>OZ022238.1:22484783-22737283 GCA_963978895.1 Erpobdella octoculata | reverse complement strand
GGTCCCGAAAACTACGTCAGGGGGCTCACTGAAAAGTCAGAAGAAGAATACCCTCTCTGCTCCCTCCAAATTAACGTCCCTGAACTTACAGCTTTTATTTATATTACAAATGATTACTCTTTTGAGAACTTGTTGTTGAGCCGTCTAAACTTATTTAGAAAAAGGAAGATGTCATTTTCAAATTTTTTGCTGGACCTGCCCGCGAAAGTCTAAATGTTTTTTGAGATATTATTTAAATTATAATTTGTATTGATGTGTCTCAGAGGATGTGACGGATGACAGATGTACAGGCTGCACAGGTGAGGTGGGTCATGATGATGAGCCTGTCAAAAACGGTCATGATAAGAAACCTTGCAAAGATGTTCAAGATGAACCATGCAAAAATGGTTTTGACGAGCCTGGCAAAGATGGTGACAATGATACAGTCGGTTTGGACGTCGACAAAAAATCTAAAGATGAAAAGAATGTTGAAAACGAAATGCAAAACGATGAGGATGAAAGTGACGATTCTGACTCGGATGAAACAACAGAGGGTTTAAAAATGAACGAAACTCCAATGGAGAAATACGTCGAAGCTAATTTGACAAAACAAACACTGATTTGAGAGACAATGGCAATGATTTGAAGAAAGATCCGCTGGACGATACGAAAGTTGACACCGACAAAAAGCCGAGTTGGAATGTGAAAAGAAAACGTTCGATTGTAGCTTGGAAGAAGACAAAGATGACAAAAACAACAATAGCAATGCAGCCAGCAAAAACTCTTAAAAAGATGTGCCAAGAACAGAGAACGGTACCGAGGATTCTGAATCAGATGAATTCACAGAGGATTCTGAATCAGATAAACTAAGAGTCATTTTAAAATCAAATAGCAGTTTGATGAAGGGATTTAATGGATTTATGGAACGTGTTTTCAAAAAACCTTTTGAAGAGTTTTTTTGAGAAAGATCTCGAGGAGTGGAGGAAAAAAAGACCAGTCATGGAATATTCGATTGAAAGATATCTCAGATATTTTCATGAAAAAAATATGGCGGATATTCGATGGCGGGATTGTGTTATGGTAAACTATGTGCTGAATATTCGATGGAGAGATACCTCAGATCGTGTAATAAAAAAAAGATGGTGCTTATTCGAAATATGATTTCAACAAAGATCTAAAAGATGTTAAGGAAGAAGAAAAAGCAGACAGTTCCGATAAACCGTGCAAAGATGTTCAGGACGAGGCATGCAAAAAAGGCTGTGGTGAACCGTGCAGAAATGACGACGATGAGCCAAAGAAAAACTCTGTTGATGAGCCAAAGAAGGACTGGAAAAAACTGCGTCAAACGGTCAAGAGACTTGACCATGTTGTTTGTGAATTGCGGTCAAGGCCGTGTCGCATTTCCCAAAAGCGACTATGCTGTTCGAGACGAACAGGATTAAGAAGGGGGTAGTGTTATATCTATGGTACTGATTTCACTTTTCCCATCTATTGATATCCCGACAACTATTTTTATTAACATTGATTATATTAGAAGGTATAAGTAGCATTAACCAAGCTTTATTTATTATCATCCAATAAACTAGAAAACCATTTTTCTGGACCTGTAAGACGATTTGACGATTTTATAGCAATATATTTGGTAAAGATACTTGAAACCTTTTTAACATTATTACTTACATTATATTAACTTTACCGCCGGTCTCACTCGCTTGCATGCGTGTTTGCTTACTTGCTTGCTTGAATATTTGCAAATCTTGAAGATGAAAATTAACGAGCTTACCGTCATCAAATAGAGCTGAAATTTAAAATATTGGCTCGCTCCTCATGAAAATGCATTTAATTAACGTTAGAAAAATGTTTATGAATAAAAATTATTATTATCTATGTTTTAAAATGAAAACAATTAAAATACAATTAAATAAATGTTTAAATATGTAAATTCATAAAAATACCATTTAGAAATAAAAGTTCATGCAATAAATGAAAAACCTTCAAATTCAGAAATTTAAAGGGTTTGTTGAAAACACTGGATTTTTACGACTTACTAGTATATGCATATATATATATATATATATATATATATATATATATATATATATATATATATATATATATATATATATATATATATATATATATATATATATATATATATATATATGTATATATATATATATATATATATATATATATATATATATATATTAATAAATATAAAAACAAGGTTTTTGACAATTTTTTGAGCTTCTTTTATAGGGAACAGTCAATTTAAATCAAAGATAAAAATAATATATATATATATTGTGACGGTTGTCTCCATCGTCGATTGTAATTTCTTTTGTGAATAACTTTATTGCGCGGACTAGGCGGAGAGCGCGATGAAAAACGCCGACTAGAGAGGTAGCGTCGGTTCGCTTATCGATCAAACTTGCTCGTTTTTGGTGTGCTTTTAGTTCTAGCGTCTTTCCTTTCTGGTTTTGGATAATAAATTTTAGTACGTTGTATAGATATTGTGTAGTCGTTTAATGGTACCTAATTTTATCGATTTCGGATGAGTAATAAATAAGTTGTAGCGTGAAATGTAACATATTTTAAGCACACTTTCTTGTAAATTTGTTGAGTGCTGACGTAAGAGCTTTCGTTCTGCGTTGTGATTGGCTCTTTAAGTAATTATCATAATTCCTTTTGACTAAGTGTCGTTTCTAGCCATTTGTATCGTCGCTAATGTAAAACTTTTTAGTATAGCAAATTATAAAACGAATTATCTGTTTGGAAAAGAAGTTTAGTTTAATATTATTACTTCGTTGCGGTGATTTTGATGTATATTGCCTTTTTAAACGTTTGTGTGTCAAACGGTCACGTGGGGCTAGTCAAACGGTCACGTGGGGTTAGTCAAACGGTCACGTGGAATTAAGGCTGCATTCGGATTGGTGGTTTTTGTGGATGGAAATTGACACGGATGTTAGGCTATATAAGGAAATTTTGCGTTTGGAATGTTAGTTCTCTTCTTCGTGCGATTTTGAGAGGTGAAGCTCTATCCGATTAGTGTCGTTTGTGTTATATTAATAAACTTCAAACCTTGTTTAGTCTCGAATCAGTTGTTTCGTCGTCAGGCATTAATACCCGAGCAGAATCCCGTCACATATATATATATATAAATACACACACATATATATATATATATATATATATATATATATATATATATATATATATATATATATATATATATATATATATATATATATATATATATATATATATATATAATATAAATAATATAAATATAACACGAAGAATATATATAAATAATATAAATATAACACGAAGATTGCCTGAAATATGGAGAACTGCATACATCACACCAATTCACAAAAAAGGACCTACAAGTGTTGTCTCAAACTACAGACCAATCTCTCTCACGTGTACATGCTGCCGCGTTATGAAAAAGATTGTTAGCCATATCATCTTGGCCCACCTCTCTACTCATGGTCTTATTTCTCCACATCAGCACGGTTTCCTGAGACAGAGATCAACTTGTACGAACCTTCTGGAGCGTGTACATGACTGGATTATGGGGTTACTGGATGGTGGTCGAGTGGACATTGTTTATTTTGATTTTCAAAAGGCTTTCAACTCGGTCTCCCACCCAAAGTTGAAGACTAAACTCATTAGCTACGGAATATCAGGTGATTTGTTGGCATGGATCTTGGATTTTTTGAGTGCTCGAAAACAGCTTGTTCGAATTGGTGAGTGCTTATAATAATAATTTTAATAATAATTTATTTATAGAGCGCCAGGAAAGTCTGAGGCGCTTACGAAGGTTCCTTTAGACTAATATTGAAATAGTGAGTCTTAAGTTTAGATTTAAAAATTTTGACGTTTGGAGAGTTCCTAATATCCGGAGGAAGAGAGTTCCAAACAGCTGGGGCAGCGTGGCGAAAGCCACGCCTAGAGATTTTGTTGATTGTAAATTTTTTGTAGAAGATGAAGGGAGGATGTAGAGCGAAGTTGTTTAGAAATAGATCTTGCAGTTAGGAGTTTGTGTAGGTATATAGGAGATGAAGTGGCAAGGGTTTTGTAGGTTATGAGTGCTATTTTGACATGGATGCGATAGGGGATAGGTAACCAGTGTAGTTTGGCGAAGAAGTTGATGGCAGGTTGATGGACTGAGCTAGGGATGTTGAGAGCTACTTTGGCAGCACGCTTCATGATTCTTTGGAGACGACATGTTTGGTGAGCTGAGATGTTGTAGAGAATTGAGTTGCAATAATCAATTCTAGATAGTATGAGACAGCGAATGAGCATACTAGCGAGCTCAGTAGTGAGAAGTGGTCTAATGTGACGTATAGCTCTAAGGTGGTGATTGCATGATTTGATGATAGATGAGATGTGGTTAGAAAATGTAAGTTTGTTATCTAAAAATACGCATTGAATTTTAAGAGAAGGCGAAACATTAACGGATTCTGAGCCCAATTGTAACGATGAAAGATGTGAAATAATTGTTGAAGGAGTCAACAAGTAATTTGCACTCATCGTCAGTGAAATTTTGATGATTATTGTTATGGAGAAGTGTATTTAAGTTGCGCCACAAAAAACGTTGATTAGCTGAGGAAGAGCTCAGTTCTGTTCGCAGAGCGTCAACTTTTGAATTGACAATGGCCATTCTAGCTAGTTTTCTAGCATTTTGAAATGCCAGCTTGTTTGCCTGCGAGCAGTCTCTATGAAAGCGTCTTTCCATTTTGCGCATGTACCTTTTCGCGGTTGTGGCGGCATCTGAAATTTCTCTTGGTGTTTTCTCAACATTCCTTCTGAGTGTGATGTGGCGGATGGGAGCGTGTTTGTTGAGTACTTGTAAGACGGTATTATTGATGTGTTCGGCAAACTTGTTTGCTGAGAGGCTGTCTGAGACTAATAATGTTGAGTTGGCAAGGTCGGTGTTGAAGGAGGACCAGTCGATCGAACGCAGATTGCGGAAACTAGATGATATGGAGATGGGACGAGGTTTCGAAATGGAGACGAGAGCAGTGACCAGGTAATGATCTGAGTATGACAGGGTCTGTGTGGTGACATTTGAGATGAGATCGGGAGCGTCATGGTGCGTGATGAGCAAGTCAAGAATATTGCATTTGAAATGTGTTGGAGAGTTGATGTGTTGAATTAAGTTGAACTCATCGATAAGTTCTTGCAAGGCTGGGTCGATGGATGATGAGGATGCAGGGCAATTGAAATCTCCGCAGATGATGAAGTTATTGCTGTGTGAAAGAAGAAAGTCGATGAGTGCGCTAAATTCGCAAATGAAATTTTTGCCAATTGGTCCAGGTGGTCAATAAATAACGAGAATGCGAGTCCGTCGTTTCAGGTTAGAGATGTCCACGATTAGATGCTCAAACTCTGACGTGGTAGGGTGAGGTACCTGCAAGCAGTGAAAACCGTTGCGGTAAATTAACGCAATACCTCCTCCTTTTTTGTCGTCGTATGAGCCTCTATGTTTGTGGATGACGGAGAAACCAGGTGGTGCAATGTCGTATTTAATGGCGTTTAACGCATCAGAGGTTATCTAGGTTTCTGTTAAGCATAGCATGTCCAGGTGTTCATGGTCAATTGTGTCATGAATCAGAGCTGCTTTACGAACCGCCGACTGAGAATTAAGCGCGCCCATTTTTATTTCATTGCTGATAATATGCGGACCTATCGACTCTCTCCTGTTGTTGGAACCGGGCTTCCAAATTCTATTCATGAACAGCTTGTTGCGAAGGGGTTTGGTGATTGAGAAGCTAGTGCTCTCCCTGATACGCAGCAGTTGCTCGGAGCTGTATGTAGTCCGGTTGTTATTGTTTACTAGCATAGCAGTGGGCGATAACTCGATCGGCGAAAAGATTAAAATAAACGCAAAATAAAAGGTAAAGGTTCCCTTTGACGGCCCGTGTGGCGGATTAATACATAATTCTCGGCTATAATTAACTATAAACACGATTAAAAGTAAACACTAGTTTAAAAATTATGATAATTAGTATAAGTAATTTATTTAAAATGAGAAAATGTCATATAAAAAAATAAATAATGTAATTATAATTTATGTACGTTTGAGTTTTAAGAAAAAGTTTAAACGAAGGAAAAGTTTAAACGACGCAAATACACAATGTTCGCTTACAAATATTCAAATTTCGACGTTGCTTCGAATAAACTACTTTTTTTAACATTTATTTTTTAGTTTTTCTTCATTAAAAATTTGAAATTTTGTTTATTTAAAGAAGTTAACTTAGTTTAATAATTTCCAATTTTCTTACTTCTTGCAAACCGTCCCGAGTTACCGGGCGGTGAGTTTTAAAATTTTAATGGAATTTTTATTTACAACTGATAGTTTGTTTTTTAAATAAAATTTTATTATAAACTAATTTTATTTATTTTTTATTCATTTCATTCATACGATCATCGTACCTCACCACTCACAACTACGATGTAAATAGGGCTTTCAAGGGTACTACTTACGTTTTCAAAGTCTCTCAAATTACGATAAATGTTTTTTTTTTAAATTAAAATTGGTATTAAATTTGTTTTTTTATGTTATTGTGATAAAATAAAAATAATACGATTATTTTTCGGCACGCGCCGTCAAAGGGAACCTTTACCAAAATAAAACTCCCAAAAGCAGATAAATAAATCCAAATAGAAGTATAAAAAATTTGATCTAAAAGAGACGACTAGTTATGGAGAAATTACAAATTATATGGGAACCTTCGAAAACACGCTACTTACATAGACGTGAACTATGCTCCGAGAGTTGTTACCAGTGGTGTCCCTCAAGGAAATGTCCTGGGCCCCATACTCTTTCTAATTTTTATTAACGATATTACGGATGGTGATGCTTTTGGACCGGTCTCTGTCAAGATGTTTGCAGACGACATAAAAATTTACTCAGCAACTCAGCCCACATCTTCTTCGGCTCCAGAAATACAGAGAGCAATTGATGAACTAGTTCTCTGGAGTGAAACATGGCAACTGAATCTGGCAATGTCAAAGTGTTTTGTATGTCCCATTCACAGGCGAAGAAACGACAAAGGCTTCGAAATACCTAGATATCGAATTGGGACATACGAGCTTAAACCGACCGAGCAAGCAAGGGATCTGGGTGTACTAATTGATAAAAACCTTGATTGCAAAAACACATTGAGAACATTATCCACTCTGCGTCGGTGAAACTTAGATTAATAAAACTATGCCTCCTGTCTAAAGATCCGTATCTGATGAAAAAGCATTCACTACATACGTGCGACCATTGCTCAAATACTGCTCTCCAGTTTGGAGCCCTCGACACAAGTACCTAATCGACGGACTGGAGAAGGTTTAGAAAATATTCACCCGTATGGTTCCAAATATCAGCCATCTACCATACTCGACCCGTCTCAGCTTTTTGGGATTGAAAACTCTAGAAGAGCGCAGACTTATTGCAGACCTTTGTTTCTGCTACAGATCTTTAAATGGAATGGTGGATTTTAGCCTGGTTGGACAATTTAAACGAGCAAATTATGAAAAAAACAAGGGGCCATAGCTACAAACTGATGCAAGGTCAATATAGAACTGACGATGCCAGGTTTTTCATAACTGTACGCGTGGTCTCAGCATGAAATTCTTTGCCTCAGGATGTTGTTGGATCATCAAACTACATTCGGTTCAGAAGCTTGATAAATCAGATGGATTAATCTAAGTTTTCAAGACTATGAATTTTTCATGAAGCATGAGCAGATCTGGATGTCACATGAACAGATTTTTGGAAGTATTTAGAGGGATTTTGAAGATTGCGGTGGAAGTTTCAACTTCACGGCATTATGTATATGCGTTAAGAACAACAATTTGTCAGGTTTAATAAAAAATTTAAATATGTTATTATTTATTTTGTTTTATCTAAAACAAAACAAGAGTCTTGCACTAAGAATGCCATCAACAATATGTCAAATTAAAAAAGTGTTTTTTTAACAATGCTCTGAAGTCCTCATTTAGAACAGCACTTCGGATAGATTTAGGTAGTTGGTTCCATGCACCGGGCCCGGAAACGGCGAATGCTTGTTTACCGAAACTTCGACGAGTTCTTGGGATGACAGCGTCACCATGGGAGGACGAACGTAGATGTTGACGACCAGATTGAGAGGAGCACAGGCTTATCATCCGTGTCATGTAGGCAGGGGCACGATTTGTTAAGATATTGTAAACCAGTAAGCAGAGTTTTAAGGTCACTCTTTCCGGTAGGGGGAGCCAGTGTAGTTGGCGGAGAAGAGGCGTGATGTGGTCCCGTCGAGAGATGCCACCGACAAGACGTGCAGCAGCATGAAGAACCGCAGTGAGCGGGCGAAGAGCAGTCATCGGCAGGCCTGCAAGGACCACGTTACAATAATCTAATCTAGAAACAACAAGAGCCTGGACCAAAATCCGCACGCAGTGTTTGTTTAGGGCACCCTTGATCTGTCGGATGCGGCGTAGGTGGAAGAAACAAGATCGTGCCACGGCCGATATATGTAGATTCATTAGCAAGGAGCTATCCAGTATCACCCCAAGATTTCTAATAGACTTAACGGGGGTGATGACGCAGTCAGTACTGATTTGAAGAATAGAGTCATCCAGGTGTCGCGTTGAGGTGTTCCCTCGATGGAACCAGATAAGTTCTGTTTTAGAGGGGTTTAGGCTCAATCTCATAGACGAGGACCAAACGCGAATCTCGCTGACACAGGCGACAAGACGCTCTCTAACGGACTGCAGGTCGGTTACGTCAAAATGAATGTACAGCTGAGTATCATCAGCGTAAAGATGAGTCTGCACGTCGTGAGAAAAAGCAATCCGAGTAATATGGCTTGTGTAAAGGATGAAGAGAAGTGGACCTAAGATTGAACCCTGAGGCACACAACAGTCAACGGCCGATACTCTCGACGTCGCCCGGCCTAATCGGACAAGATGTGTTCGATTTGATAGAAAAGACCCAATCCAGTCAAGTGCGGTTGAAGTCACGCCAAAGCTAGTGTGGAGGAGATCAGTAAGGAGAACATGATCGACACAGTCGAAAGCCGTACTGAAGTCAAGGAGCACGAGCGCAGTCGGTTGGCCCCTGTCAAGTGAAAGAATAATGTCGTTGTAAACTTTCCCGACTGCTGTCTCTGTACTGTGGTACTTGCGAAAACCAGACTGAACCTGCGGAAGCAGATTCATCGATTCGATATGTGAAGAAAGCTGACGGTGTACGACACGTTCAATAAATTTTGAGATGAACGATAGGTTTGATATGGGGCGGTAGCTTTTGGGATCAACGGGATCCATCCCCGTCTTCTTGAGTCGAGGTCGGACGATAGCCCTTTTGTGACTGGCTGGTAGTGACGCATCTTGAAATGAAGTGTTTACAAGGTGGGAAATAATAGGAGCAAACACGCTTTTGAGTTTTTTATGAGCCAGACAGGTGCAGTGTCAAGCTCACACTGTCTAGTCCCAAGGCGATTGAGTAGGCACTTGACCTCCTCGGAAGTGATATCGTCGAAAGCAGCCAGAACCGGAACATCGGCCGGGCAAGAACTGAAAAGCGGAGGTAGGGCGTCTTTTGTGGTTCGACGAATGTCCTCAATCCTCAGCGTGAAGTAGTCAAGCAATGCATCAGGAGCAAGACCACTAGCAGAAATGTCAGTGACTGGATTAAGAAGAGAGTTTAAAGATCTCCAAGTCGCCCGGCCATCGCCAGTCACTTCTTCAATTTTATGTCGAAAGTAGCTTGAGCACTTTTTCTGGAACAGTCGACGTTTGAGTATGGACTGGGTGTGCCAAGCTATTTTATCCGACGACAGTTTGGTGCACAAATAACGCCGTTCGAGTCGACGATTTAGTCTTTTGGACCGACTACAGTCGGCATCAAACCAGGGGCTTTCTGGCTTTATCCTTAAGGTAATCAACTTCCGTGAAGCATGACGATCAAGGAGCTCGTTCATTGTTGCATCGTAGAGATCGAACAGCTGTTCGGCAGATTGGTCCGATTTCAAGGCCGAGACTTCAAAGAGCCTTGTATTTTGAAGATCGATACTGAATGATGCTAAGTCGAATGACCTGAAGGAACGGCGTTCCACTTTTTCGGTGACAATGGGGGGTGGTTTATGACAAGTTGAAAAGGTAATGATTGAATGGTCGGATAGAGAAGGAGGGATGATTAGTAAATTTGTTATGAGTGAAGATGAGCGCGTGATAACCACATCAAGGGTATGACCATGGTCTTGAGTTGGTCCTGTTACCAGTTGAGTGAGGCCATGACTCAGGAGCAAATTTTGAAACTTTCTGGTTGTAGTGATGTCCTGATCCAGGTGAATATTGATATCCCCAAGTAAGATCAGATCGCAGGAGTAGTCGGCAGTTTTTCCCAAAAGCTCTGAAAATTCGGAGAAAAACGCCTCTGTAACAGATTCAGAACCTGGTCGATATAGGACCAAAATTAATTGATGAGAATCACGGAATGTGACGTAGGCAGATAGTAACTCAAAAGCGCTGAAGCTTCCAAAATTCTTGATGGAGGACCTGAAGTTGTTTTTGTGGATAATACATATGCCTCCTCCACGAGGCCCGCGGAGGCTAGCGAGGTCAGCATCGAGAGGCGAGGGGCGAGGTCTGTCCAAAGCCTGGTAGCCAAGAGGGGTTGAGGCGATTAGAGAGGGCGAAAAGGAAGACTCATGACATGATTCGACGATACACATGATGTCTATTTTGGAAGAGATTAGGAATTCGCTTATTGTGGCGGATTTATTTCCAATTGAGCGAGCGTTCCAGACAGCGAGATTGCATCTTGTAGAAGGGCGACTTCCGTGGTCTTTAGAAGACGAGCCTTTAGAATCACTATAGATGATGTCGGCTACATATGGCATAGAAGGTTTGGAAGACAAGTGTCGAAACCGACCTGCTCTATTTCCTCTGTAATGGCGTTTTTGTATGCCATAACGAATTAATGCGTGTTTTCTCAAGACCAGAAGAAGTTCGCGAGACAGCGTGTAATTTCCATCACGAAGAGAATACAATTCAAAGCGCGAGAGAAAACGCCGCTCGTTTATACACATTGCTGAGTAGTTAAGCAGTAAACGTCGAAAACCGTATTCAAGAAAGCAAAATGTTTTTTCGGTGGTTTCAAGACTGACAAGAACAGACTTTCAGTAACGAAAACGACAGAACAGATCAAAAACACAGCACTCGACATAGAGGCAGCCATTAAGCAAGTCGCCTAGGCAACCATATTGTACGACGACGCTTTTCAAGATCCCTTCGATTGCAACAATAAACATATTCGTTTCATATAAATATAGATTCAAGACTGACAAGAACAGGCTATCAGTAACGTTTCGAATGTTGAATTCAATGAAAAACGACAGAACAGAGCAAGCAACACAGAACTCGACAAAGAGGCAGCCATTACGCGAGGCGCCTTGCTTTACATGATTTAATATCTTATTCAATTCGTTATACGCGAGCATACCTTGCTATTGTATGTTTCTAACATCTTAACAATTTACGATTTGCAACTGAGTATGTGTACATATTTCGTTTATTGGTTTTTTTGTTTCGTTTGTACTGTCCGAATGGTATTCAAGGCCGATAGGCCCTTCTGTTTGAGAATAAATAAATAAAAATATATATTGTATTGTCATCCAAAATAAAGCTTTTCTGAAAGTTTTAGAACTCCAAGTAGTCGAAAAGTGGGAAAGCGATGGGAGTGTGAGAGCAAGCGGGGAAGGAAACTGGAACGTGAAAAAAACGATAGAAAACCCTCTAAAAAGCCCGGGCAACGCCGGCTATCCCGCTAGTATATATATATATATATATATACATATATATATATATATATATATATATATGTGTGTTATTTTTATATTTGTTACAAATGTACAGTTTCCATTAAAAGTAACCTAATCAAACGTCATAACCAAAATTATTATTCATTTAAATTTTAACTTAGTTATCGTCACTTGCCAAATAAAACTTTACATTAAGGATAAAGATTAAAAAAGCACTTCCTGGACATTTTGAAAAATGAAAAGTGGAGCCTACACTTTGATGGAAAGACCATTGACAAGAAGGAATATCAGGTAGTGGTTCTAAAAAACAAAAATCGGGAGGTCAGACTCGCTGTTCTTGAACTGGAAAATGGAAAAGGTCAGACAATATTTAATGGAATAACAACTGTGTTCAATGAATATGACCTGTGTTCCTCCATAAAAATGATTGTGTCTGACACAACTGCAGCAAACACAGGAAAACGTAATGGTGCTGTGTCACTGTTGCAAAAACACTTCCAAGAAAAAGGACTACAAAAACCTGTATTCATTGGATGTCAACACCATATTCTAGACACAATTCTGAGACATATCATGAATGACTATTTCGATTGATCAACAACTTCACCTGATTTGCACTATATTTTTGTTACAGGAATAATCAGAGAGTATGAGCAACTCAAGGCATCATTCCGGAATACTGAAAGACTACTTAAAAAAGCAGAGCAGGAGAGGTGGCGGGATGATATGGCCTTTCTTGATTACTTATTATCATGCTACAGGAGTTTCAAAAGTACAGAAAGCTTATCAACAGTTAAATTCCAATCACTTGCTGCTATCAGCAATGCGAGGTGGAACTCCAGAGCCATTTATATATTGCTTGCTTTCATTCTGATACCAGAGTTTCGACAGACAGCTAAACAGCATGTGGTTTCATCACCGGGTCATGGGCTGACATATGGTTTTTCTCTAATAGCTACAATCTAACGGCCTTTGACAATCTATATATTTGGGGTTTGAATATCCTGCGCCTAATGATATTGAATTTTCAAATTTTTCTCAAAAGTAAATCTAAAATTGAAACGTCTTATATTGTTGTATTGATTTTATATTGTTTTTTTTTAAAATAGCTTGCGCGGCTCAAGTAAAAAAAAAAACAAAATTTGTTTGGTCACAACTTTTTAAAAAATCCATTTTGAGATTTTCCATTAAAACAAAACCCACCAGGTGCACATCAACTTTGCACACGTTTTTCAATTAATGCACAAATCAATCTCAACTCAACATCGCAAATAAAAATTTCAAAAAATTAAGCAGCAATTTTTAAATTCCAATTTATCACCTTGAGTAAAATTGTGTTTTGCCATCTAATTAGCCATCAATATTGAAATGAAAGATAATATGGGATTCAACGGGATTCAAGATAATCCAATTGTTTGCCGGCTTTTCATTTATTTAGAAATTTATCTTTTAAAATAAAGTTTATTTTTTACCAATGCTTTTATTAACTCGTCGTCTCTGTTTGTTTCTCTGTGTGTCTGTTTGTTTCTCTGTCTGTTTCACATCTTGCAATCAGTTTTTGAGTCACTTCCTGATGATAGATTTTTTTCAAATTTTGCATACATCCTCAAAATAGAAGACAATGCAATATTCAATTATTAGTTTTACAATAAGTCAATTAATTTAGTTAATTTTAATTAATTTCGATATTTCGATATAATTAAGATATTTCGACTTTAATATAAGAAAAAATTGATTGCAAAATTTGTGTTTTAATTACATATAAAAGCATTGGGTTTTAAAAATTCGTTTTTAATTTACTTGTTTTGACTTTACATATGTAAACATTTATATAATTACAAGCGGGGGCACCCGGCGTTGCCCGGGAATTTTAAAGAATTTTCTAATGTTTGTCTCTCTCGCTCCCGTTTCCTTCTCCGCTTTCCCGTTCCCGTCGCGTTCCCGGTCGCTTTTCCGCTCCTGGTCGCTTTCCCGCTCTTGGTCGTTTTCCAGTTCCCGGTCGCTTTCCCGCTCCCAGTTGCTTTCCCGTTCTCGGTCACTTTCCCTATCCCGCTCTATTTTTCGCTCTCAGTTGGCTTCCCGTTCCCGTTCTCGCTCATTTATGTATGTATATGTATGTGTATTTATATATGTATATAGTTCCCGCTCACTCATCCGCTCCGCTCATTTTGTGACGGATTTCAAATTTTTTTTACTATATTTGATTCCCCTTGACTCTCAAGGTTGCGTGAAAATTTCATTACGATCGGATGAATGGTGTAGCAATGCATAAAGGACATACATACATACATACATACATACATACAAACATTTATATATATATATATATATATATATATTTAGATATTGTGACGGATTTCAAATTTTGTTTCTCTATATTTGATTCCCCTTGATCTCAAGGTTGTGTGAAAATTTCATTACGATTGGATATACATGCATATATACATACAAACATTCATTTTTATATATATAGATATTTATTTCAATTTGTTTTAAAACAAAGATAATTATTTTTAATTCATTTTTTTGCCATGAGGTGCGAGTTCATATTTCAAATTTTAGCTCGATTGGAAGACGGAAAGTTTGTAAGTTTTTATTTTCAAAGTTTGCAAATATTCAAGCAAGCAACACTGGCGGTAAAGTTAATATAAAAAAAAAAATTAATTTAAAAATTTTTCAAACTTCAATAAAATGTCATAAAGAGGGAGTCTATATTTTGAATTTCGGCCTAATTGAATGACGGAAAGTTATTTAATTTTCGTTTTCAAGGTATGCAAACAATCAAGCAAGCAATCAAGCAAACAAGACCGGCGGTGAAATTTAGTATAAAAAATTCAAAAATTACTGTTTGTGTAATTGTTTTGACTCTCTGTCTTTTTTACTATCCTAACCGCTGGACTAATTTTAACAAAATTTGGCCTGGAGGTATATCTCAAAAATAAGAAAAAAATAGGAGAATTTTTACTTTTTCTATTTTGTTGGTCAAAAAACCTTCCAGGCCAACAGTTCATATGTACAAACATTAAAGGTTTTTGCCTAACAAAATTAAAATATAGTTTCTTAGCAAAGTTATAAAAAGATTATGCAACTTTTAAGAAATCTATTTTACGTTTTATGAGCTAAAATAAATTAGGAGGGAGAGGAAGAAAGAAAGAAAGCGGGAAAGCAAGCAAGAGATTGAGCGGGAGTGGAACAGCGCACTGAATTGAAAAAGCGAGTGGGAAAGGAAGAACGAGCCGGAACGGGAAAACGAGTGAGAACGGAAAAGCTAGAAGCAGCAAGTATCAAGCGGGAAAGAATACGGGAGCGAGAAAGAGATAGAGAGAGAAAACGAGAGAATAACGATAGGAAGACCACTAAAAAAAACCCGGGCAAGCCGGGTAAACCCGCTAATATAATGTATGTTTTCTTGGATTTGTAACGTACCATAAACATTGAATAATATAAATGTACTAGCATTCCCGTCGCAGTTTCGCTCGCTTGTGATAGAGACTACGCATCCACAGTAGCGTACTGCACGGGGCGATTTTTTACGGCCCGACTCGGTCCGGTCCGTCGACAACTTGGCCCGGCCCGCTTCATAAACCAAAATTTCAGGTCCAGCACGGCTCATCTAATTTGGGCCTAGTCCGTTTTTACAGGCCTACAATTTCTATATACTTGGCGAAAAAATCTATAGTGTCTTGCCCTGATTTTTTTAGACATAGACAAAAAATTTTAGGCCTGGCTTGTTATTTAGGTTCTAACTGCCCCGTTGCATAAGCACAAACGTCAAAGCCTGCACTCAACCAGTTTTAACGGACACAAAACCATTACTTGGAAACTAATTTTTCGAAATGATAATGAAACACGTATCTTATAATTAAAAAAAAAAACATTAATAGTGAGTTTTAATGTTTTACATTTTCAGTTATTGAAATTTCAAGAAAATATAAATCTTTTTCTCTGTTTTACATTTGTAGTCCTGGAAGCCATAACAAAAAAATTTATAAAACATTTGTAACTTTATCTTCCAAATAGTATTTAGTTATTAATTTGTATATTTGTAGTATTTTTAGTTTTAGAGTCGCAGTTATTTTACAAAAAATATAACTCTTTTCCCCTCCACATTTGAAGTCCTAGAAACCAAATTTTCAAAAATTAATAAAACATGAAATTTGTTATTTTGTAAAAACATACTCGGTACTAAATTGCAAAATTTTAACATTTTCAGTTTTTGGAGTTTTTAATCAAATTCTTATTTCCACCCCACATTTTTAAAAATGGTGAAACACGTGTTTTTTTTATTTTTAAGAAGAATATAGATACCAAATTTCAAAACTTTTTCATTTTTGGTTTTTGAAATATGCTTTGTTTTAGAAAAAAAATTTGTTTTAAAACCTTTACATTTTTAGTACCTGGAAACCAAATTATCAAAAATTGGTAAAACACGTATATCTTTATTTTTCGAGCAAATACTAAATACTAATTTTTACATCAGTAGCACTTACAGTTTTTAAGTAGCAGTTATTCTAAAAAAACAAATAACCTTATTTTCCACCTCACATTTGAGGTCCCGAAAACCAAATTTAAAAAAAAATGGTGAAACACGTATAACATTATTTTTTGAGTAGATACTAAATATTAATTTTTACATCTGTAGCATTTACAGTTTTTGAGTAGCTGTTACTTTAAAAAACAAATAACCCTGTTTTCTAGCTCACATTTGAGGTCCTGGAAACCAAATTTTCAAAAAATGGTAAAACACGTATTTTCTCAATTTTTAAGAAGAATCTAGATACCAAATTTCAAAAGCCTTTCGTTTTTGGTTTTCGAGGTATACGTTGTTTTAGAAAAACATTTGTTTCCAGTTTCAGCCTCTCAGGAGCAAAATTTTCAAAAATCCTTTCTTAATGTGTGCTAACGCTATAAAAGCAATATAAGTTCCAAATTTCACGTTCCTAGTATGAGGCGTTTGAGCTCGGCGTTGATTATCAGTCAGCCAGTCAGTCAGTCAGTCAGTCAGTCAGTCAGTGTGTCAGTCAGTCAGTCAGTCAGTCAGTCAGTCAGTCAGTCAGTCAGTCAGTCAGTCAGTCAGTCAGTCAGTCAGTCAGTCAGTCAGTCAGTCTGTCAGTCAGTCAGTCAGTCAGTCAGTCAGTCAGTCAGTCAGTCAGTCAGTCAGTCAGTCAGTCATTCAGTCAGTCAGTCAGTCAGTCAGTCAGTGTGTCAGTCAGTCAGTCAGTCAGTCAGTCAGTCAGTCAGTCAGTCAGTCAGTCAGTCAGTCAGTCAGTCAGTCAGTTAGTCAGTCAGTCAGTCAGTCAGTCAGTCAGTCAGTCAGTCAGTCAGTCAGTCAGCCAGTCAGTCAGTCAGTCAGTCAGTCAGTCAGTCAGTCAGTCAGTCAGTCAGTCAGTCAGTCAGTCAGTCAGGACATGTTCTTTTATATATATAGATTAATAAATACTAAAAACAATTATTAAAAAATCTCTGTAGCAAAGATCTCGCTGAACGTTAATTTATTTTTTTTGTATAAAATAATTCACAGTCCTTTACATTAGGTGTTTTATTTTCTTTCGCGAATCATAATTTGATCATGTTTTCTTTTTTTCTATTTTTTGTTATCCAGGCTGGATACTGGTTTGCAATTCATCTTCCGTGGAGACGTTAAATGTTCCGATGCATGAATTATCTGTGCATTGATTTCTGCTATTTGATCCAATGCGTGTTGTGAGAAGGAGGAACAGGAAGAAATAGATAAAATAATAATGTTGAAAATAATAAGATAAAAAAAGACTATATATGATAATTATGCAAATGCTGTCGTAAAAACTTTCTTATTATGTTTAGACCCTGATAGTAAATATTAGACTACTGCACGGACCGGGCTTTGATTTTAGGTTTTTTTTTAAACGGAGCTGGCCGCAAAAAATCAGCCCATTCAATACTCTATTGGCTGTTTTAGTAGTAGCAGTTACAGTAGTAGCAAAGGTGATGGTGGTATGCAGAGATAGCAGTACAAAACAAACAACCTATGACACGATGATGAAACCTAATTTGCTTCCATCTTTGAACCGTCGGAAATTGATCATTAGCAGCCATTAAATGTGATGAGAGGAGGGACTGGGTAGTAAATTGAATGATCTCCTACAACCGAAGTTACGGTGATGTATATTGGAAAATATGAAAAAAAGAAAGATGATGTTGCCGTTGTCGTGAGTCTTGATGACTACGATTGTAGTCATCAAGACTCTCTGATACGTTTAAAAACAGAAAAGTGTGATAAGTATTATAACAAGCACGATTGAAAAATTATCAGCTATAGCTACAACGATTAAGTTGGTTATAATGATTATGACGGAGACAAAAACTATTGTGGTAATGATGATAATTAATTATGATAAAAAAGCAAAAAACTGATTAAAAGTTTTAATTAGTTTCTTATTGACTGATGTCAAAATGATAAAACCACAACGACAATGAAAATGATGAATAATGACTAGGAATAATAAAAATAATTCCCATGATTTGGATGTCAAGGACTGGTTCAATTCATTAAATGGCCATTCCTAATAACTCTCCATAGCGGAAACGCTGGACTGGTCACGTGGACAACCGTCTCACCTTCGTAACACCCTGCAATTTCATCTGCAGTGCGCTTATAGAGCATCGGAAGAGTATTCAAGAAAGGAAAAGTAGGAAAGAAGTACAATTTTTTTTCTCTGACATCCATTAAGAAATTGGAAAAAAGAATGTTTTTTTGATAATTTCTTTTTTGCAGTTTTGTCTGTAGAAATGTTTGTCATTTTCCTTCTTAAACGTTGAACGACGTTTTTCGTAAAATTTTCTTGTTTCATCTAAAATTAATTTTTTAATAACAAACTAAAACGCCCTTAAATATATGACGTGTCCTGAAATAATTATCTTTTTTATAGTGACAGTTAATAAAACGCTAATTTTAGGAAAAATCATTAAAATGCAACAGGGAGATGAATGAAAGTTTTCGTTTTACCATCATTTTATTGCATACAATATACCCTATTAAAAATGTTCTTATTTGCATATCAGATATGCCAGCATGTTTTATTAAAGCACTCTGCGTTGGACAATAACTGAATGAATTAAAATAAAATTTTCATGTTTCAAAATAATTAAAATTAATTTTGTTCGAATTATCATCATTTTTCCGAGTTTCCAATGCTGACTTTTTTTATCGCAAAAAAATAGTTAAAAAGATGGCGTCGGAGTATTCATTGAGACAAGGTAAATGTCATAAATTATTGAAATAATCGCGTAATGAAATTTTATGACATTCATCCTCGGCGCTGCATTGGCGTCTGTCGTCGTTATCGTCATGCTTCCTCTATAATGTAATTAATGTTTACATTTTATGTGCTTCACATCTTTTTATGTCATCCGCATATACTCCTTGATAATTTTACATTTTTTAAATTTATCACTATCATCGTTTTAATCTTTATCATCTTAGTTTCACCATCATAACTTATTTAAAAATAATCATTGTAATTTCAATCAACATTTTAATCACAATCATTATCATGACTCGCAATAATAAAATTTTATATATGTACTAGCAGTGTAGTCCTGAAAGCCAAAACTTAAAAAATGGTAAAACATGTGTAACTTTATTTTCTAAGTGGTATCTAAATATTAAATCAGTAGTATTTTCAGTTTCAGAGTGGCAGTTATTCGAAAAAAAATATAACCTTATTTTCCACCACATTTTTGAAATCCTAAAAACCAAATTTTCAAAAATTATTAAAACATGTATTCTGTTATTTTGTAAAACAAATACTTGGTACTAAATTACAAAAATTTCACATTTATAGTCTTGGAGTTTTTAATCAAATATTCTTTTTTCCTACGCCACATTTAGGTCATAGAAACCAAATTATCAAAAATTTGTAAAACATATATCATTATTTCTTGAGTAGATACTAAATACTATTTTTTACATCTGTAGCACTTACAGAATAACAGTTTTTCTATATATAACACACACACACACACACACACACACACACATATATATATATATATATATATATATATATATATATATATATATATATATATATATATATATATATATATATATATATATATAATTTTATATATGTACTAGCAGTACATATATAAAATATATATATATATATGTGTGTGTGTATGTATGTATGTGTGTGTTTGTGTGTATGTGTGTGGGTGTGTGTGCGTGTGTATGTGGTTCCGGAAATAAAATCTTTCAAAAGCTTTTTAGACCACTTCCTTTTATCCTATCGAGCAGAAATTTTTATCATTTACTTAAATAACTCACGCTACCACAAAATATTTAAATTTGCTAAAAATTAGATAAATAGCACCTTAAAAAGAATTTTGATAAACTTGTTATAGTGTGCGCTTGTAATGTAATGTAATATAAATTTATATTGCGTCTTCTTACGAGCGGAAATAAAGTATCTATTACAATTTCAATTAATTAGAAGAGTTAAATAGAAAAAATGTAAGTCGTTGTTTGAAGACAGGAAGACTCAGTGTTTGGTCTTTGACGTTATCGGGCAGAGTATTCCAGAAGGCCGGTCCTGCTGCCGCTTGTGTTGTATTTGCTTATAAAATGTTTTAACAAAATATTTATTGCTCTGTTTTTGTATGAGACTGTTCTACACCTATAATGTTTAAATTATAATTTAATAATTACGGCATTTAAACAACCCTGTTTCGTTTCTCTGACTAAATTTATTCTGACCTCTGACTTTTTAGTTTATTAAAATATTAATTTAAATATAAGCTACTAGCGGGATACCCGGCGTTGCCCGGGTTTTTAGAGGTTTTTCTATCGTTTTTCATTCTCGCTCCAGTTTCCTTTCCCGTTTGCTTTACCGCTCCCGGTCGCTTTTCCGTTCCCGCTTACTTTTTCCTGTTCCCGGTCGCTCTCGTGCTTCCTAACCTTTCTGTAAAATATTTGTTGAAGTGACTTAACAAAACTCTTCCATGTGTTAACCTCCAAACTGGAACTGTTCAAGCCAAGCTCGAAAAACTTTACTACTTCGATTATTTTGGGCTGCAAGACTTTTTCATGGTTACAAAATTAATTTTGAGCAGTTGCGCTTATTTTGAAAAATCGTCCGCTTTCCTAAACCGTACTTAGCTAGTTGATGAAATGGTCCGAGAATTAAATGAATGTTTTCTTGTACTACTCTTTTGGACCACCCACTAAAGCAGTTGCATTATAATTCTGTTTTTTTTCCCCAAATTCTTAGAGTTTTTAGTTTTTGCCAATTTTTATGTATATTGTAATGCACTGATGAAAACTCAATTGAATTTTTCATCTGCAAATCCTCTTTTGCCTTCAAAAACCTTCTGTATAGCCATCGCAAGCGTTATGGAATTTTTGATGTTTTGCGTAAAACATTACAAAGAAACCCGCTGAGAAATACTGTGTCGGCCAGGCAGTTTTTAAATATTTGCAAAAACTTAGGAGCCCATTAAATTGCTTCGTGGATGCGTCAGTGAACAGTTCAATCTTTTTTGCAAGACGCGGGCGACGGCGAGTAGTCGCTGCTCGTGCTGCTTGACCTATCAGCGGCCTTTGACACCGTTGAACATCACATGTTACTGAAACGCCTCGAAGCGTTATTCGGCTTGAAGAGTGTCGTTCTTGAATGGTTTGGATCCTATTTGACCGGACATTCTTTCTCAATACGCTCTGGCGCATCAGCGTCAGCGGCGACATCATTAACATGTGGAGTACCTCAGGGTTCTGGGCTGGGCCTTTTTTTTTTACATTATATACAGCCGAACTCGAGGAAGTCATCAGGGTGCCTGGTCTCCAATGCCACATGTACGCCGACGACACACAAGTCTACGGCCGCTGCCGACCGGAGCACGCGGACTCTCTTGCCATGAAGGTATCGAGATGCGTAGACACTGTCGACCGCTGGATGTTCAGCAGCCGTCTCCTGTTAAATTACAACAAAACGGAAGTGATCTGGTGCTCGTCTTTCCGACGTCCGTCAACTCTCCCTACCAAGCCGGTTCGAATCTGTTCCGACCTGATCCCACCAGTAAGACGTGTTTTTAATCTGGGATCTGGTTGGATTCAGATTGTTCTATGGCCAGTCACATCAACAACACGACCCATTCCTGCTATGCTTCTCTCAGAGAGATTCGCAGCATCTCCTCTTATCTTTCAATTGACGCCCGGAGAATTCTCCTAACCGCTTTTGTTCTTCCAAAGATTAATTACGGAAATTCAATTCTAGCCGGCCTTCTTTTTTGTCATCTGGATCGGCTTCAAATTCTCATCATCACAGCCGCCAAAATAATCTACAATGCTCGGAAATATGGCCATGTTACCCCACTTTTCAAAGATCTCCACTGGCTTCTCATTTGGCAACGAATCGAGTACAAGATTTCCACAATAGTACACAAATCTCTGCACGGCCAAGCTCCTCCATACCTGTCTTTTGCTCAGATCAGCATCCAGGGGTCTCCTCACTACACCGCCGGTTCACCCAGTTCAGCCAGTTTCTACACAACACTAAAAACATTTCTGTTTACTAAATCTTTTCCCTAACGTCTACAGCGGTATCATTTGCCAAAAAAAAAGACAATTACGAAACTACAAAAAAACAAAAACAAAGTCTGTTCGTACATCATAATACATTCCTTATTATCGAATCATCACAGCTCTTGAAGCCGGCTAAATTGAGGTGGTAATTGAAGTAGATTGCTGAATACCTATTAGTTGTTTTACCCTCATTGGACCTGCCTATTATAGCTGTTGCACTGTTATATCTCAGTTATCAGCAGTTATCTACAATTAGACCCAAGCGCCCATAAAAGCCAGTCAACAGTTGGGTTAATTGTTAAATCCGCGGCAGGAAGAAATTCGGCAACATTTTCTTTTTAGTCTCAGTTTTCTTTTATATTACAAATGATTACTGCTGTAAAAACATGTTGTTAAGTTATCTGAGCCTATTTAGAAAAAAGTGTTGTTTTAGATTTTTTGCTGGACCTGTTTTTGAGATATTATTTGAATTATAATTTGCATTAAGTTTTCTTAAAAAAAGGTTTAAATCTTTTAATATTTGCCAAATAACAGATCTATTGATAGTCGGGAAGTGAATTTAGCAAAGATAAAACCTCAGGATATAGACAAACAGAATGAAGTTGCAAACTAAGTAAAAAATTGAAGTTCAATTTTTTTTTAAATTTTTAGAGGGGGACCCATGCCTGCCCTCTGGATCCGCCGCTGACAACACAACACCCACATCTAACTTTAACATTCTATCATCACATCACAAGTCACAACAACCGAACTCCTATCCAAGCGCGTTCCCATCCATCTATCCTATCTAATATCGCCCGTCTCAACATCCAGCATCGTCTATTGGACACTGAGTAATGACTGCTAATCTGGCATCGCTATCGACACTGCTATTGTTCAACCGGATTTTCATTCGGGGATTTACTTTTCGATATGGTAAAAGTTGTAGTGACGATGATATTCCTGTTTCAGATGATGTGTTGCTATAAATAGTGATGACAGGATTGATAACAATAATGATGATATTAGTTGTTATTGCGCTTGTTGTAGCAAGAGACAAAATGATGTACGAGCTTCATTATCTATCTCTGTGAGCAACTGGTCAACCTCTCAAACTCCGTGCATGGCTTCAATGAGAACTGCCATAATTCCAAAATTAAACATTGTTGCTCGTAGACACGCAAGCATTCACGTCCCAACCAATGTGCGCAGCTTTCCCACCGCCCCCTGGAGAGAAAAAAAGGCCGCTTGCTTGAATGAGGGCTTCCTTTCGAAGATCACTGCCGAAAATTAGTTCTCACGCGTCTTGAAAGACTCACGTTATTTGACATAACTAAAAAAATCATTGGAATGTTATCTAAAGTTCGTGCAGTATTTTCTTCTGTTTCTCTGTTCTTTCATCTTTTATTTTCACTTGTTGATCAATAATTCTCATCGCCGCGTTTTATTGGCTGGCACGTCGAGTCGGCGCATGCGCAATCGATACTTCCGGTCACGTGGCGTAGATAAACTTCCGAACGTCTGGAATGGTTTCAATTTTAACGCGTCGAGTGGAAGCCATTGGAGCGGACCTAGTTGGCGGTGATGGTGCGGTGAGCCTGTGTATTCATGCGTTCAGCATTTATTTGTTATTAAAATTTATTCACTATCATATTTTTATTATTATTATTATTATTAGATGTAATTTTTTCAATTTGCCTTCTTTTTTATTCTTCTTCCAATGATATTTTACTAGCATGTTGGTATGCGTTTAATTAAGTGACAGCTAAATTATTTATTAACCCACACACACGCATACACTAGCACAAGCACTTTTCTTCAATCTTCATGCACAATTTCTTTCACAATCAACTATTTAATGAAAGAGCCATATAATATCCAATCATTATTCTTGTTAATAAGCTGGTTGTCTATTTAGTGACACTGCCTTTGCGGTTGTTTTACTGTTGCTATTGGTCTGTTGTTGTTGGTTGAAAAAAAAGTGGTGCAACTACTGATCGGCAAAGTTCATAGAGGACCTGAAATTATGACATGCAGTCAATATGAGAACACGATGGCAGAGGTGATTAGAATGATAACGGAGGCATGTCTGATGATGAGATAAAGTGTCAGCTGGTATATAACTCCATGATACACGTTTGGTGAAGAAGTGAAAGTTAATTTAAAAATAAAAAACCTGCTTTTAAGACAATAATAAAATTTCATAGCGACGTCAATTTGTAAAAATATTAATCCGGCAAATATTAAAAAAAGATATCTATAGTTTGTGTTGTGATTATTTTATTATTGTAATTATTCTTCTTTACTTTATTTTTTAATATTTATTTTTTTAAATTTAACTCTACATTTTTTTGAAGTGGAAAATTTTATAACGATTTTTCGAGCATCAAAACATTCCATAGACATCCGGACAAGTGAAAGTTAATAAAAGAATGTAAAAAAGGAAAAAGATTTCGAGTTATAAATGGCTGCTGCAATATACAATATTGGCCCCATGTTGGGTTTCTAACGAAAGTTGAGTGAAATACAAGAAAACGGTAAAATACTTCGTTATTTAGAAATTCTTTATAATTTTGTAATTCGTCGTCTAAAAATGTTTTGCAAATTTTAAAATTAAATGTCGTTTTCTTCAAATAAACAAAAAATTTAAAGTTCGTTTCTCTACATGAAATTTGTAATTTAAAAAAATTTAAAGTTTTAATTGATTTTATTTTATAATTCACTCAAATGTTGTCCAATCAATTACACAACTTAATAGAATGTTAAAGTCTGCAGTAGCAAATAAACCAAACAACTTTCAACTTTATTGTGAGGAATAAAAACATAAGCTATTTTCGAATCAATCAAATTTTTTATTAAGAAATTTTTAAATTAAAAATCAAATATTGTTTAAAAAAACAAAAAAGAAGCAAAAATTTATAATTTGTTTTTCTAAATAAAATTTTCAATTTTTAGAAATTTTTTAAAGTCTTAATTGATTTTATTTTATAATTTACTCAAGTGTTGTTCAATTGATCTGAAAATTTATTAAAATGAGAAGTCGACAGCGAAAAATGAACCCACCAATTTTCAATTTGATTGTATAACGAGAAGTTTGTTCTAATTTTGTGATATAAGGTCCAACGTATGGCTCAAGCAAGCAAGTAAGCAAACAAACACGTTGAAGTTAATTTAGAGGATTTATAAAGAAAAGTAAACGATAACATTAATAAAAAATGATTAAGTTAATAAAAGAAAAAAGAATAAACGAATTAATTGATTAATAAACTTGAAAATAAAAAAAAAAAACAATCGAATGAGCAAATATTAATACGGTCAACTCAATAAATATTTGTCATGATTCATTGCAGTGACATTATTGAATTGAAACTTCATTGATTTATCACCGTGATGTCATTCATCGTATACTGTGATGTAGAAATATAACTAAAAATCAATAATATAACACTTAATTAATAAGTTATATTATAATTAGCACATCCTATGTACATCTACTGTATTAATGTTTGATTTAATATTATTGATTTCATTTTTTTTTCAACAGAAGGTTCAAAAAATGAAACTATGAATTCTGTGACAAATCCAACAAAACTCAGCTCTACCATTATTTTACCCAGGACCATCTTCATGTTATTTCTTCTCTTCGAAGGTCAGTGACGAAACAATTTATTGCTATTACCATCATCATCGTAATCAGAATAGTACTCTTTGGACGTGAATGTCGGCAGTTCGAATCCCGCCAGCGTCAACAGCGCTAGATGTGGTATGGGGAGGCGCCTTAAACCGCTATCTCTGTTTTTTCTGCAAAATGGCCCGGCAAGTGAGAAAGCAGATGTAAGAGTAAACATGATGCAGAAATATTCCAAAAAATACAGCGCAACTGTAATTTCAACTGGATTCAAAACAAACTATGGATAATTTGGGTGTATGATGGATGAATGTCTTAATTGGTCCGAACATATAATTTACGTTAAATGCGAACTGGCCAAAATCATCGGTATTTTAACACGTGTCTGTAGCTATATTGATAATAAAACCGCCGTTATGTTTTACTACTCATTTGTATTTTCGTATCTCTATTATTGTAATATAGTTTTGAGATCTATTTATCTTTCCCGTTTGCGGCCATGTTTCATTCTTAAAAAACGTTTGATTCGCACTCTGTAACATCTTCATCCAATGACTCATACTCAGTTGTTCTATAACAATTACAATGTTTTAAACATCTACCACCTTAATTGTTCTAAGATTGTTTTAATAATAGTTATTGTCCCTTACACTAGGTGTTTTAAAACTGTTAAGGTGTAGAAACACCTATGTACTTCCTGCTGTGAATCTAAATTTGATCTTTTCAACTGGAAATTTATTGTAACATCAAGAAGAAACTCTTCTTAGTCTAACCTTAAGGAAACCAAATGCTTTATAACAAGTATTAGTGGTTTAATTTGAAATGTTTCTGTATATTAAGTTCCATATGCGGCCTTTTTTGCAGAATAAAGAATTCCCAAAACCTTGAAAAAATAAAATGATAATAATACAGTTATGAATGAAAATAATACTTTATGTACTACTACTACTACTACTACTACTACTACTACTACTACTACTACTACTACTACTACTACTACTACTACTACTACTACTACTACTACTACTACTACTACTACTACTACTACTACTACTACTACTACTACTACTACTACTACTACTACTACTACTACTACTACTACTACTACTACTACTACTACTACTACTACTACTACTACTACTACTACTACTACTACTACTACTACTACTACTACTACTACTACTACTACTACTACTACTACTACTACTACTACTACTACTACTACTACTACTACTACTACTACTACTACTGTTACTACTACTACTACTACTACTACTACTACTACTACTACTACTACTACTACTACCACTACCACTACCACTACCACCACTACTACTATTACTTCTACTACTTCTACTACTACTACTACTACTGTCATCGTCTTCGTCGTCGTCGTCGTCATCGTCATCGTCATCATCATCATCATCATCATCATGATCTTCATCATCATCATCATCATCATCATCATCATCATCATCATCATCATCATCATCATCATCATCATCATCATCATCATCATCATCATCATCATCATCATCATCATCATCATCATCATCATCATCATTATCATCATCATTATCGTCATTGCTATCATCGTCAAAACAATATTTCAACACAGGTATAAAATTTACCTGTTGCGGCATTTTAGAATTAATGATCGTTTTTAGCCTTTTCTTCTATATTTTTTTATTTTTAAGGTCAAAAATATTTACAAAATACTGTGTTTCGTGGGATTTTTGGTTTGTTAAACTGGCATGTTGTTATACTTTTGTATCGCAGCAAAAAAAAAACAAACTATTAAATTAATCTTCAAAAATTTTAATTTTTCAATTTGAATTTTCTCAACAAAGTTGGCAAAATATTCAACAAAACTAGCAAGGGTTGAATTGATTTTATAAATACAGAATCATACATTTCCTCCTTTAAGCTTTAGAATTTTTTAATTTCTGATTACACAGAGTTTTTTGCAGAACATTCATTAAAAACACAACGTTGCTATATGTAGCCTTTTTTTAATAGTAATTTTCCTTTTCGCTCCAAATTCAGTACCTTAATATTCGGATTTTTTTAATAAAATTTTGCATTTTTAGGTATGGGTTTGGGTTTACAATCAATAGTTTTTTTGCTTTGCACTTCAGTTCTCAGCCATGCGCATTTGCTAAGATTTATGTGCAAGCCAACATTGGCTAAAGTACTTTTCAATTTGTTCCATTAGCATTTGTATTCAAACATCAGTTAACGGCATGAAAACCAAATAGTCGCAAAAGTATTGTAATTAAATTTCTATAATCTCCAATTTATTGATCAACACCATTCATTACTATATCAATCACTGCATTTAAAGTGGCATTATAGAAACATCTTGTTTCCCATCTCTGTCTACTAGGACTCTATAACTATTTTCTTTTCCAAGTTTCATGTCAACATAAAATCCGTTATGCAGATCTGAGAATAAGGGGCTGTTCCAAAAAAAGTAGCTTCTTTAATTATGTCTAATGATTGATCGCTGCAAGACTGTGTCAAAGGCTCTGCTGACACCTTAAACGTTCTCGTTATTTACGTATTGACGACTTGACCAACTAAATATTATTCGCAAGACCATCTCTGAACTGAACGCTGTTTGCGAAATGACAAGGGCCAGTACTGCTCCAAACGCCTGCTAAGGACGCGATGAAATAACCCACTGATGATCGAGCTAATTGTAATTGGCCCTCAGGCAGTTGGATTTTCAGCTTCTTATGCTTCTGCTACTATCACTACTACTATTACCACCATTACAACCACTACAACCACCACCACCATTACTGCTGCCACCACCACTAACCAGAAACTATGTGCTCAGTTCCTTAAAAAATCTGGG
This sequence comes from Erpobdella octoculata, assembly GCA_963978895.1. Lineage (NCBI taxonomy): Eukaryota > Metazoa > Annelida > Clitellata > Hirudinida > Erpobdellidae > Erpobdella > Erpobdella octoculata. Next base: position 22,708,469 of record OZ022238.1, on the reverse strand, counting down.
ATGAATATTGTTAAGACCTGAATATTTTTATTTGATCAATTCTATTGTTTTTTAACAACTGGATCATTTATTTTAGTTTTTGCAAACCACCTGCAAGATTGCTTGACAAAAACCCGACTCACCATTAAAACTTTTTTTAAAATTTTTATATCAAAATATTTCCTTAAAATACAATGTGTGTAAAAAACATATTTGTGTAAAACGTTACAATTGTAGGAAATACTAAATTTTGTTTAGTTGATAAATTTAAATAATTTTAAACTTTACTTGGAACTGTTTCTTTAATTGTCAAACAACGTAGACGGAACGCATAACATTCCAACTTTCTTGTGTTACAGGCTGAGCACGTTTTGCAATCAACTGTCACATTAATATTAAATTTTTTAGCGCACTAATACGATGCAATTTTGAACAGATTTTTTAGAACTTAAAAGTATTGAATTGTAAATTACCAATTTTTAAATTTAATAAATAAAAAAACTAACTGAAAGCAGAAAAACAATTTGAATTCTTAAGGAATTTTGAAAATCCCAGCAATGTAATCAGTTTTTGCTTACTTTCACCAAGTTAGAACTTTGATAATTAACTTGTTGTAACGTGAGTAATGTAATAATCACTTTAAGGTTTGTTTTGAGGCATTGATGGAAAATTTAAATTGTATTTTGATATAATATTTAGTGAATACTGACAATAACAATAACATTTTAAAAACTTTATATGATGTTAAATTTTTGAATACGAAGTATTTTGAAAATAATAAACATTTAAAAAAATAAAAAACAATAATTTAACAACATAAATAAAAAATTAATTAATTTAAAAAATTGTAATTAAACAGATAAGACAGTACAAAAAATAACAATTCATTCTTCTATATTTAAAAAACTGGTCTATTTTGTTCAGGCTTTATATTGGTATTACTAATCTGCTGTGCGTTGTTGCTGAATAAAATATACAATGTAAAAAATTTTTAATCAACTTTTCAATTAACTAGTATTTTAAAATATTTAACCTAAAGTGAAAGAACGAATTATAGAATTTGTTTGTTTAAATTTGACAAAATATAAAAAATAAAGTATATGCAGACAAAAATTTGTCTTTAATTTTTTAATTACTTTCAATAAATAATTATGCAAGCCTCGTAAAGTAACATACATTGCTCGATTTGCAGTTCCATACTAAGAAAGTTACTAAAAAAGACAAAGAGAGAGAGAGAGAGAGAGAGAGAGAGAGGCAGAGGGAGGGAAATAGGAGGAAGAAAGATAGGAGGGAAAGAAAGAAAATATGGAAAGAGTGAAAGAGAGAGAAAGACAAAAACACTTAACGAACGATCTGAAAAGAAGTATACAGAACTATTCAAAAGAAATTGTTTTATCTTCATCTTCTATTACATCGAAGAAACACTGAAAAATAATGTCGCCAGACCGAGAAAACAAAGTCAGCAGGTTCGTGTAAAACAATTGTTTTTCGGTAATTTAGTAAGAAAAGAGAAGCCGCTTAATGGTCTGTAAAGAATATTTTGTTGGAAATATAGTTGTTGCCGTAGTCACACCAGTTGTAGTCGCTGATGGCAGCTCTTAAAGTAATTGTAATAGATGGTGGTAGTAATAGTTGTAGTTAACGAAATAAGTGCTAAATAAACATATCTCTTTCATTAAAATAATTGTTGAAAAATAAGAAACTAGGATTTCTAAATAAAATAAAATGCCTTACAGAAACAAAAACAACAATATAGAAGAAATAGAAAATTAAGCGAAGAAAGATCTAGAAAAGGACAAACACTGATACTGACATATTTTGTATTCAACCGTGTCTTCCTCTTTTATCGATCTCTCTCCTTTCTATGGCCAATTCTCTTCCAATTTCTTTTCTTTTTTCTATTTCATTCTTCTTTTCTTTTCCGACGATTATTTTTAAGTTCCTCCAAGTCTTTTTTGCAACGGTTTTCATGTTGAAGTTTTTTTATCATTTTCTCTGATACAGCATTGATTTTATATTCTACAAAACAGATTTGTTGTTCTACAAAAATATATTCGCATACATACATACATACATACATACATACATACATACATACATACATACATACATACATACATACATACATACATACATACATACATACATACATACATACATACATACATACATACATACATACATACATACATACATACATACATACATACATACATACATACATACATACATACATACATACATACATACATACATACATACATACATAGCAAATTATGTATGTAGATAAAGTGTGAAAGTTATTAACATTTTTTGAACTAAACGTTTCGTTTTGATGAATAAAGCGTTGGGCGTTATCTAATATCTCTAACCTATTTTCGCCCAACGCTTTAATCTTCAAAACAAAACGATTAGTTCAAAAAAAGGTAATATGTACACGTTATTATTATTTATAACCTTTTAGTACAATAGTATAGTATACGAGAGTTGTTTTTAAAAAAATGTGTATACTTTATATTTTCGTACTTGACATAACGTTTTCATTTTCGTCTTTTCAACGTGGTTGATGGTAAGGAAGGGGGAGAGAAGAGCATCGTGTTGCGTTTATCAGCACTCTTGATGAATGAATGAAGGCGGCTTATCACAATCCGATCAAACCACTCATGTATTTATTTACTTGTTTACATCGGTCCAAGTGTCCGCATATGTATATGTGTGTAATTTTATATGTAGGTATGTATGTATGTATGTATGTATGTATGTATGTATGTATGTATGTATGTATGTATGTATGTATGTATGTATGTATGTATGTATGTATGTATGTATGTATGTATGTATGTATGTATGTATGTATGTATGATGTATGTATGTATGTATGTATCTATATTTGTATGTATGTATGTATGTATGTATGTATGTATGTATGTATGTATGTATGTATGTATGTATGTATGTATGTATGTATGTATGTATGTATGTATGTATGTATGTATGTATGTATGTATGTATGTATGTATGTATGTGTGTGTGTGTGTGTGTGTGTGTGTATGTATGTATGTATGTATGTATGTATGTATGTATGTATGTATGTATGTGTGTGTGTGTGTGTGTGTGTGTGTATGTATGTATGTATGTATGTATGTATGTATGTATGTATGTATGTATGTATGTATGTATGTATGTATGTATGTATGTATGTATGTATGTAGTTTGTTATTTCTAAAAAAACGTTGAAGAAAGTTAAAAACGTTGAAAAAAGATACATACGTCGATAAAAAAGAAACATAGATTAAAAACTACAAACTTTAAAAAATATAAACGTTAAAAAAATACAAAATTAAAAAAATACAAACTTTGAAAAATGATACAAATGTTAAAAAAAACGATACAAAAGCAAACATGGTTACAAACATGACCGGATATTTTTGTTGTTGTTTTTATTCCAACTGCTTCATCGTTGCAAAAATTGGCGCTGTAAATAAGAGTTTAGAATAACCCGTGCAAATGACACTTTTTTGGCATTTATTCACGGGAAAGTGTCAAAAAGATATTTTCTTTAAAACGTTATCTTGCTTTTTTCTTTTTCTCAATTTGTTTTCTTTATCCTTTTTTTCTTTCTTCTTCTTTCTATTATTTTTCACATTAAATAAATTAAAATTGAAAAAACTCAAAATATTGTTTTATACGAAATTATCTGAGCTGATTGCAAAAAGATGATAAAGGTATAAAAAAATAAATTAAGGAATTCATCATCATCATCATCTTCATCATCATTTATTTTTGAAACGTTTCTATTCCACGCTATGCTAGGGTTGGACGTTTTTCCATATCAGGCCCATCCACAAGTCACGATCTAAGTCAGACTCCCGCGTCTTCACACATTCCCACCAAGTCTTCCTACTTCTACTTTTACTTTTCACTCCTACAACATCCACATCTCTAATTGCCGAAACCCAATCATCTGCACTTTTACGCTCCAAATGTCTAAACCACTTTAGTCTTCCACGCCCCACCACATCAGCCACACAAGGAACATCCAGAAGGCTATACAAATCTACGCTACATGTACGATCATTTAACGAAACACCACACATCCATCTTACCATCATACGCTCTGCCCCTTCTAACCTTCTTAGATTCTACACTTTCATAGACCATGTTTCAGTGCCATAATCAAGGGCACTTTGAACACATGCCCTATACGCCTTTCCTTTCACATGAAAGGATGCACCACGGGTGGTCAAAATAGGAGATAACTCTTTGAATTTAGCCTAGGCAGAACGCACTTTGGCTCTTACCGCCACTTCTACACCTCTTCCTGCACCTAATGTGTCACCTAGGTAACATAACTTGGTCACACACTCCACCTTTACGCCTGGCTCAACCTCAACCTTACCCAACAACTTTTCCTGAACAGAACCACCAGCCACACAACTCTTACAACGGAAGCCAACAAGATCTTTCAAACTACCCAAAATGCCACTGCACCTTTTATGGACCCAACTCTTACAATCCACACAACAAATAGAATTGGAGCCAAAACCTTGTCTGCATACACTGCATGGCCATTTACCCGATTTCTTCACCTGTCCCATTCCGGCCCGACACTTTATGATTTTTGTCTTACTTGCATTCACTCTAAGGCCTTTTGCTCCTGGGATAAAATTTATTAAACAATGATAAACAACAATGAGCTAAGAACTGAACCCTAATGCTCTCCAACCTTAACTCTGAAAGCATCACTGTCCATCCCATTCACTCTCGCCACTGTCGCTGCATCATCATACATAGTTCTTATCAGGAAAACTAACCATTCATCCACACCTAGACATCTCATTTAACGAGGTACTCTATCAAATGTCTTTTCAAGATCAACAAAGGCCATCCACAGATCTTTGTTCTTGGCAAAATACTTTTACTTGAGTATCAAATCAATAAATTATCCTTAAGTTGAGATTCCTCGTTGTGCTGGTATTGTTGTCAAATCACAGAACTTCTATATTTATTGCATGTTTTGTTTTTATTTAACACTATGCATAACTTGAATATATCAACAGTTTTCACAAAGTTTTATTTTTGCTACAACACAACAATCCAAACTACACCATTATTACAACAACACTTAATCAGCATTATAATAACAACAAATACTCTATATTATTATAATAACAAATACTCAACCTTGTTGTTATCAAATACTCAACATCATTTTATCAACAAATAGTCTACATTCATATTATCTCCAATCTCCCCAATCACCTATACGTTTGCAACTTTACACATCCACCCCTTCACACGAAGAAGACACAATTTTTTTTCCATCCGATTTCATCTGATGTCTGCCACCACAAATGTGTTGTTTTATTTGCATTATCAGAATCCAATATTATGTTTTTCCCAAAATAACTTTTGATCTTCTTTGCTCCTGTTATTTGTTGTTTTTTTTATTGTCGGGACTTTCCGATGTTTAATTAATCAGCGATTGACGTCGGTTAAATTGATATGCCGCTAAGTTACGTTATTTTGTTGCGTACAATTTGAAGTAAAAATAAACCAGGATATATGAAATGAATTTGAAAAAAAATAAAACGTTTTTTAATGTATGATCTCATAATATTTTATTGCAATGTTAAATATATTATTTATTTATTACGTAAAATATAATAGGGAAGAGACACCAAAGAGTGCGTTTAGTATACTTTTATTTTTCGTGAAATGACAACACAACTGCTACCTGTCAGTGAGACAAGTCATGACACAAAGTACAAAGTGTGGTGATAAAATTGAATTTTTAATAAATACAAGTTTCTAAAATCTACATTCTTTGGTGTGTCTACCCCACTAAACGCACTGGTAGCGCACACTCTTGGGTGTCTCTATTATTATTATTAACACAGCTTTTTAACTAGAAAGTCACAAAAGCAAATAATAATTATCTACCCTACAACAATACCCCGACAAAGATAATGTACTGTACAATGTTATAATTTTGTATTCATGTAATTTTTTAAATAATTTCCGAGTCTGTATAACTAAGACACACGTATAATGAGAAATAGCATTAAAATATTCTGTATAATATAAAAATATTTTTAGATTGTGTTTAGTGTAATATATTGTAACAATATTAAAAATCGCATTCGGGTTCTTATGGAATGGTTTAATAATTTACTAGCGCGGTACTCAGCGTTGCCCGGCGATTTTTGAGGTTTTCATATCGTTTTTCTAATTCGCTACCGTTTTTTTTCCCGCTTGCTCTCCCGTTCCCGTTCCCGCTTATTCTCCAGTTTCCGTTCGCTCTCTCGTTCCTGTTTCCACTTGCTCTTTCGCTCCCGTTTTTGACCAATCTCAATTTTTTTCACAAAAACTTTCCTCTATTGATTTTCAATGTTGTGTAAAAATTTCATTACGATCAGATGAATGGTGTAGCAATGCATAAAGGACATGCGTACATACAGACAGACTGACATAAAGTCATTTATATATACATAAATTGAAAGTAATAAAAATGACGACTATTTATGTACACTTTTTTGTAGAGCTGCTATACGATTAAAAAAATTAAACGAAGTTAATCGAACAATTAAAAATTTTAATCAAAAGTAAATCGTGATTTTAACGCAATATTTTTAGATAACATTTCTATTTTACAAACTTAGTTTTATATAGTTTTTATTTAATGTTTTTAACATTTTTATAGCTACGTATTTTATACTTTATAGCTACAAATCTAATTTAAGCCTGCTGCACAGCCAACAAGTTTTTTCACATTGGCTGGATTGAGTGAGGCCTGTTTTTGATCACTATGTTACCAGACCCAAAGAACAAACGTACGCATAAAACTGTACTAGCAGACGATGACAAGCATTTTTGCCAACTTTTTCGTGTTGTTGCCACCATTCAATGTATATATATATATATATATATATATATATATATATATATATATATATATATATATATATATATATATATATATATATATATATATATATATATATATATATATATATATATATATGACTGTCTATCTGTTGCATTTTCCTATAAAAAGGACATATTTGCACCTTTTGGTTTTTCCAAAAAGACTTTTTAAATAATTAAAAAATATATTTTAAATAGCCATGAACCTATCTTCAGACTACCAAATGTACACAAAAACACTATGACACGAGATTTATATATATATATATATATATATATTTCTGAACTCCGGTGGCTGCGTATATTTGAGCGAATTACTTCCAAAACTGGGACTTTAGTCTACAAAGCGCTCCATGGCGAAGCCCCCTCATATTTGCAAGAGCTGTGTGTTACTGTGTCTGATAACAATTCTTACTTATCTCGTCACAGATCAGCTAGTCGTGGTGATCTAGTTGTTCCCATTACTCGAACAAAACTTACGGCAGTCGAGCCTTCAGTATAGCATGACCGGCAACATGGAACATGTTACCAGCCAGCATCCGAAAAGCCACTACATTGAGTTTATTCAAGGCCGAGCTAAAGACATTTCTGTTTGCGAAATCCTATCCAAATTGATGATCAGAGAGAAATTATTTCATTTTTCCTGACATTTGATTTTTGTGTTTTATATTATTTTTTTTGCATTATTTTTATTTTTTGTTTTGTTGTTTTTATTGTAAAAGGAGCCCTGAGGTGTTACACAAAAGGGCGCTTGAAATCCAAATAAACTTAAACTTAAACTTATAAATATATATATATATATATATATATATATATATATATATATATATATATATATATATATAAGAATCTACTAGGAATCGAACCCACGTGTCTACGGCAACACCGCCTCGCCTAAATGCAAGCGCTCTTACCAACTGAGCCACCGACCATATATTAATATATATATATATATATATATATATATATATATATATATATATATATATATATATATATAAATATATATATATATATTTATATATATATATATATATATATATTTATATATATATAGTTCTCGCTCGCTCACCCGCTCCGCTCCGCTCATTTTGTGACGGATTTTAAATTTTTTTCTCTATATTTGATTCCCTTTGACACTCAAGGTTGTGTGAATGGTGTAGCAATGCATAAATAACATACATGCATATATACATACATATATACATATATACATACATACATGCATACAAACAAACATTCATTTATATATATACTAGCGGGGTTACCCGGCGTTGTCCTATTTCCTTTTTCATTGCTTCATGAGGCAATCAGATGAATTTTATTATTAATAATTGACATCAGATCTAAATAAGTGTTTAGCCTCCACAATAGTTAGATTATAATTATTATCATTAATTTAGAATTATAAGGATATAACAATTGGCGACCAGGATGTCAAAGGATCAAGATTCAAACATAACACAGTTGCTTAAATTCCTAATTGATAACGAAGCTCGAGAAAAAAAGAGAAATTTGAGAGGGAAGCTTGAGTAAAACAAGAAAAACTTTAAAAAGAAGCTTGGGAAAAACAAGAAAAACAAGAAAATCTTGAAAAAGAAGCCCGAGAAAAAAAGAAAAGAGAATTGAAAAAGAAGAAACTAAGAAAAAATTTCTTCAGTTAATTTCATTGATGCAGAGCAATAGATCCGTTGAAGTAAGACCAGACCTTTACAAACGAATTGAACAATTTGTTTACGATCCAGATCAAGGACTTACATTCACTGATTGGTTTGGACTATCTGAAAAAGCTGTTCAGTCTGTCGGAGACGAATCAATGAGCGATTCAGAAAAAAGAGCAACTCTGACCGGGAAGTTTCAAAAAAACGAATACACGCTACTTAAATGTAGTATATTGCCGAGAACATTCGAGAGTCTAAGTTATGAGGAGACAAAAAGTTGGCTAAAAAAACTGTTTGGTAATAAAAAAAGCATTCATCAAAGACGGTTTGATTTTGAAAACATCCAAATAAGAGACTCAGAGATTTTCAGGCCATTCGGCACAAGGATGAACAGGCTGTGCAACGAAGCACACTTGGGAAATTTCACAAAAGAAACCAGTATGTGCTTACATTTTATATGGGAATTGAAAGATCCGAAATATTTAAACATTAAGCACAAATTACTGCTCAGGGCAGAACAAGAGTGCTCACTGAATGAGCTTATTGAAGAATGTGAAAGGATAAAACTGTTACATACAGAACAAATGATGATTTTAGAAACCATAGTTAGTAAGGTTAATGTAAGGTTAATTCAAAAAGATCACCTAAACAATCTCTCACCCAAAAAATCGGGCTTCACCCGTAAAAAAAAATGTTTGTTTTCGCTGTGGAAAACTGGGACATTTTGCTGCCAACTGCAGAACTGATGATAAAAGTCCCAAAAGACATTTCAGTAGAAAGAAAATAAAAATCAAGTACTAGGTGAATTTCAAACTAAACTCCTAAAGGTCTATATCAGTACTCTTTCGAGTAAATATTGCACCAGGTATTTTCCAGGAACCAATGGATATTTTAACATCAGGGTTAAAAGGTGGTGCGGCTTACCTCTAATTGTGACCGGCACAACATTGGAAGAACACAATATGAATGTTTTTGAATTATTCAAACGGATTTCAGATTTTGGATTTAGAGTCAAGATGGACAAGTGTTCTTTTGCCAAGAAAGAGATTAAATTTCTAGGTCATATTATCAGCAAAAAAGGCCAAAAACCAGACCCAGGAAAAATAACAGCAATTGCTGAAATGCCCCCACCAAAAGATGAAAACAGTTAAAATCGTTTTTGGGTGTGGTTAGTTACTATTATGTTTTAATACCAAAGATGAGACAAATGAGAGGCCAACTAGATGACTTGGAAAAAAATGAGAAGTTTGAATAGCTAAGAGTACACAAGTCTTAAGAAGGTGTTACAATCAAATTTATTGCTGACGCATTATGATCCCAAAAGAGACATCGTAATAGCTGCTGATGCATGTGAATTCGGAATTGGAGCAGTGATTTCACACCAATTTCTTAATGGAACAGAAAACGCAGTCGCCCATGCAGGCCGTGCGCTGACCCAAGCAGAAAAGAATTACGGCCAAATAAAAAAAAAGCTTTAGCCCTAGTTTTTGCGGTAAGAAAATTTCATAGATTTGTTTATGGAAGGCGGTTTACGTTATTGACCGACCACAAGCCTCTCTTGTCAGTATTTGGTTCAAAAAAAAGGAATATCTGCACACGCTGCAAACAGACTGCAGAGATGGGAACTGATACTCTTAGCTTATGATTTTGAGATTGAATATCGACGAACAGCAAATTTTGGTCAAGCTGATGCTTTATCAAAACTCATTGATTATAAAAAACAACAGGAAATAAGGATTTGGTAATAGCACGTGTAAACGAAGACATCACAATGATACAAGAAGATACGGTGAAACAATTACCCGTTAGTAAAAAAGATATTCAAATCATGACAGAAGAAGACTCTAAACTCAGAGAGTTAAGTGGGATCATTACAAAAAGATTTCGGCCAAAAGTTAAACCTGGATCAAACTGGAATGCATTCCAAAGAAAAGCAACTGATTTGACTTTACATGATGGCATTCTATTTATGGATGTAAGAGCAGTAAACCAAAAAAACTGCAACAGCGTATATTGAGGATGCTACATCAGGGTCATCTAGGAATTACAATAATCAAAATGTTGGCCAGACAGTCGGTGTATTTGCATGGAATCGGTAGAGATAATGAAAATATGGTGAAAAGCTGCGATGCATGTAAAAAAGCAGCTAAAATGCCTATAAAAAACACGTTGTCACCATGGCCTGAACCATCACAGACCTGGAAAAGAATTCACATTGATTTTGCGGGACCATTGGAGAATTCAATGTTTTTTGTTGTTGTGGACGCATATTCAAAGTGGCCAGAAATAATAAAAATGAGTGCGGCTACTTCAACAACGACAATTCGCGAGCTGAACAGAATGTTTGCTCGGTATGGATTTCCCAAGACATTGGCATCAGATAACGGAACACATGGAATTTGAAAGGTTTTGTCAGTCAAAATTTATCAGTCATGTCCGAATACCTCCTTTTCATCCACAAAGTAATGGTCAAGCAGAAAGCTTTGTTGATACTTTCAAAAGAACCATACACAAGCTAAAAGGTGAAGGAATTACCAAGGAATTGGTGCAAAATTTCTTATTGTGTTATAGATCTACACCATGCCCATCTATTCCACATTAAAAATCTTCCGCTGAAATTTTTTGGGGAGACAAATTAGAACACCATTATCAGACTTACAACTAAGTACTAAAAAAGACAAAAAGTATTCAGAAAAAAAACCTTGCATGAAGAGACAGTTTGACAAAAGGAATGGGGCAAGACCAAGAGTCTTTAAAGAACAAGATGCGGTGTGCGCTAGAGATTATAAAAATCCAAACTATCCCAGATGGATACCAGGGAAGATTTTAAAAAAATTGGAAAAACGGTTTAGAAGTTGAGATTGACAGAAGGATTACAAAAAAGCATACAAAGCCAATTAAGACCAAGGAGTTTAGATTGGGCACTTTAAGAAATGTTTGAGACATTCGACATGCCAGCACCTCTGCAAGATAAAAGTGATGGAGAGAAAGCCCCAGTAAAAATTGTGTTTCCAGGAGAGAAAGAGATGTTGAAACCAGACATAAACGGAGAATGGGATGGAGAGAATAGACAAGGACCCCATGTTCCGAGCCATATGGATAATAAAGTCAATCCGGAGGAGTTGACACACATTCCAACAGGAATAGAACCGGAGGCTACTCTCCAAAACGGATAGTACTGGACCCCAGTAGAAAATCATATGATTTTCTATAAAGAGAGGGAGGTATTGGGAGTATGGGTTTTAACTATATTTATTGTATGGCTATAAATATATATATGGCTAAATGTATGTATGTATATATGCATATATATATATATATATATATATATATATATATATATATATATATATATATATATATATATATATATATATATATATATATATATATATATATATATATATATATATATATGTGTGTGTGTGTGTGTCTGTGTTTAAGTTTTGTCTTATTTCCTTTTTCATTGCTTCATGAGACAAGCAGATGAATTTTATTACAGACACCAACTCATATCGACCCATTTCCCTAACATCTTCATTGTGCAAGGTTACTGAAAGAATTATTGCAAATCGGTTAAGGTTCTACCTGGAGCAAAATAATCTCTTAAACACTAAACAATCAGGCTTTAGAAAAGGAAGAAGATGCACAGATCACATCCTTAGACTACAAAACGATATTTAACGCTCGATGTGGAATAATGGTGGGACACTGGCGGTTTTTTTGGACTTAGAAAAAGCCTTCGATCTAATGTGGCGAGAGGGGCTTGTGTTAAAGCTTGAAAAGCTTGGTGTCAGAGGAAGGATTTTAAAATGGATCCATAACTTCTTGAACAATCGAGAGGCCATGGTTCGTGTGGGATCCACGTTGTCAGACCCGGTATTGTTGGAAAATGGTACCCCACAGGGTTCTGTCCCGAGCCCCCTTTTGTTCATTGTTATGATGAGCGACATCCCTTGTCAAGAAATCCATGGAATTCCGACATCTATATTTGCGGACGATGTAGCAATATGGATTTCAGGAAAAGACCCACATACTATGCAAAACTGCTTACAGACTTGATTAAACGAAATCCAAACATTCTTTCTCAATTGGGGATTCAAACTGTCAACCGAGAAATCGGTAGCAGTCTGTTTTACAAAATACAATGAATTCCGAAAAAATTCCCTACCTATTTGTATGGATGACGAAAAAATTAGTTGGAAGAGCGAAGCTACATTTCTCGGTATAATATTTGACTCAAAATTAACCTGGAAAAAACACATTGATAAGATCGTTGATCGTTGCAAAAAAGATTAAATATCATGCGATGCCTGACAGGACAAAGCTGGGGATGCGGCAAAGAAACACTGATGCTTTTCTACCGATGCGCCATACGGTCAGTGATGGAGTTTGGCTGCGAATCATTTGACAGTGCATCAGAATCTCAAAAACAAAGTCTCGAGAAAATCCAATATAGTGCCTTAAAAACTGCTTGCAGGGCAATGGTTGGAACCAGTTTGGCCGCTCTACAAATTAAATGCGGAGATCCTCCACTCGATATACGACGAAAGATGTTAATTACAAACCTTGCCACTAAAACCAAGATCATTCCAAACCATCCGGCAAAAGACGTCTTTGTACCTCCCAGAGGACAAGAAGGGGTTGAATGGCGATGGTTCTTTCACAGAAAAGTGAAAGAAGCTGATTATCCAGCAGCCAAAAAAAACAGCGGCATTAAACAAAATAGTTGACAAATTCAACACAGTCCCCTTAACTCTTTCTCTAACTCCACCATGGAAACTTATTCCACCTCTTTTTAACGAAGGGCTGGTGGAGTTAAAGAAGGATGATCCGTCAATTCTCCAAAGAGCTAAGGAAATGATTGCTACATATACAGATTCGACACATATGTACACAGATGCATCTAAAATAGACAATGTTGTAGCTGTGGGAATTTATATCCCGGAAAAATATATGAAAATGGCTAAGAGAGTCACGAATGAAGCTAGTATTTATACGGCTGAGTTAACGGCTATAAAATGCGGCTTGGAGTGGATGGCACAACCAGCCGGTCCACATAAAATAGCCCTATTTACGGATTCATATAGCTCTATGCTTTCATTGAAAAATTCCGCAAATGCTCAAAAATCTGCTCTTGTGGAATCAGTCCTAACACTAGCATCCAACCTCTCAAAAGAAAGGAAGACAATTACCCTGATGCGGGTACCTAGCCACTTGGGCATACGTGGAAATGAAATGGCAGATTGTCTTGCCAAAGAAGCTACCAAACATCCCGAAATAGAGATTGAGATTATGCCAGAGATATTTTACATAAAAAGAACAATACGCAGAGAGCTTTTGAACGAATGGCAGACCAGATGGGACTCTGCTCAAGAAAGTCGACACTACTGGTCTCTCGGAAAAAAAGTCTCAAATAAAATTAAATTCAAGACAACAAACAGAAAAAAGGAAATCATCATTTCCCGACTCCGACTTGGAAAGTGTCGGCTGAAACAAAATTTGAAGAGAATGAATCTTCATGAGACAGGTTTGTGCGAAACCTGCGGAACAGAAGAAACAATCGAGCACTGGTTGCTGCACTGCAAAGAAACGACACAACTAGGAATGGAATACAAATGGCTAAAAACGACAATTAGTCAAAAGGAGTTATGATAATTACTTAACGAGCCAATCACATCGCAGAACGAAAGCGCTTACGTCAGCACTCAACAAGTTTAAAAGAAAGTGTGCTTAAAATAAGTTACATTTCACGCTACAACTTATTTAATACTCATCCGAAATCGATATTAGATACCAATAAAGGACTACACAATATCTATGCAACGTACTAAAAATTATTATCGAAAACTTAATAGGAAAGACGCTAGAATTCGAAGCACACCGAAATCGAGCAAGTTTGATTAATAAGCGAACCGACGCTACCCCTCTAGTCAGCGTTTTTCATCGCGCTCTCCGTCTAGTCCGCGCAATAAAGTTATTCATTACAAAATTATAATCGACGATGGAGACAACCGTGACACATGGTGTAAAAGACTATAAAGTATAATAAAAAAAATGAATTTTATTATTAATAATTGATATCAGATCTAAATAAGTGTTTAACAATTACAATAGTTAGATTATAATTATTATCATTAATTTAGAATAATAAAAATATAACACTTGCTGTGATCAGCAATCAATTGAGAAAACAAAGGGAGAAAACGAGTGTTTCTCCAGTCCACAACACGGAACAGGTATATCGCATTAACTTCAAAGGAACTGTGAAAGACTGACTCCAATTGTTGAAAAAATTGATCATGTCGTTCAAAAACTGCAGTCAAAGCAACAAGTAAAAATAAATTCTCTCTTTATTTTGTAATTTTAAGTTGTTATTTTAGGTCTTTTAGAACATTTTGTATTTAAGTAGCAAATTTATTGGAGAGCGAGCGCTTTTGAATTTAAGCAAAGGCGCTTTATAAGTTGATTTGATTAATTTTGATTGGTGTGTAAAATAGTAACTTTTATTTCTTATTTATTTTTATATTTTTTATTTGTTATATACTAGAATATATCATAATTTTGATTCGTTATGTATACTATCAGGACGACAGGCCTAAAAAGAAAAACACCAAAATATTTAACTTAAAAAATTAGTTTTATTATCAACCACAAAATAACAATCTCCATATAAATAATCTAAAAATTATTTATATATTAATTACAAAGTAAATATCTCTTTATAAGCAACTTTTTTGTAAAAATAGCATCAGATCCTTTGATTAGATGACTTAGTTCCATTCCTTCAGAAATTTTTATTTTAACATCGCAATCACAACGTACTCGAGGCATGGCAACAAATCACATGGCAACTAAACACATGCTCTGGTTAATAAATGGCTACCATGTCTAATGTTTGTTCTTAAAATTTATTTATTGTCATTGTGAATGCCAGCTTAACTGGAAACTGTCTTTTTGTCAGAACAAAGGTAAGTTTTGAATTTGTGAGGCTAAACCTATATTAGGAATAAACACAATTTTTTTACATGCTCCATTTAAAATTTCTGCAATATTTAAATCTCTAACCATTAATTGGGTTTTATTGCAGAGTCCTCGTATAGTATTAGGATTTTTTTAAAAACAGTATTATGTAAGCAATTTTCAATTGAAGTTTATTTAGCAGCATTCCAGGCGGTGCTTGTTCATTCAGAAACTCAATTGGATAATTTTGAATGTTTTCATCATTTGCATCATCAATGGAGTCTGCACTAAGATAAGTTACTTGTTTGCCCTCAAGATATATCTACCACTTTTTTATTGATTTCATCAACTTCCAAGTTTTTTTAACATAGTATAGCTCGACCGGAATAACGTTCAATATCTGAAATGATTATTCTATAATCAAACATTTCCTAAATTATATCATCAGGAAACTCATAATTGTTATTTAAGATGCCATTACTTAATTAGCTAACCATTGACTAAAGTTAGGATTAGAACGGACATAATTTTTAAGTTTAAAAATTTGGATATAAATATTAAATATATAAGGATGACATGAACAAATAATCAAAGAGTTATAAAAGGTAATGATAATTTATGTATTTTAATTAGCGTTTTAAATACTTTTTTACAATAAATTAATTTTTATTGTTGTTTTGTGTGTTTTATAAAATCAAATTTTATTGAATTCGCGCGGTTCTATTGAAATCATAAGTGATTACCATAGATATCTATGGTGGTTACAGACAGACGAAGTTTGTCAATTATATATAAAGATATATCATAATTTTGATTCGTTATGTATACTGTTATTTTAGTTTTTATTTTGCATAATATTATAAAAATAATTGGTTTTTTAACATAGTAATTGTCAGTAACGTGCCGTAACTTTTACTAACTTTTACACTTTATTTGAAGAAGTTCAAGAACGAAATTTATTAACTGTTAAAAAGCAAGCAGGAACGAGTTTAAACTAGCGATTAGAGAAAACCGCGTGGAAACAGTCACGTAAGACTTTCCCTCCTAAAAATATACAAGCAAACGTAGCCTCGCACACGAACAGCAAGAGAGTCTAGCGAGGAAGAGCAAGAGAGTCTAGCGAGGAAGAGCAAGAGAGTCTAGCGAGGAAGAGCAAGAGAGGCCGAAGAGGCATCGTCCCTACCTTATATAGGAAAAAAACCACGAAATCAGAACAAACGATAAACCGATATAAACAAGTACTAAACATATTATTAGTTCCTTAAATCTCGATCGCGAAGACATAATATTTTCACTACTTATAAACATATATATAAACTATAATCCACGAGATTTATTTAATTAATTAATTGGTAGATTTCTCAATATATTAAAAAATATACACCCCTATTAATTGCGGGAAATAACACGCGCTCTGATTGGCTCGCTAACACAAAGGATTCGACGTGGCCCATAGAAGATACTAAATAATTTATACAATCTATTTTAAATTATTTGAATTATTGCAGTAATAATATACTAGGAATAAAATAAAATAAAATAAATTAAAAAGGAGGGGGGACCAGCACTGACAGTAATGTTTATATGTTATGTATAATACATAACATATCGATATTTCTTGTTTTGTACACCAATAAAAACATAAAGTTTTGTTATTGCTACAAACAGAATTCGTTATATCGTTTTGAAAAATATTTGTTTTTGTCAAAAAGTTTTATGATTTTTTTCATTTATGATGTGTTTCTGCAAAAAAATAAAATGTCAAAAAATTAACGTTTTTAGTTTATTTATCGTAGGAACCATTCAAGCTGTGCAACTACAGATGAAATACAACCTGTAAATGGATGTGCAAAATGCCTGAGTGTAAATGTTTAATTAAGCAGTTCCAATAAATCTAATTTATGGTTTAATCGCAATCATCATGATTTACATCGTAAACAGGGGGAAATGTTGAAAACTAAGATGCGTTGAAAGGTGACATAGACTTATAACGTAATGCCTTATTCTTAATTCACGTGTATCAATATGGACGGTATCTAAGTGACCAGCAATTTCAATTTAATCGGATCCATTAAACAAAATCTTTGTTTTTAAAATACTTCAACTAACATTTTACATAAAGACTTGTTAATTTTAAAACAAAAATAGTTTTAGTAAATAGTTTCTTGTAATTTTATGCTTAAATTAACAATTATTAATTGTAGTTTATGTTTAAACAAACATTTGTTACTTGTTATTTCATGTTTAAACTAGCGGGGACACCCGGCGTTGCCCGGGGTTTTTAGAGGTTTTTCTAATGTTTGTCTCTCTCACTCCCATTTCCTTCTCCGCTTTCCCGCTCCCGTCGCGTTCCCGGTCGTTTTTCCGCTCCCGGTCGCTTTTCCGCTCCCGGTCGCTTTCCCGCTCTCGGTCAATTTCCATCTCCCGATCGCTTTCCCGCTCCCGGTTGCTTTCTCGTTCTCGGTCGCTTGCCCTTTCCCGCTCTATCTTTCGCTCTCAGTTGGCTTCCCGTTCCCGTTTTTGCTCATTTATGTATGTATATGTATGTGTATATAAATATATGTATATAGTTCCCGCTCACTCACCCGCTCCGCTCATTTTGTGACGGATTTCAATTTTTTTCTCTATATTTGATTCCCCTTGACTCTCAAGGCTGTGTGAAAATTTCATTACGATCGGATGAATGGTGTAGCATTGCATAAAGGACATACATACATACATACATACATACATACATACATACATACATACAAACATTCATTTATATATACCTATATAGATAATATTAATATTCTGTGTTAGAGAAATATAATAACTTTTACTATTTTTTACCAGATCGGTATAAATTAATTATTTTTTTTATATTTTCTCAAATTTTATATTTTTAATAGTATAAGCTGATTACTAAATATTGTTGCGAGAATTTGTTTGTCCGCAGCATTTGAAAATGTTGAAGCTACTTTGCTCATCGTGACTGAGATCTTTCATAATCATGGCTGCAAATTCATTTATACAAATAGCAACTAGCTAATTGGTATTGGAAAATGACTTGTGGCAGCTTCAACTGGAAGATGATAAATGCTTCACTATTCAATTAGATAATCTCGTAGCAGAACACCAATCTCTTCTTACTCAATCAGTCTTTAGAAAATTAAAACAATAAATAACATCATGAACTTAAAATTCTCATAAAAAACGGACTGATTTCTAAATAAAATAAAAAAAACCTCACTAAAATAATACATGGGACTAAAATTAAAAAATACCTTTTATTTATGTATATACACCATCTTTGGATAAAGTTCTTTTGTTCAAATGGAAATAAGATTAAAAGTTTTAAAAAACTGTACACCATCTTTAATTTGTGCTTTTCGATCATTGCCCTTTGTTGAACGTGATATTTCTGTTTTATTTTGAGTTTGTCCAGATTCCATGAACTCAAGGTTTACGACAAAGGAGGTGCTCTTACAACATAACTTATTTACCAACCGGATGAAGAATTATTTGAATTTACTTGTAGAATTCTCACTTTAAATTTTGCATGTCTGGCCACAGTTTTTCCGAATGTGACATATTTAAATTTTGATCATAAAACTTTATGTATAATTTTGTTCATCTGTTTCCAGCCGTTCTTTGTTTTAGAGATCATTGGTTATTTTAAGTTATGTTAAAATAATAAATCAATAAAAGAACGAAGCCAAATGAAAAACAAATAAAAAAAGAGAAAAAAAGATTAAAAAATCTAATCACAAATCTTTTATCACAATTGTGATCACCATCATCATCATCATACACATCATCACCATCATTACCATCATCATCATCATCGCCGCCGCCGTCGTCGTCGTCCTCCTCCTCATCATCATCCATCGTTTTCTGGTTTCATATTTTATGCAATTGCTCTGGCAAGCGATCAAAAAGGCTTGTGTGGAAAGAGAAAATTATTATAATAATAATGATGAGACATTGACACGATATGGAAGTAAGACAAACATTTTAAACACTAACAAAAAAGTGAATTTTTGTTCAACTAAATTTTAATATACTAACAAAATGGAAATTTACTTTAGTGGTTGTGAGTTGAAAAGGAAATTAACTAGAAAATTTAAAATATTGGTTTATTTTGGTTCAGCAGCGTGAAAATTTAATGAGGTCGTTTTTTGATGTTTTTAAAGTCTGCTATGGAAGTTCATTAAATTTAAACGTGCGAGAATCGATACTGAAATAGGTGTACGTGTATTCTATACATTCTTTTTATGTTGATTATTTTTTTACTCTTTTTATTGTTTATTTGTTTTTATGGTTTTCTATCTCGGTATCGACATAATAAAAATCTAATTACAAAAATACATAAAAAACATTTAATACTTATAAATGTAATGGTGTGTTAAATTTCTAGAAATAATATAGTGTGTTAAATGCTCATTAAATAATGTATTGTGCTAAATTTTTATAAATATGATAGTGTGTTAAATATTACTTTTACTTTTAGCTTTTAAAACATTTTTTAATCCCAACAAAATGTTTATTTCTTTTGAACTCTCAAACGTAAAGTTTTTTTTATAACAAATCAAAACGTGCCTACGCGCTTTGTTGTGAATCGCAATATATCAGTAACTCCGACCCTTGACCCAAGGTTGACCTCTTCTGTTATTGGTCAGTCAAGGAAGTAATGCGGAACGGAGAGTTTTTATCCTCTGGGGTTAATGGCCATCCTTGATCCACGGCTTGTGTAGAAAAAAAATCGAAATGAAGAAAGACAGTTTGAAGGAGAGTTGCGGAAAGATTGAGTGTGAAACTCAAATAACAGATTAAAGTAATTGTGGAAAATGATTTGAATGAGGTATAATTCAAAAAATTTTAAATAAATAAAGAGTTGGTAAAACAAAAATTTAACTAGTTTATTTATCGAGAGTAAACAAATAATCTATATATATATAAATGAATGTTTGTATGTATATATATATGTCCTTTATGCATTGTTACACCATTCATCCGATCATAATGAAATTTTAACACAACCTTGAGAATCAAAGGGAATCAAATATAGAGAAAAAAATTGAAATCCGTCACAAAATGAGCGGAGTGGAGCGGGTGAGTGAGCGGGAACTATATACATATATATATATATATATATATATATATATATATATATATATATATATATATATATATATATATACATACATAAATGAACGAAAACGGGAACAGGAAGCCAACTGAGAGCGAAAGATAGAGCGGGAAAGGGAAAGCGACCGAGAACGGGAAAGGAACCGGGAGCGGGAAAGCGACCGGGAGCTGGAAAACGACCGAGAGCGGGAAAGCGATCGGTAGCGGAAAAGCGACCGAGAACGGGAAAGGAACCGGGAGCGGGAAAGCGACCGGGAGCTGGAAAACGACCGAGAGCGGGAAAGCGACCGGTAGCGGAAAAGCGACCGGGAACGCGACGGGAAAGCGGAGAAGGAAACGGTAGCGAGAGAGACAAACATTAGAAAAACCTCTAAAAACCCCGGGCAACGGCGGGTGCCCCCGCTAGTTTTTAATTAAAACAAGGAACGGAAATAGAACAGTTCTTTAGACCCGGTACATTACTATTTAAAATTAAAAAGAAGTTGAAAATGAAAGAAATAGAATATATTTACATGTTCCATATTGCATCTTTCAATCAATATATTCTAAGAAAACCACAGAAAAATCAAAGCTGAGCGAGAGAAACTGAAGAAAGAGAAAAGAAAAAAAAAGACAGGAAAATGAGGGAATGATTTTAATCAATCTGTCTCTTCTGTCTTGTTCGCTCTCACTCGCTCGTTTATTCATTTGTAAATTAATTCATTTGAAACCTTATTAACATGTTTTCATTCACTTATTGCTTTATCACTTCACTCACGGTTTTATGTTCAGGCCCCAAATTGTATTTCACTAATAGAATATCTAATTTTAGTCAAATCAACAGCAATGAATTCTTAATGTATTCAGCTATCATCTTTATTTATTTATAAAGTAATTTACTAAATGCAGCTTGTTCAATAATTTTCCCAACTAAATAATTTAATGTTTTTACGTTCTTTTATTTAACTTTACCTCTCCTTTGTCCGCCACCAACCAATCTTGTAATTACATTTTGACTCAGTACTCAAGATATTCAACATGTCCAGAATGCTTTTGATCTGAAACTTAGAAAATAGGCGTATTCTGGATAATAAAAAAATTTTAGATTTAAAAATTAGCTAAAAGAAAAAAATAAATATTATAAAAAGCAATGAACAGAAACAAAAAAGTTGAAAATAATTATTATTTAAAACAAAATAAAAACACGCCTTCATGAAAAAAATAAACTGCATTTTTTGGATGTCACAATACAGCGAGGGATCACAATATATTTAACATAAAAGCGTGGGGCTCTATTTTTGCAGCACAACAATACCAAATACCGCAACGACTGTGCCCCACGCATGTATGTTTAGAAACATACGCTAAATATACTGTGACATCCAGAAAATGTAGTTTATTTTTTTTAGAACATTTTATAAAATCGTGTTTTCATTTCATTAATTTTTTTTCAATTTTGTTTTTACAAACTCAAACCAATGGTTATTAACTGACATTTTATTTATGTGAATGAATGATCACTCAATTGCATCAGTTGCTCCACAATCGTATCCACGTCCAATCAATGAATTCATTACAAACCAAATACTTTAATCTATCAATCAATACAGAGATCATTTCCATTCTAATTCCAGTCACTCGCTCTCTTTATGGTCACCTAACAACTCCACTTTTATCTAATCGTCATGTGCCAAATCCCACATTGACAATTTATAACGGAGTCCACTGTTGGGAAAAATAACAAAGATTTTGGCAAATTAACGTCCGCAGATAGATGGGAGAACTGTTTCTATAAATGGCATTTTTATGTCACGTGAGCATATATGATGTTCACGTGATATATAAAATTTTAAAATAAAACTATATTCTAATATTTTAATTTGCTTGCTTTAAATGTGTTCGCGTTTGTATTTATGTCTTGTAATTTACTGATAAACAAACAAAACACATTACAAAATAAAGCAAAAGTATAAAACAAGGAAAGAAAGAATTAAGAAATGGGATGTGAGGATGGAAAGAAAGAAAAGAGAATAAAAGATGAGGTGAAATACTAGTCATTTGTAATCAGCAAGATGGATAAAAATGAAGTTTGTGTTGACCGTTGATATGATATTAAACAGTGACTAATCTTTTTTGTTGTTAAATGTTTTCAGTTTTTAAGTAAATGCTTTTCACAAAAAGTGTGGTTTGTTTACATTCATATGAGTGCTTATAGGTTACGATATTGGTTTGAATTTATATTTTCGTAAATCAGTTTCATCAGTTTCATGGGCACACAAGATAACATGTATAATAAAGCTATAATAACCAGACATTAGAGTACAAACAAATTTTCTCGCTTGTAAAAATTGATAGATTTAGAGCAGAAATTTTTTAATGGCATCGGTCTTAAGTTGTAATTTAGACGTCGCATGGCAAAAGCCGGGAAACCTCAATAAATTATTCACAACATACCTAGAATGGCAGCAAAGGTTGTCGCGTGAGAGGCTGAATGCGAGTGAGTGAGTGAGTGAGTGAGTGAGTGAGTGAGTGAGTGAGTGAGTGAGTGAGTGAGTGAGTGAGTGAGTGAGTGAGTGAGTGAGTGAGTGAGTGAGTGAGTGAGTGAGTGAGTGAGTGAGTGAGTGAGTGAGTGAGTGAGTGAGTGAGTGAGTGAGTGAGTGAGTGAGTGAGTGAGTGAGTGAGTGAGTGAGTGAGTGAGTGAGTGAGTGAGTGAGTGAGTGAGTGAGTGAGTGAGTGAGTGAGTGAGTGAGTGAGTGAGTGAGTGAGTGAGTGAGTGAGTGAGTGAGTGAGTGAGTGAGTGAGTGAGTGAGTGAGTGAGTGAGTGAGTGAGTGAGTGAGTGAGTGAGTGAGTGAGTGAGTGAGTGAGTGAGTGAGTGAGTGAGTGAGTGAGTGAGTGAGTGAGTGAGTGAGTGAGTGAGTGAGTGAGTGAGTGAGTGAGTGAGTGAGTGAGTGAGTGAGTGAGTGAGTGAGTGAGTGAGTGAGTGAGTGAGTGAGTGAGTGAGTGAGTGAGTGAGTGAGTGAGTGAGTGAGTGAGTGAGTGAGTGAGTGAGTGAGTGAGTGAGTGAGTGAGTGAGTGAGTGAGTGAGTGAGTGAGTGAGTGAGTGAGTGAGTGAGTGAGTGAGTGAGTGAGTGAGTGAGTGAGTGAGTGAGTGAGTGAGTGAGTGAGTGAGTGAGTGAGTGAGTGAGTGAGTGAGTGAGTGAGTGAGTGAGTGAGTGAGTGAGTGAGTGAGTGAGTGAGTGAGTGAGTGAGTGAGTGAGTGAGTGAGTGAGTGAGTGAGTGAGTGAGTGAGTGAGTGAGTGAGTGAGTGAGTGAGTGAGTGAGTGAGTGAGTGAGTGAGTGAGTGAGTGAGTGAGTGAGTGAGTGAGTGAGTGAGTGAGTGAGTGAGTGAGTGAGTGAGTGAGTGAGTGAGTGAGTGAGTGAGTGAGTGAGTGAGTGAGTGAGTGAGTGAGTGAGTGAGTGAGTGAGTGAGTGAGTGAGTGAGTGAGTGAGTGAGTGAGTGAGTGAGTGAGTGAGTGAGTGAGTGAGTGAGTGAGTGAGTGAGTGAGTGAGTGAGTGAGTGAGTGAGTGAGTGAGTGAGTGAGTGAGTGAGTGAGTGAGTGAGTGAGTGAGTGAGTGAGTGAGTGAGTGAGTGAGTGAGTGAGTGAGTGAGTGAGTGAGTGAGTGAGTGAGTGAGTGAGTGAGTGAGTGAGTGAGTGAGTGAGTGAGTGAGTGAGTGAGTGAGTGAGTGAGTGAGTGAGTGAGTGAGTGAGTGAGTGAGTGAGTGAGTGAGTGAGTGAGTGAGTGAGTGAGTGAGTGAGTGAGTGAGTGAGTGAGTGAGTGAGTGAGTGAGTGAGTGAGTGAGTGAGTGAGTGAGTGAGTGAGTGAGTGAGTGAGTGAGTGAGTGAGTGAGTGAGTGAGTGAGTGAAGGGAAGTGAACGTGAAGATTACCTTTTTTTCTTTTCTTTTCTGATTTTATTTTAATTAGTTGTATTGTTTTTATTTTTAGCACAAAGTTTAAACCAAACAATTTTCACGCATCTATATCATATATGCAGCATATATACATATGTCAACATATGTGGTGAATTTTGTAACGAATGGGAAAACGTCAATTATTGAAAATAATTTAATTTAATAGAATAACTGTTGCAGTTACGTGATACTCAACAACCTACTGTCAAGTCAAAAGAAAGTAATATTTTGTTTTTGCAGAGTTGAGTTGTAATCGATTTCGGAAGAAACCAGGATTAATCTACACGAATATTTTGAGCGTGTTTTAGAAATCAGTCGGTGATGTTTTCAAATGTTTTTTTTAAAGCGGTTTTAGTGATGTTAGTGGAATAAAAATAATAGTGGATGCAGCGTACCGGCAGTGTCAGGTCGGGACAGATTTGCACTTGCTGTGGTAAAACTTCATTTAAACCAATGAACCATTAAATCAAAAATTCAACTCAAGAAAAAATTGTATTTCTGCAAAATAAAAAAAAATAAATTTGAAAAAAATTGATAAATTGACTTTGTGTTATATCAATGGGAATCAGCGCAACTGTGGCTATTGCATTAAAATGCTTAGCTTTCCGTTATTTTCTAAATTTACAAATACTTGCAAATTAAAAGTAGTCTATTCAATTTTATAAATAAAACTTTATAATTGAACAAGTAAAAATAATAATAAATAAAAAAAATGCCTTCATTTGCCTCTTTATCTGAGTCAACGAACTTAAATTTTTGAATCTAAAACAACCGTTACGCTCAATCTGTTTCATATGAAATCAAAATTCATAAATTTTACTCGATGTATGGATTAGTTGTTATCTCACCCTCTATGTGCAAACTAAAGTTCAAGGATCTCTTTAAATACTGATCGTGGTTTTCTTAATTTAATTAACTAATAATACCCATATTTTAAATTTATTATTATTCCCGTTACATACTAAATGACAGTCTAAATGACAGTCGATTATTTGTTATGTTAAAATAATCGCAGCTAAGAGAAATAAATAAATCGCCTCCGGAATAACTTTGTGGTAAAAACCTGAACTCTCTACGTTTTATAGATTTCGAATTTATTTTCCTCACTAGCCAGTCGGACAAAAAATATTATAAAGTTATTAGCTGACCCAGCAAACGTTGTTTTGCCTTATAAATTATTTTAGTTTTTTATTTATTAAAAGTTTAATGTACAAATTATGTCAATTTAAAAAAAAACAATATCTAAGAGCAATCGGGTGTACAATGTTTTTTGTCACACCATCTTTAGCCAACACAAACAAACTGGATGATTTGCCCTCGCAAGAACATGCCACGTATAGGTAATTGTTCGTGAGAAAAATATGGCGTGCCCAAATCTAAGCCACAAACAGACATTGTTTGGCCTTGCGACTTATTCATTGTCATTGCGAATGCCGATCTAATTGAAATTGAAGTCATTTGAATTCAATATGCGCTTCTGTGGAAATCATTGGGATCCGTGGCAGCAAAACA
The DNA here is from genome assembly GCA_963978895.1 of Erpobdella octoculata. Lineage (NCBI taxonomy): Eukaryota > Metazoa > Annelida > Clitellata > Hirudinida > Erpobdellidae > Erpobdella > Erpobdella octoculata. The sequence goes on along the minus strand of OZ022238.1, from coordinate 22,682,366 downwards.
CTTTTGCCTCAGAACTTGCCATTCAAAATGAAGGCTTCGACAATGTTTATTATCAATTTTTAATTACTAATCGCGTGCCATTGCACAGCTGCGGTGGGTTCAAATTCCGAAGTAGAATAATCGGATATCCAACTTTAAGTTGTAGATGATGCGGTGACATGCCTGGCAAATCCAATGAGTTCAAAAACACTGTTGGATAATTTACGGCTTCGCTGGAATCGCAAACTGTATTAATCGATTTGTATGACACCAATTTGCCTGGCAACAACTGCTGTATCTTAAAATTTAAATAGCCATGGACCTATCCTCAGATCTACCAAATGTTTACAAAAAATTTCATAAAAATCGGTTCAGCCGTTTTGGAGGAGTTAAATTTCAAACACTATGACACAAGATTTATATATATATATAAAAATTAAACTCCCTTTTTAAAAACAGGTTTCTAAAAATTTGCCAAAAAACACGTATAAGCAGTTGTCGAAAACTGATAATTGTATTATATAGAAAAATAAACAGAAGAAATAAATTATTTGATCCTCAATCAATCAGAAATGATCAATTGTGTGCATAAACATGAAGATGAAGAGATAAAAAATGGGCTAGAAAAAAAAGGTATGGAAAGAAAACAGTGAAAGAAAGAAAGATAAAAAGACATAGAAATAGAGAGAGAAAAAGAGAAAAAGAGAGAGAGAAACAGAAAGTCCAAGATTATAAATCTTAATGTTTCTCTTTTTGAATCTTGCTTTTTTTTCTTTTTCACTGACTAATATTTTTCTCTTTGTTCACATACATTTTCATATTTCCTGGGGTTTTTGTGTGATTCATTTACCTCATAGTTTTTTTCAAACTTTATATATATATATATATATATATATATATATATTCTTTTCTTTATATATATATATATATATATACTTGAAATAAAAAAAATATACCGCATAGAGATAAATAATCGAACGCACTCAGAAGCACATAGACACACGAACTTAGACGAACATAAACGCACGAACGCACACTCAGTAATACGAAGAATTACTTGTGAGTAGATGTGATGCTGCTGGACTGCCACTTTTCTGAGCTCTATAGCGGCGAATCGTGCCTAATTCGGTAAGATTAAGGAAAGGGTTTTAAATAAGCTAGAAAAATTTTGTTTCTAGAATTTTCTATTTTTCTTTTTTTAAGGTTTAAAAAATAAAATTCGAAGCTTTCCTGCTTCATTAAATATTTACTCTAGAAAGACCTGAGCGCGTTTGTACATCTTAATTGGTTGGAAATATTGCAAACAATTTTTGTTGGTTGCAAATTTAAAAATGTTTTCTTTATTTTAATTATTTAACAAAGTTGAAATAGTTTTCTTAAATTATTTATTTTTCCAGATAATCCTTGTTTTTTACTGTCAAATTGTATGTTTTTACTATTCTTTTTCTTTTTCTTCTTTCAACCCAACTTTTCAACGTTTTATTATCTCCTTTTAACATTCTTTATATATCGAACACCGAACATCGAACATTCACGCATTTTCCATAGCGAAAGAAAACGAAAGTCCATGTCATCCGTTCGAACCTGAAAAGTTTTATTTGACGTTGACATCACTTCTGCATGCCGCGCAATAAAATTCCGTTTTTAATTTTTAAACTGAGTTAAAAATTTTAATGATTTTAGTGAAAGAGAAATGGCTAAAATTGTTCTTGCGTAGGCGTCTTAAAAAGGCGACGATGATGTCGATGGTGACGACGACGACGATGACGATGATGGTGATGATGATTATGATGATGACGATGACGATGACAATGACGATGGCGATGACGATGACGATGACGACGATGATGATGATGATGAAGATGACGATGTTGATGGTTATCATGATGATGATCATGACGATGACGATATTGATGATGATGATGAAGATCAGTATATGGTTGAGCGCTGTTTAGAGCAACAATCAGCGTCGACCAAAATTGGCTACACTCGATGTGAATGTAATTAATGTTTAAAAGAGATTTAATCGAACTTTTATCCGAAACGTCGAGATAATAAATTGCCGCCAAATTAAAATCGTATATCCAAGAGTTTTTCGAACGATCGATCAAAGAACACCGCTTTTTCTCTTTTTCCGAATTGTTTTTTTTATTTTCCTTTATAGATATTAATTGTTCCAGCATTCTCATGCCAGGAGGGTGTCACGCCCATCACGAGGTTGCGTAAAAAAAGGTCACACTCCTGTTTGAAGAAGTGATTGATTGGTGTGACCTGTTTATTATTAGTAGCCGTTGCTGGTAGCGGTGGTTACTATGGTGATGATAACATAAAGAGCTTGTGTTTTCTCATCAGTTAAAAGAATCTTTTTTTAAGGAGAACTAGTTTTAAATTGAAAAGAAAAGTGTTTAAAAGAGTTGTTTATTTGCCAATCAAGAGGTTCGCCTCAGTTTTTTAAGTTCTTCCACGGTTGAGACACTCGTGATGGTAATTAGTTAGGTGGCAGCCATTTCAAGTATTCCAGTAATTAACAGTTTTATTGATAATAATTACTGTTGTTTTGCAGCATGGAATCAATTAGTGTAAACACCTGCTGTTTTGCAATACAATATCACTTTCATCGATGAATTCTCTTGAAACAAATTGTAGATATTTGTTTTTGATATTTTAACGCGTCCATGTGAATTTCTTTTTTTTCTTCCCATTTAATCAGGTTTTTATGTTGATATTTTATTAAGAATGAGGAAGGGCGGTGAAATAATTTGATGATTTGTCGAGTCTTTCTATAAACGCATTCCTCTGAACATAAATTAATCAAATTTTCTTTTTTTTTGTCTGCCCATTTCTTATTATTTTTTCCGCTATCTTTTTATCTCTGCATGCCGTCTACCCAACCCCCGGTCTACTCCCAAATGTTGTTATTCAATCATTTATCATTTATTTCTTTCCTGTCTGCCATCTGAACGCTCATCGGGTTTGTGCAATATCAGTCTCTATTATCAGTCCGTGCTTCTATGAGTCCGTGCAGTCAAACATCGCATGTTACATCTTCACGTCCATCTTTCACTAATCTGTTCATTCGTTTGTTAATTCGTGTAGTTATCAGTCCATGTAGTTATCTTTGAGGGATCTCGAGAAATAAAAACGCATATTCTCTGATTTATCAATTGGATTTTTATCCAATCATCTATCCGCCCATCCATCCGTCCGTTCGTCCATCCGTCCGTCCGTCCATCCGTCCATCCGTCCTTCCATCCATCCGTCCATCCGTCAATCCGTCCATCCATCCATCCATCCGTCAATTCGTACTTATGTCTAATGGAATTTTACCAGTAAAGAAGGAAAGATCGGTTATCTTTCACGCTATGTTTGGATCTACAACCAATTAGATCAGAATGAGACGGGAAAGTGTTTTATTGGGGCATATATTGGCAAGGCTGTTGATTTAGAATGTGAAATAAGATGTGGGTGATTAAGTGAGATTAATATACTATATGATGAGCTGGTTAACTAATGATTAAACATTAAAATAAATCCTGAATTAACAAATTTTCCATCAAAAATAAATGCCATGATACAAAATTAAATTGAAGAACTGGGTGACTGTAAAAATAAATGAACGAACGAACGAACGAACGAACGGACGGACGGACGATTGAAAGAATGAACAAACGAACGAACGAACGGACGGACGGACGATTGAAAGAATGAACAAACGAACGAACAAACGAACGAATAAACGAATGAATGAATGAATGAATGAATGAATGAATGAATGAATGAATGAATGAATGAATGAATGAATGAATGAATGAATGAATGAATGAATGAATGAATGAATGAATGAATGAATGAATGAATGAATGAATGAATGAATGAATGAATGAATGAATGAATGAATGAATGAATGAATGAATGAATGAATGAATGAATGAATGAATGAATGAATGAATGAATGAATGAATGAATGAATGAATGAATGAATGAATGAATGAATGAATGAATGAATGAGTGAATGAATGAGTGAATGAATGAGTGAATGAATGATTGAATGAATGAATGAATGAATGAATGAGTGAATGAGTGAATGAGTGAGTGAATGAATGATTGAATGAATGAATGAATGAATGAAGGAATGAATGAATGAATGAATGAATGAGTGAGTGAATGAATGATTGAATGAATGAATGAATGAATGAATGAATGAATGAATGAATGAATGAATGAATGAATGAATGAATGAATGAATGAATGAATGAATGAATGAATGAATGAATGAATGAATGAATGAATGAATGAATGAATGAATGAATGAATGAATGAATGAATGAATGAATGAATGATTGAATGAATGAATGAATGAATGAATGAATGAATGAATGAATGAATGAATGAATGAATGAATGAATGAATGAATGAATGAATGAATGAATGAATGAATGAATGAATGAATGAATGAATGAATGAATGAATGAATGAATGAATGAATGAATGAATGAATGAATGAATGAATGAATGAATGAATGAATGAATGAATGAATGAATGAATGAATGAATGAATGAATGAATGAATGAATGAATGAATGAATGAATGAATGAATGAATGAATGAATGAATGAATGAATGAATGAATGAATGAATGAATGAATGAATGAATGAATGAATGAATGAATGAATGAATGAATGAATGAATGAATGAATGAATGAATGAATGAATGAATGAATGAATGAATGAATGAATGAATGAATGAATGAATGAATGAATGAACGAACGAACGAACGAACGAACAAACGAACGAACGAACGAACGAACTAACGAACGAACGAACGAACGAACGAACGAATGAATGAATGACATAGTTGTTTGAGTGAAAGACTGATTAGTTGAGAGGATGAATGAGTAAATGACAGAATAAATCATGGATTTCTAGATATAACATATGGATACACAACCTCACACAAAACGATTTTATTGTATGCGCATTTGGGCCTAGGCTTGCAGCTAGAGTACTACAATCATAAATTTATATCTATGGCTACAACGTTCAAGCTGGATACGCGAGCTGTTCTATTCTATCGTTCATTAGTTCGTTGTGCCGTGTCTTGCGTGCTGCTTAAACTTCGTTCGAAACTAGTTTTTGTTCTCAGTTTTAGTTGTTTATTAAACTAATAATATAATTAAATGGTAAATAAATGTTCAGCGTTCGGATGCCGAAGTGGATACTCTTCTATCAACAGTAATGAAAAGACAGAAGAACTTTCATTTTATTCGTACCCATGGGCATGGAACAATCCCGATCTTTGCAGTAAATGGATTAAAGCGAATCCTCGATTAAATTTTGAACCTAACAGAAATTCTAAAATGTGCTCATTACATTTCTTGCCGTCAGATTTCGTTACCGATTTTGAAGATTCGAATAAATCAAAGCTGAAAAAGAGGATGCAAACACCAACGAAGTTTAAAGTTAATTAATCCATCCAGCATTGAGAAAGTTTCAGTAAAGCTTGCTGTATCTATCTTCTCAGAATTAGGAGGTAATGCCTTGAGTACTACATTGAAATTGAAGGAAAATCTGAATGGACAGGTACTACATGGTTTGTTGAATTGATAACAAAATTATGGAATGTTTTAAATGTCAAATCATCTTCCAAAGGAAAGCTAAAAAGAAACTACCATATGGATCCTGTAAAGTCTTGCGGGGACTGGAAGTTGTACTTTTTGAAAAAATTTGATAAATTTTTTTGTCTGATATAGATAATTTAATTGACGATGTCAGAGATTGTTCGAACAATGTGGATGATCAAGCAACAAGAATTCAAGCTCGTTGAAAAATTAATTCTTCTTAATGAAAGTGAAGCAACAACAATATACTATGTAGCTGGAGCTCATTCAATAATTCATCAAACAAAATGCCAATATTGCAAAGAACTTCTTGTTGATGAGGATTTTTATAACTTGGATGAGTTGAATTTGCAACTACTAGATGTATATCTCAATGATATCAATCGAGGAGATCTGTTAAAATCTTCTGAATATACTTTCTCAGTTTGTTTGGAAAACTGGAAAGTATTTGATGCTTTGAAAAGTTCAGAAAGTAATTTAAAGTTATTTATATCATCTACAAAACATAAAGAGCTTTTCATAAAAATAGTTGACAGATTGCTAGTGGATGATTCTTTTTTGATAGAAAACTTTTGTGCAGCTAATCACAATCTTAAAGAATTTATAAGTTCCAAGTTTTTCAACTGCATATCAAAAGATTATGTGAAAGAATTGAATGAAAAAAATGAAAATTGCAGCAAGCGAAGAAAATTAGATAAACATGTTAAATAAACATGACTTTTCAAATGAATACTAATTAATAGCTTGTGTATATTTATTATGTGTGTTTAAACATGTTTCAGATACTTTTAAGTTTTGTTTCATTAATAAATTTGCACCAAAACAGCTGTGATTAATTTATTCTCAATATTAAAATACTGACATTCATTCTAAAGAGTTGAATAGTACACTCAACACTTAGGCCCAAACGCGTATTGGTACGCTAATGGGTTGTGATTCCAGATGTTATATCTAGAATTCCATGAATAAATGAACGGTCATGATGTTGAGTGTTTGAATTAACTGCATACATAATTTCCATTGTATGTATGTATATATATATATATATATATATATATATATATATATATATATATATATATATATATATAAATATATATATATCAATTAAATTAAAATTAAAAGAAGCTTTAGCCATTAATAAATGTAAGCCTTTAATTAATAAACAATGGTATTCTTTTGATTTAACTCTTAAACCTTTTGGTTCTCTAAATAGTAATAAAACTAATAATAATAATAATAATAATAATAATAATAATAATAATAATAATAATAATAATAATAATAATAATGAATGTTTTAACTCATCTACAACTTTTGTTAAAAATATGCATGTTAATAGTACCAATGTTTCTTCAGGTATTTCTTCGTTGAATGAATGTTTTGTACCAGACGTTTGTGTTTCAAAGGTTATAGATAATGTATGTGATTCTTCTTCCAGTCACGTCCTTGAAGTTGACTGTAATTCCGTTGTTAAAGGCTTTGCTAATTGATCTTAATTATTTAGTTATTACTGTTATTATTATAATTATTTTAATTTAAATATTTTTTATGTTGTTAAATTTGTAGTTAATGAATTTAAATTTTATTTAAATTGTATTTTAATTCCTTTCAATTAGTTGTATCTTTTACCTTTTAGTCACTGCATTTTATTTTTAAAAAAGTTAAACGGCTCTGAAGATGGCAAACAATTGCCGAAATAAGCCTATAAGATTATGGAGTTTGTATTTGATAATAAATTATTTCTAAACCGATTTAGACTATTGGAAAAAATTAAAAATAAAATCGATTCAGCCAAGTGTGTTACTTTTTTCAATCGAGTTTGCTTAAAAGAATATATATATATATATATATATATATATATATATATATATATATATATATATATATATATATATATATATATACTCGTTTAACGTTGTTAGATGGCTTTGCAGTAGCAAAACAACAGCAATTACATACGTTATTTAAAAAAAAAAAAGTCACCATTTATATGGGTTATTTCTAGTTCAACAAAAAATCATTTGGTGTTTAAGTGAATGCCCGAATTGTAGATAATCTGAAAGAGTTAATTGATAAATAGTCACTGAATGGTGGATTGGTGAATGCATGGCCTTGTAGGGTTGTTGATTGAATGAATGACTGGATGACAAAATGTAAGCAGCTCTCTTTTCAGGTGATACATCTCATGCACGATATCTTCTTGTCTTTTCCTGTTCCGAAGTTCCGTGATCAGAGTTCATTTCTTCAAAGAAAGCAATTTTTGCTTTTTTTCTTTCTTCTTCACAATCTCTTTTTTTGTTTATATCTGTAATCCTTCACTCTTTTTTTCTCTTCTCTTATTTTCTTTCTCTCCTTACCGCTGTTTTCCAAGAGTCACCCGACGCCTTATGAAAACAACCAAACGAGACTCAACTTAAATTAGAAAAAGATTTATTAGCAAACTGAATTCTAATATCAATTGGATAGAACTTTGCCTCTTTCAATCTCTCCAAAAAAAACTCTTAAATCTTTTGTTGTATTATTATAGTTTAAAGTCTTTATACTTAGTATTTTTAAACGGAATATTTAAAAAATAAAGAAAAAAGAAGTAAATACAAAAAATAAAATACAAAACAAGTTCATTTAAGAGAAGGAAGAAAAAAAATTAAAATATCATTCTAAAAAATTCTTCATCTTTTTCTTCTTCTTTCTTTTTCTTTTTGTCGTGTCATCGTCGCCATCTCCAGCCTGGAGCCTAATTCCGGAATCAAGGGGGAAGGCTGCTTTGAGAGATACTTCTGGTCCGTAGATGGGTGCTGGTCGTCATGTCGTTTTCGGTCGTCATTGGAGAAGGGTTTAATGACTAAGCAAGCCCAATTTTTTGATTGCTCTCGGACTTCCAATCTTCCACGCTTTGAAGAGTCCAGGTCCTCGTAGTGGGTTGATCCGTTGATGTGACGTTTGGCTGCTTTGCTACGTGGGTCAGATATCATCGGTCATTGTAGAGGGAAGAGTGTTGAAACCTATCCAGGAATCTTCAGTCTTTATGATTAACTCGATTTTTTGCGTGGAAGAACCTGGGCAAAAGACAAACTCCAATCTGCTGAATATTCTCAGTTTACCAGTCAGCCAGGCAACGGGACAGTATAACAACTCACTCGATAAAACCATCCAAACCGTAACATAAGACATCATAAGACATATAAGACATCTACTAATAGCACTGAGAACAACGATAATGCGTCGACCAATGCGCCCCACTGCTAAAGCAAGGGAAAGCACGACCGACGCACCATCGTCGTTCACGATCAAACCGAATTGACAAAAAATGAACTCTTAACTCTTTATATAAATTTCCAGTTAGCCATGTGGTCACGTGATCACATGATACCGAGTTTAAAAAAAAACGCAAATTACAATTAAACCGCCACATTAATCAAAAATCTTGGTCCATGTAGATAATTCCATTGGTCGTTTGACCCACTAAACGTTTTATAAACAATCGTGTTTAAAATAACTAAAACTGCAAAAAAAGTAAAATGTCAGAACAAAAACCGAAAACCACGAGTCAACAAATAAAGATAAAAAATAAATTTAAAAAATGCTTTCATTTGCCTCTTTATCTGAGTCAACGAACTAAAATTTTCAAATCTAAAACAACCGTTACGCTCAATCTTGTACATTGTTTATTTCTTTCCTATGAAATCAAAATTCATAAATTTAACTCGATGTATGGATTAGTTGTTATCTAAAACACTTCATTCATATATTGTTATCGAGACTACAGCTATTCTGAAAGTTTCAAAGCTCTACGTAGATGAATATTAGTCGAATTTACGTTTACCTGTAACGGTCAACTTGAAATTCAAAATGTTTAAGGCCTAATTCATGTCGAAAATATTTAATTCATGTATTGTCATCTAAAATAAAGCTTTCCTGAAAGTTTTAGAGCTATAGGTGGTCGAAAAGTGGGTGAATTTTTGTTTCTAAGATTTGATCACCACTGACAAACAAACAAACAGAGAGACAAGTGAAGTTAAATAAAAGCATTTAATCACAATAGGCCAGCAAAATAACAAAAAAATTTGTCAGCCGTGACATGCGCAACCACTGATTTGTCCGAATTTAAAATTCTCACGTCAGCACAAGCCTGTGCTTCCATTATTTTAGAGATTATGTTAAAAATTTTTAATTCGAAACCAAAACATATCAAAATACGTCCACGTAATAACTAACTGAATTTAACCAACTAAAAACCATTAACTAACATTCGATGTAAACGACGCTACCCGACGAAGCACACCAAAACTATAAAACCTAAAAACGTCACCTCTCTAGTCCGCGCGTTCCCATCGCAATCTCTATCTAGTCGGTCCAATGCATAAGCAAGAAGAAACAAAAGAAACAAAAAAAAACAAAATTCATTTCTCCAACTCGGTCGATGAAGACAATCGTGACACTCGCTCTCTTTTTTTCTCTATCTCTCTTTCTCTCTCTTTCTCTCTCTCTCTCTCTCTCTCTCTCTCTCTCTCTCTCTCTTTCTCTCTTTCTCTCTCCCTTTCTCTTTCTCTCTCTCTCTTTCTCTCTCTCTCTCTTTCTCTTTCTCTCTCTCTCTTTCACTCTCTCTCTCTCTGTATCGTCTAAGAATTAATAGTTTTTACTGATTAATTGTTACTGCTTGTGTTAATTTGTATAACGAAACTAAGTTGTGTTGCAATAAAGATAAGCACTGAAACTCATTTGACTAGATAACCTGTAGTTCGGAGTGAAACAATGATCGAATAACTGGGAAGCACAGCCTAAGTAATTAAATATGGCGGCTTCTGGTTAAGTGAAGAAATGGTTGAATGAGGAATAAGTTAACTAATAAATGAATGAACGAGTTAATCAATGAACGTGAATAAAATGAATAAATGGCTGAATAGAACGAATGATACAGAAACGTGCCTCCAAACAATAGCTTCTTCTTCTAATTCTTTTTCTTGCAATGGGTTGAAAATGATTCGCTATTTTTTCTCGAAGATTTCTATAAATTTTCTAATCGATTAGATTTTCAGAGAATTATTACTCTTATACTTTTTTATAAATAATAAATAGCTTAACAAACAATTTTTTCATCAAAAGCGATTGCAGTCAAATTCGAGTCACTCAGTTTTGTTTATTCACAGGGAGTGCTTGTAATGGTTCGAGTTGCATTTTTGAAGAAGCGTGCACTTGAATCGGCCTTCCGTATTTGTTTGTCCATCGACTGATGGAGATAGATGGAGATATGGAAAAAAAGAAAAAAAGTTGAGAGAGAAAAATAAAGAGAGAAAGATGAAAACAGAAAAAGCAAGGCAGGAAAAGAAGAGATTTAATAACAAGGGAAAATAATCCCGCAATTTATATTTATTTGCTTATTATCAAGCAATTCGGCAAACAATATCGGATTTTTATTAATTTCTCAAACAATATATATATATATATATATATATATATATATATATATATATATATATATATATATATATATATATATATATATATATATATATTTGTGTGTGTGTTTATATATTTACATATGGTGCCAGTAATGAGCTTGTTTTCAGTGAAGAATTTGATACTCGCCTTAAAACAGTATTGATGTTTAAAAACTTATTGTAGTTTTGTGTCTAAATTTTTTCAGGCATCGCAAAGACTCAATTATTTAACTATGCAACTATAAAGCAAAAATACAACATAAGCCAACATAGCCAGAAAGTGACCGAATAAACGCATATTCTTGAAATAAACATAAAAACTGTTCGATATTGATTTTGCCAGAGTTATGGAGTTTATTGAACATCAGGAAAACAGCCTTCTGGTAATGCTGTTCAACTTGCAACATAGGTTTTTCGAAGCTCGAATACAGTAAAAAAGTTCTAAAAGTTCTTTCAAAGCTTTTCACTCACCATTATTAGTCATTCAACAGGAGGTACAGACTATTGATGAAGTCACAAACTAACAATTTTAATATTTAAAAAAAAAGTTCAAAATAGCACATTCAATTTTTAAACACCCTCACAAGTCGGAATTTTAATATTTGTATTCAAACATCACATGGGTTTTCATTCTTAGTTTCCATCTTGATATTTTTTTTTCAAAATTAACAACAATAGAAAATTGGTGTTGTGGGCCCAAAGCTTTGGAATTGCTTTTTTCTAGATGTCAAACTGTTGTTAAAACCAGATACTTCAAAGCGGTTATCAAAACACATTTGTTTGTTGTTTTGATGTCTACAGAATTCACCACACTAAGGTTTTGAGATGTAATAAAACAAGCAATAAAATCGTGTGAAAATCGATACCATTCAAAATTAACCAAATGCTTGTTACTGAATAAAATGTAACAAATTAGTACTTTTAAAAAGCCAGTATGCATTAGTGAAGATCTGGCTCTGAGTTCAAATACAACCGTTATTTAACAAACCAAAACCAATAACGAAAAAAACAGAAAAATATTAAAGATTGGTTTGAGAAAAACTGAATGACTAACAAAAAAAGGTTGGCAGATTTTGTTAAATAAAAAACACAAATTGGTGAAAAATCTAAAGATACTTAATGGACAATAGTGTACAATGTGTATTGCGTATTTGTACAAGTTTTTTGTGCTCTGATTGTTTTGAGTTAAATGTATTTGGAGCATATACTGGATACAGCTCTTTTGAACGTTGAATGCCAGAAATCATTTTATTTTGAGGTTATAGTGGAAGTCGAGTATAGAGCTTTTCTAGAATATAGCTGAACACAGAAAGTGTTTGCTTCAAGCATTTCAAGAACAGTAATCTGTAATTAATTTTATTATTAAATTATTATAATACGAAAGTTATTATAAAATAATATTAGTTTTTTTTTGTTTTTTTTACTTTTATTTAAAACTAATTGACTTATTTCTTTGACAAAAATTTTTAATTTAGTTTTAAATAAATTTCAACAATTTTTCTGAAAATTTATTAGGATGCAATGTCATTGACAATAATTTAATAAAACTAATTTTAGCTCCGTTGACTGACGGGAATTATGTTTTTAAGTGTCAAAAGATATTGACTCATGCCTGAAACAGGTAAGCAAGCAAACACGATGAAATTAATAAATGAATTTAACGAATTACAAATTGTCGTCATAGAAAAAAAACCATCAGTTTCAAATTTATTCAAAGAAACAAGGAATTGATTTTTTAAATAAAGAAATTTTAATATAATAAAAACTTTTTTCATAGTTATTTGGAAGTTTCTATATTTTTCATTCACACATAAATCACATATGATATCAAGTATTTTACAAAAAATGAGATCAAAGTTTTTTTATTTTACAGTACTATCATAACAAAATAATTTGCAAAAAAATCAAAGCAAATTTCTTACTGTATACATGTTTGGTGTTTTATTTTAAGCAACAACGCTCAAATCTCATAACTTCTTAAAATGCTACAAATAAACGTTAGTGAGAGAAAGAGAAAAAAAGAGAAAAAAAGAAAAGAAAACAGAGAGATAAAGTGAGAGTTGCCAATTAGCTTGGGACAATAATTCAAATTAGCGTTGAAATTTAGTTGCTTTTCGGAGCAGCAGAAATTGTTGCTTCGCGTCCGCCATTTTGTTCTTTGAATTCAAGAGGATATTAAAATTATTCTTCCCTATTCGAATATATTTCAAATTGTTTTTTCAAATATTTATTTTATATATAATTATATAATTATATTTATAATTGTAATATATATATATATATATATATATATATATATATATATACAATTTTTTCTATGATTGAACTATTAACAATTAAATAAAAGATTATATGAAAAAAAGGCTACTTAATTGCAATTGCAATAAGTTTTTGGAATTTGAGAATTTCATTTGAATTTCATTGTAACGCTTTCTATCATTTCAGCAACAAAAACAAAATTCCACACAAATTAAATGGTCGTTTTTATTAAATAAAATGAAAAAAATCTAAATCACAAAAAGATACTTCTTTAACTTCAGTTGTCCAGCCTAGGCCAACAAGCAGAAAGTCACTGGCATAAACCACGAAAACTGCATAAAGTATTTTTTCTCCAATAGAATTGTAAATTGATAGAAAAGTTTTTTCAGAAAAGGTGGTTGACTTTGACCTACTTTCTGCAACTGCTTTTAACACTCTAATAAATTACTTTTGGTGCTACCGAATTATCGGTATTTATTTTTAAATTGTGTTTCAGTTGCTGGCAAGAAAAAGCTTGGAACGTGACCAGAATTATAATATAGAACTGTCTTTTAGTTTTGATTGTTTTGGTCTTTGATCCCACAATTTTGAAAAATTTTGTTTTAATTAAACAGAAACCTAGCAGTTTGTTACAGCTTCTTTAATAACCATCAAAGTGGATATTCAATGTTATACATTGAATTGAAATGTTGTACATAAGAATATCCACTTTGATGGTTATTAAAGAAGCTGTAACAAACTGCTAGGTTTAATTAATTGACACAATCTTGACCAAAACAGCGAGCGCTGGTTTCATAACTACATATTTGAGAATTGTTCAGATGAAATTAAAACAAGAAGGATTTTCAGTTATGAGTTATGAAACACAAATCCAAAAATACAAATAAAAACTTGACAAGACCAACTACTCCAAATGGGGAGTTTAGAATACCAATCTATTGAGTCAACAGTTGCTCTTGGGGCATACCGCTTTTGTTTTAGACTCACTCTTGTTTAAACATTTTGTTTTTATTAACCAACATAAAAAAAGATGGACAAGGTTTTTATATCCGTTTGAACGTTCCTATAAAAGCCCTAGCTCATGCTTGCGGTCAGTTAGTGCCTTGAATATCTGTGCATTCTTTGTCAGATTTGAATAAATTCTGTGGCGATAAAATTATTGAGTGTTATTAAATATTCAAAATGAATTGTTTTTATTTTTAAAAACGCTTTTAAATTCCAGGATGTTTTTTTTAAATCTGTTACACATTTATACACACCCACACCCACCCACAGACACACACACACACACACACATACACACAGACATACATATATATATATATATATATATATATATATATATATATATATATATATATATATATATATATATATATATATATATATATATATATATATATATATATATATATATATATATATATATATATATATATATATATATATATATATATATATATATATTCAGCAGAATTTATAAAACACGAATAAAAATCCCATGCAGTTATTTTATGACAAATGAGGTTTTTGTTGATATTGCAAAATTTTAAACATTCAAATGCTTAAATCCGCTGGAAGATCTCATATTAAATCTTAAAGTCTTTTGTGCATTACCCACCAATCCTCTTTAAATAATCTCAATTTTTCTTCATTATTCCCGAAATTTAATGTCATTTTTTTCATCAGCAAAGTAGTACATGTGTAGAACATTCGTTTTCATAATTGCATTCTTTTACTTTTTCGCTTTCATATTTTTAACGCCTTTTAAATCAGCGAAAAATAGTATTTTTGCAACGACGGTGATACCTTTTGAGAGTTCCAACATTGTACGGTGAGTGTTACGAATCTCTTGTTATATTCTGGCACGCAATGTTTTTGGTACTTTCCCCTTTGTCATTGTCATGCGCATTGTGTATCACGTGACGCTGTTGTTCGATGACATTTGTTAATTTGCACTTGAACGCTTTAGTTAATAATTTGATGAAAATGCGTTTAAAAGTGGAGTGTACTTAATATAAATCGAGTTTGACGCCGTGAGTGTGCTTGTGATTGATGTAAAAAAAATTCATTTAATTATTGTTCATCAATCTTGGTTGCAGATAAAAAAAATTTGAGTAGTAATTTGTATGCATAAAAATTTTGAAAATTTTATTAAATATGATGCCGTTATTTTTCCCACATTCAAATATGCCAATTGTTTTTTCAACAGCTTCCATTGCTTTCATTCCAAGCTCTGCAATGCTTCTTTCAGAACCGGCGCGATCAGCCACTGCCGCCACAATCATCTCAACCTTAACAGCCACGGCTGCCACAACAACAGACGCGTCGTCTCTTATTGATGAATTCTGTCAGTGGGAGACATTCAACGCATCGTGTGAGTCGATCGGTGGTGTGGTCCTTATGACTGCGGCGCGTTACGGCCGGATGCGGTTTGGTCGCTGCGTGCGGGAAGACCACGGCAGCGTTGGCTGCAACGCAGATGTACTCGGATTGATGGATCTCAAGTGTTCAGGTCTTCGTTCGTGTTTAGTAAGAGTACCCGATGCCACCCTGCATATGAACCATCCATGTCCTAAAGAACTGATGCCCTATCTGGAAGCAAGCTATTCCTGTGTGAAAGGTGAGTTAGCTGAGCCTTAACAGGAAGTATGGATATGGGCATTTGTAGAAGCCGTAAATCATATTTTTTGGTTGAAATCAAAAATATAATTATTGATGTTTTAAATGACGAAATAATATGTTAATAACATCAAATAAAATGTAGTTATTTGAATAAGGAAAACAATGTTGATGCTTTGGACAGCCGTTTCAAAAAAGCCAGTATTTATTAAATAATTTTTGCAGCTGAGAAATGGGGCCACCACAAATGTTCCGTTATAGAACAGATTGGAATTGAACCCCTAATAAAAGATCAGAACTTACAGCCCCACAAACTTAACTACTACAGCCACATACAGCCGTACCACACCACGTCTCTCAAACCACCTTCATCTTCTAAACTCCGAAATTTGTCCAAAACTGTACAAACTGGTGGCTTAGTCATCAACCTTACGGAATCTGGCAGTCAAACTACTTACTTGCATGGGGTTGAGGAATCTACTGATGTACACGATATCACCTGTCCATGGTTAATCCAAGTAAGCAGTCACAATGAATAATGTCAATAATTAATCAATTCAATTTATTGAGTATTGTAAAAATTTAAAAGATTGTTTGTGGCTGTTAGAATGGAGATGTTATTTTGTCACGCATGCGTCTCGTTTTTTAATTCTTCAACAATGTCACACCATTGACGTTTCCTGGTGACCCAATTTTCATTGAGTAAAGAAATAGCCAAAGGATTTTAAAATTTGAAAAAAGTGATTTCACTTTTCACTTTGAATTCCTCTTCGGTTTTTCTCGTGAGTGCAATAAATCAAAGCCGGGCATATCATTCCACGAATTCGTCTTTTTATGTTCCATTCTTTCTCTTTCTTTTTTTCTCTGTTGGTCTCTATTTATTTTTGTAATTTAATGTTTTTATCTAATTTTATACTTGAAATATTTAATTCAATCTACGTTTTATAAAAACGTTTTTCAACAGTGTTTATACAAATATGTTTCAAGCATTCATTACACATTGTTCTATAATAACTTATGTGGACAATAATATTAGAAGCAAATCAAGTTTTAAAAACAAAAAAGTTAAACAAAAGTGCAGTAGGTAGAAACATCAAGGTCAAAATAATTCCTGATGCATATCATAATTTGGCTGTAAAATAGGAAGAGTTGCACCGAATCGGAATGTTATTTACATAGGTTGGTTCGGTATTGGATTGTTGGTGACCCACAGGTCATCATTTTAATTCTTGTTGCAACACACGTCCTGTAGGATCTCAGCATTCATATTTTATTGTTTTATTAGATTAACATCAGTTTTGTAATTGGAGACAAGAATACATTTTCTGATAATTTGTGTTGTTGTAACAGATAGTTCTTGGTTTTGTTGAACCAAATCTGATTAAATAAGAAAACTCGGATCTAACCTGATTTTACTTAAAATTAAACCCCACCAACAAAAACATCAAAAATTTAAGTTTTGCAAAAAATTTGGTATTGTTCTGGTTTGAGGTTGTAATTCAGTTTAAAGTTTGCTTAAATTTCATTAAATAAGCTATAAATGAAACACAACATGTTTGAAAAAATTGCTGCAATTTGTCACCTAGAACTTGAATTTGATTGTTGAGTGACCAATGATGCGGCACATAATAAAAATGACAATAATGCTTGTGTGTTTAAATTTTAAAATTAATTTTGCTTAAAACCTTCGGGTAACAAGTATTGTCTATTTGTTGATTGTGGTCAGATTATATAAACTACGAGTTAAATAACTGAAAGCAACATTTTTTTACATTGTTTTCTGACAATTGTTTTTTAACTCTTTATCATTTACTAATCAAGTTTTGAAAGATCGCTCTGAATTTTCTGACCCGTTCTTTTTTTATTTTCATTTCAACTGAATCGTCTTATTAATTTGAATCACGTACTGTGAAATGATCTCAGTGTTGTCCCACGGAATTTTTCATAACTTTAACCGGATGTCAAATTTTTATTTAGTTTCTTTATTATAAAACTTACAAAAAAAGTTAGGTCAAGTTGCTATGTTTCCTTGTTTGATTTGACTTATTCTCTCTAAGTTTTCATATTAAAGATAATAAAATAATATTTGAAATCAGCAGGAAGTTATTTTAAGTTCATTTGAGCAACGCTACGAACTGTTTAAAACACGTGCTTGTTTTCTGTTTCTATAAGTTGTTTTGATAAATAGGTACCATCAGGTCAGAAAATCAATTTGACCGTCTTCACATTTACCAATCTCCATCTGCCTAACCTTGGCATGGAAAATGAACCCGAACAACACTCCAGTCGACATCAGCAACACGTAGGTTCTGAATGTTACATCAAACTGACGTTGACTGAAGACTCAAATTCGTCAATCAGTTACAGAAGCAACGCTACCAGCTCTGAAAAAACATTCCAAAGTACCTTCATTCTTTGTCGGGACGATGCGAGGAGAAGAACTGTATTCGAATCGAAAACAAACAAGTTAATAATAAACGTCAAGTTATTGAAGCGGCCCATGCTAGATCGTGACCATTCCTTACGTCAAACAGGCAGCCAGGATGAAAGCAGCAGCAGCAATAATTATTATTATTATCATTACTCAGAAGATGCAAAGTCTTCTAAAACCGATAAAATACTACGCGTATCTCAACAAGGAGGTCACCTCCAGTCTGTTTCGAATTCTGCTAATCATCCAATGACCAGGTTTTTACTGTACTATGAAGGTTAGTTAGCTACGTTAGACAAAAAAACTTAGTTGTGTTATAAAGCGTAATTCGTTTATGAAAAAAAATGTTTATATATGTGAAAGCATTGTAATGTTTTTCATATTAAATATTTTGTTTTAATAATCATAGAAGTATATACTCGAAATTGAGTCTAAAAATAATAGGTCCAACAAAAAATTTGTTAATGTAATTATTTACTGTTTTCAATATTTCTTAAATTTGTACAAGGATACTCTAATGTGTTTAACATATATTATTCACGTCTTTCTCTTTTTTCTCTCTCCTAACACAGTCCCCTTTCTCCACCCATTAGCGTCCCATGATAAATTATTCATGACGAACAAACTGTCCCAGGCTAACCAAAGTAGCTCAATTACTCGAGGTTAGGCGCTGATGAATATTAATGAGCTCGAGTACTAAATGTATTCATTGACTCCTCCCACCAAGGTCAACAGGCCATCTCCGTTGGAAAATCAGGCAGGATGAATTTAAACATGCAATCCCGTTCACTTCGAAACTCGTTTCTGCTTATAATTTCTATTTTAAAACTTTTCTACAACTGAAACAATTTTTAAAAATCTACATACAATGCATGTTTATTATGTTTTTTTCTTTTTCCGAGATTACCCGCCAGCTAAGATTTTCTACCGGTAGCTTGGAGATTTCTCGGTTCTGGGAATATCTCGGTAGCCAAAAATCCGGTTTAATCCGACGACGTTGCAATTTAACGCCGGATTAAGAGCTGGTGAGATTAATCTAAACGCCAAGAGAAGGAAAAAAGCAAGATAAAAATTACAACATTAGTATTTTGTATTGGAAGATGCGTGGAACTATACAAATTTGAAAAAAATAATTTATTTGATTGACAAATGTTTTTAGTCATTTGGGAGTTTTGATTTTTTTTTTAATTCTGATCTCTGTTTGGTCAATACTTTTAAAACAGTTAATATTTGTCAGCACTGAATACAATGAAACTTTCTATTTGGTTTACTTTCTATTCTTAATCAACTAAAAAAAATTTTTAAACCGTTGAAAATTTAGTAATTAAGTAAATACTTAGCTTACATGTGACTAGTTTCTTATTATTTGATCGGCTACTTATCATTTGATCAGCTACTCATCATTTGATCAGCTAATTATCATTTGATCAGCTAATTATCACTTAATCAGCTAATTATCATTTAATCAGCTAATTATCATTTAATCAGCTACTTATCATTTGATCAGCTACTCATCATTTGATCAGCTAATTATCATTTGATCAGCTAATTATCATTTAATCAGTTACTTATCATTTGATCAGCTACTTATCAATTGATCAGCTAATTATCATTTGATCAGCTAATTATCATTTTATCAGCTACTTATCATTTGATCAGCTACTTATCAATTGATCAGCTAATTATCAATTGATCAGCTAATTATTATTTGATCAGCGAATTATCATTTGATCAGTTACTTATCATTTGATCAGCTACTGGATGTCCCGACCTTTTCAACGTCGCCAATGCACGTGTCATTCGTAGTGGCAGCAACCTGTCAATCAAGTGTCAGTACAGTTCCGATACATTTTACCTTACCTGTAAGAAGGATACCTGGATTGGAGAAGTACTCACGTGCCCTGAAGGTTATGATGATGATTAGTCACACAAATAAAATTATATAATGAGCATTTTGAAAATCTTCGAAAAGATGCTGAAATCTTAAGTTCATTTATTATCAAAATTAGGTCGTTCGGGTTCAGCGCGATCTTCATCTTTGCACACCTACGGTTAATACATTTTTTTAATATTGAACATTTTCATTTGAGATTTATTTACATTATTCAAGTGATATTTTAAGTTATTTTTGCCAGGAGTTTTGACTGCTATTGGATTAGGAGTGGCATTACTCGTCTCCTGTTTAGTTGTCATCGTTTTCTTCCTCGTTGCTTTTTTCAAAAAGTGAGCCACAGCATACTGATTCTAAACAGAAAATTATAACACAACCCATAAATGCTGACCATTTTTAAGTTTATTCACATTTGATAGCCTTGTTTACAGATATATAATGAAAATCAACTCGCGACACAACATTTATGTAAAAACCTTTGCAATAGTTGTAACTTGACATAATTTGATTTTTTCATAGAAAAAAAAGCGGCAAACGTGCCGACAACCCAATACAAGATCCTCTCTTGAAGTCGCCAGTTCAGCGTTTTCAAAAAGCAGGAGTTAATTACTCAAGCGGAAGTGATCGCTACTACTGTCATTATCATGACCAGCTGAATCAATTTGAAAACATGTCTGCCATTTCTAGGGATCAACTCGAAACTTCACCGATCGCATTGTGTCGTGCTCCTGACTGTTTTCAACAGAAACAAGTTTGTCGTAGTGACGCATCCGAATGCACTTATGGTCGCAGATACGGAGATGTTCACCTTCAGAAGTGCGATCTATCTCTTTCGCTGCACACTCTTCAACGTCCAAACAAAGTTGTCTGTCCAACTTATAGCGGGGTTGTTGACGGTGTTCTTGTCAACTGCACTTGCAACTGTTGTGACGTTCCGGCAACAGTTGACGTGAACAACAGAACCTCACAAGCAATTTACTCATCGTTCGATAACATGCTAAGCCAACGCTCTGTTAAGAACAGTCAGATTTTGTCTTCAAAATGTAATTGCATCGAAACGACGGAACGGTGTAATGAACTTATGTCACAAAACAAATTTTCCAGCGAGAGTTGTTGCTGCAATAACGCTTCAGTCTCAGACTGCAACAACGTCCGAGCCCCAAGCGTCAACTCACAGTCGCTCAATTTGCCATTGTGCTCTGAAACGGCTCGACAAAATGCTATATTAGCTTCTACACTAGCAACAACCCCTCAACAGCAACAAGAATGTGTCAGCCTCGATCTCATCAGGGACTACAATCAAACTGTTAACGCACCTCAGCCTCCACGTTGCATAAATGAAACTTTTTTCAGTAACAGAACTGCAGAAAAAAACAATTACAATGCCGATCGATCGAAAACACAAATTTCTGCCTCTGCAGTTACGCCTCCTGCCAATAATAACGTCATTTCTCCAATCACTGTGGATCCTTCGACAGCTTCTTCCTCTGTAACCTATAAAGCATTTGTTTCGTGATATATAATCCAAGCGTGGCAGATTTTAGTTTTTTTCTTGCAGTGAGATAATTATCAAAAATAATTCTTATTAATAAATTTTTTTATGTTATTGTTGGAGAGAAACAACATCCGCGTTTTGAGATGTATCGGATGAAAGCAGTTATTAAACTTCTTAATTATAACTGGATACATCAAATCTCGTAGACTGAAAAGAAATAAAGATTTACAATCGTAAAAGTTATTGGAATTGTTTATGCAGAAAAACAATACCACAAATAATTTACCATAAAATACAATTAATTAAAAAAAAATCAAAGTTCTTTTTTTTCAAAATTATTTTGTTTTTTGCATCAATTACACGTTTTCTTTTAAAAGTATTCATAAACCTTTGTCGAAAATTTAAGCTAAAATTTTATTTTATTTTCAACAGAAACTCTTTGCGAAACATTTTTATCTAAAATTAACGCTTGCACGCTAAAAACATTGCAAATTTGTTTTACTAACCTACAAATCATGCATCATTGACAAATTAATTGTGTACATGATTCAATTACTGCTTTGATGAAAATGATTAACTCAAAAATAAGATCTCTTAAATAACCTATCTAATATTAGCAAATTTGGCTTTCCACGTGAAACTTACGAGAAAATACTTAGATGACCCTGCGTAGCCAGGAATTTCTGCCGTGGGTTGAAACATTTGTAGTTGTTCGCATAGAAAAAAATGCCATTGAACAAGAGTATCACCCCCTTAAAAATATAATACTAACTAGGTTGTTCTTGTTTATTCAGCCCGTTAAAAATATGATAACGAAATCTATAGCTGCGCTATCCCTGATAACGGTTTCTATGGTGGGAAAGCCTTGTCCGCTTGGCGCTCAAGAACAACATTTTAAACAACTTAAAATAAATTTAAAAAAATAAATATATATATTATTTAATTTTTTCTCCTTATTTATTTATTAATTAAATAAATAATTAAATTAATTAAAAGAAAGATGCGAATTCTCTCTCTCTATCTCTGTTACGTTGGTGATGGTGTAATACCGCGTGAATTTAGTTTAAACGGCTTATACATTAATTCAGGCGAAATGAATTCGCTTGTTTATCAATTTTGAAACTAAAAAAATTTAATCTAAATAAAGATCAAATCATTATTTATATGAAAAAGGACTGAATATTAAATTAAAATGAACGAAATTCTTAAATAATTCACATTATTTGTATCGAACAAAGGAGACGCCATAGCCGTTGAATATAATTGGCCATTTTGTATTTGTTAATTTTTTCGCTAAAGACTCAAAACGTCGAAGGGAAGCCCGTTGTTGGGAAGATAGACTATTAACGAATTCCTTGTTTGCAGCCGTATTTACGTTTATTTGTAAAAAAAATTTAAAAAGACAATTATGTTATAAAATAAATCAAATAAACTAAAAGGTGTAACTTATAAGTTTAAAGTAATAAACAGGGCTAACGCGTTTCGACAGTTAGTTTGTCATGGTCGCTGCTATTGCCCCGGCGGTTGGACGTGATTGCAATCGGTAAAATTGCTACTAACCTTAACCCTAACCCTATCCGTAGCTCTAACCCAAACCCTACGCCTAACCCTATCCCTACCCCTGGCCTAAACCCTATCCTAGGTAGTATAAAATTTCAAAATATTTGTTTTTAATTTTATTAATATTTTTATATAAAGGTACAAATTCTGAGTTTGAATATACCATATAATGTAAAAAAATTAAATTAATAAAGATATAGCGAATCAAAGTTCGCGTACCGCCGTGGCAATAGTATTAACGTTTGTCATCATCAGAGCCCGAAAAGAAAAAACCAAACATGGATAGAATAATGAAAAATGAAATTAGTTAAAACCGATAATGAAACAAAATATTAATATTTATTTTCCAAGAATGACATGTTAATTTATTTTACTGTAGGGAGATATTAAGAAAATAAATTATATAATAAAACTGTTATACATTTGAAAATACGGTCGAAAATCAAAATCTATTAATTGTCCAACGACAGATCTACGTCACATATCGCGCAACCATGACATTGTTCAAACGGAAACCATCTCTGAAGAATTGGCAAAATTAAATTAATTAATTAAAATACCACGTTATTTTACACAAAACCCCCGCTAGTATATATATATATATATACATATATATATATATATATATATATATATATATATATATATATATATATATATATATATATATATATATATATATATATATATATATATATATATATATATATATATATATATATATATATATATATATATATATATATATATCTATAAAATAGAATGTTTGTATGTATGTATGTATATATGTTATTCATGCATTGCTACACCATTCATCCGATCGTAATGAAATTTTCACACAACCTTGAGAGTCAAGGGGAATAGAGAAAATTTTTTTGAAATCCGTCACAAAATGAGCGGAGCGGAGTGGGTGAGCAAGCGGGAACTATAGATATATGTATGTGCGTATGTATGTGTGTATGTATGTATGTGTATGTGCATGTATGTGTGTCTGTGTGTGTGTTTATGTATGTACTGGCGGAGATACCCGGCGTTGCCCGAGATTTTTAGAGGTTTTTCTAATGTTTGTCTCTTTCTCTCCCGTTTCCTTTCCCACCTGCTTTCCCACTCCTGCTCGCTTTCCCGTTTTCGGTCGTTTTCCCGCTGCCGGTCGCTTTCCCGCTCCCGGTCGCTTTCCCGCTCCTGGTCGTTTTCCCGTTCCCGTCGCTGTCCCGTTCCCGCTCACGTTTGCTCTCCCATTCCCGCTCACGTTTGCTCTCCCATTCCCGCTCACGCTTGCTTTTCCGTACCCGCTCGCTGTCCGTTCCGGGTCGCTTTCCCGTTTCTATAATAGACAAACTAACCCACAAACATTCATCTATATATATAAAAGAACATGTCCTGACTGACTGACTGACTGACTGACTGACTGACTGACTGACTGATAATCAACGCCGAGCTCAAACGCCTCATCCTAGGAACGTGAAATTTGGAACTTATATTACTTTTATAGCGTAAACATCCGATAAGAGAGGATTTTTGAAAATTTTGCTCCTGAGGGGAAGAAACTGGAAAACAAACATTTTTCTAAAACAATATCTCAAAACCAAAAATGAAGAGATTTTGAAATTTGGTATATGGATTCTTCTTGAAAAATAAAAAGATACGTGTTTCACCATTTTTTAAAAATTCGGTTTCCCGGACCTCAAATGTGGGTTGGAAAATTGGATTATTTGGTTTTTAAAGTAGCTGCTACTTAAAAACTGTGAATGCTACAGGAGTAAAAATTAGAGTTTAGTTTCTACTCCAAAAATAATAAAATACATGTTTTAGCATTTTTTGAAAATTTGGTTTCCAGGACTTTAAATGTGGGGTGGAAAATAGGGTTATTTGTTTTTTAAAGTAACTGCTACTCAAAAACGGTAAATACCACAGATGTAAAACTTAGTATTTAGTCTATATATATATATATATATATAAATGAATGTTTGTATATATGTATGTTATTTATGCATTGCTACACCATTCATCCGATCGTCATGAAATTTTCACACAACCTTGAGATTCAAGGGGAATCAAATATAGAGAAAAAAATTTGAAACCATCACAAAATGAGCGGAGCGGAGCGGGTGAGCGTGCGGGAACTATATATATAAATATATATATATATATATATATATATATATATATATATATATATATATATATATATATATATATATATATATATATATATATATATATATATATATATATATATATATATATATATATATATATATATATATATATATATATATATATGAGTATATGTATGTAAGTATAGATGTCCTTTATGCATTGTTACACCATTCATTCCATCGTAGTGCAATTTTTACACAAGCTTGAGACGCAATGGTAGAAGGTTTTTGTGAAAAAAAAATTGAAATCGGTCACAAAATGAGCGGAGCGGGAGAGTGATCTTGATGAAATTTGGCAAGGAGGTAGTTTTCATACAGGGGATAAATGTAAAGAATGCTTGGACTCCCAACTCCGATCTCCCGGCTCAGGTAGGCTAAAAAACTTTCCAGGCCGAAAGTGCCTATGTACGACCATCAAAGGTAATTTGTGTAATAAAATTCAAATTTAGTTTACGTAACAACATTTGAAGGCTTCAAACAACTTTTAGCAAATCTATTTTACGTTTTATGGGCTAAAAGAAGTTAGGAAAGAGTGGAAAGGAGAAAATGAGCCTGAGCGGGAACGGAAACGGGATTATGTATGTATGCATGTATGTATGTATGTATGTATGTATGTTTGTATGTATGTATGTATGTATGTATGTATGTATGTATGTATGTATGTATGTATGTATGTATGTATGTATGTATGTATGTATGTATGTATGTATGTATGTATGTATGTATGTATGTATGTATGTATGTATGTATGTATGTATGTATGTATGTATGTATGTATGTATGTATGTATGTATGTATGTATGTATGTATGTATGTATGTATGTATGTATGTATGTATGTATGTATGTATGTATGTATGTATGTATGTATTTAAGTATGTATGTATGTATGTATGTATGTATGTATGTATGTAGAATCGGATCTAGGGGGGAACTGAGAGCGAAAAAATGAGCGGGAAAGCGACAGGGAACGGATAACGACCGGGAGCGGGAGCGCATGCGTGAATGAAACGGGAGCGAAAAAGAAACGCATTAGGTCAACCTCTAAAAACCCCGGGCAACGCCGGGTGCCCCCGCTAGTATATATATAAATATAAATATATATATATATATATATATATATATATATATATATACATATATATATATATATACATATATATATATACACTCTACTAGGGTGTAGAGTTTCCATTTTCCCGGAAAGGGGGGGAGGCAGGGACTCAAAGACCCTGAGCATCTTTTCTGTCAAATGAATCTATTAACAATTGCTGACCATGAGGCTTTAAATGAAATCTAAGAAAAAGCAGTTGCAGACATGTTATTCAACAACATATTTTTAGAAAAGTGCTATTAATGTTAATATCAATTTCTTTTGCAATTTCTTGATGCCTGCTCATTAAAGTAACAGCATTTAACCTTGTCTGCTTCACTGTAATTTGGCTTTTTTCTTCGGCTTGCACGTGAACAGGGAAATAATACAGATGTAAATAACCATAAATTATTAAAAATGCAATATTCCTAATTTTTCCGGGGGGAAGATACTTTTCCCAGAGGGGGCAAGATTTGATTCGGTTCGGAGAGGGCCAGCTTGATCCGTTGCCCCCCGAAGTCTACGCCAATGCGTGGTAGTCAAATGCAGGTACAAAAGTTCCAGAAAATAGATAATAAATAATTCGAATAGTTATAAAATTAGTCAAATAACAAATAAAAGAAAAAACGAGTTTTTCAACACAAACAATTTTTCTTTTATTTTTTTAATTGAATCATGTATTGTCACCCAATATAAAGCTATGTTTAAAGTTTCATCTTCCAGCTAGTCAAAAAGCTGGTTTAATTTTACTTGCAAGATTTGCATAGAGAGACCCATAAATACACACACATAAATACACACACACAAACAGAGATTGTAACCTAAATAAAAGCTTGTAAAAAAGATAGATATTAATATAACAGATTAATACAAATTTTTAATTGTAAAAATAAATTATATAGCGCTTGACGAGAGGTACACATCCATAAATTACTAAAAATGCAGTATTCATAATTTTTCCCGGGGGAGCAGACACTTTTCTCGGGGGGGGGGGGCAAACATTTTTCCCGGGGGGAGTGGGCAAGATTTGGTCAGGGGGGCAGCTTGCCCCATTGCCACTCCGAAGACTACGCCTATAAAGAGACGCACACGCTCGCTTTAGCGAGGTCAGTAAAGGTTTCACATTTCAAAGAGACGCTTACGCTCGTCGATAAATCAACCAGACTCAGATTTCATGTATACTTCAAATAAAAACTAAATACATTGGAAATCATTCAATTGATATAAAAAACCTATTTTGTTTTTGAATAAAAGTAGCCGTAGCGAATAGCGCTGAGAGAACAGCCGAAATTTTTTTTTGACTATCTTTAGTCTGCAGTTTTTTTAGTATCTTTAATAATTTATTAATGAAAGAAAAGAAAGACTGCAAACTGAAGATAGTCAAACTCAGTCTTCAAACCAGTTAAAGCAATTTAAAAAAAGTTTTTGAATAAATGTAGCACATCCCCAGTTTTAAAAAGGGAAGAAAGCCCAACCCATATTAATGATAGAAAATAAAGACTACAAGCTGAAGATAGTCAAAATTAGTCTCAAACCAGTATAAAAAAAAGTTAATGAATAAATGTAGCACCACTCACCTCTTACCTCCCACCCAAAAAAAACCCCTCAAATTTAGAAAAATTGCAAGACCTTTCGATTTGGTTTTGGGGAGGGGGAGGGGAGCTTGCTGAAGTTTTAAAAAGAGTAGAAAGCCAGCCGCAAGCGGGATTTTTTTGACTATCTTTAGTTTGATGTCTTTTTTTAGCCCCTACCCAAAAAAAAACTCATCGAATTTGGAAAAATTGCATTACCCCCCGATTTGGTCTGGGAGGGGCTTACGCCGCTGAGATTCGAACCGCCTACCTGTAAACCGACAGGCGACCGCTTAGCCACCACCGTCAATGACTAAATATTGAAAGTGTTTATGTCAAAACCTATAAAGCCGACAAAATAATGAATTTTTTTTTTATACATACTTAACTACATATGTTATTTTGCTAAAAATTGTTACAGAAATTCAGTTTTTGAATGACTAAATATTGAACAAAAGTTTATGTCCGACACAATATTGAAGAATTTTTCTACCGACCCCGTGTTTTGGACACCCCTCATTTTGCAAATCCTGTATCCACCACTGATACCTCTAATAGTATGTCAAAGATGTTGCGAGTGCTTATGGTGCGAGTACTAGAACGAGTACCATAGTATCGAGTACGAGTACCATGGTATCGAGTACGAGTACGAATACTATGGTATAGAGTACGAGTACCATAGTATCGAGTACGCGTACCATGGTATCGAGAACGAGTACCATGGTATCGAGTACGAGTACAATGGTATCGAGAACGAGTACCATGGTATCGAGTACGAGTACCATGGTATCGAGTACGAGTACCATGGTATCGAGTACGAGTACCATGGTATCGAGTACGAGTACCATGGTATCGAGTACGAGTACCATGGTATTGAGTACGAGTACCATGGTATCGAGTACGAGTTCCATGGTATTGAGTACGAGTACCATGGTATTGAGTACGAGTACCATGGTATCGAGTACCATGGTATCGAGTACGAGTATCATGGTGTCGGGGGTCGCTTTAACGGACCTCTTGACAAGTGTATCTTGCACCCGTCGACCTGTCTAGACTCTCAGTCTAGACAGGAACCTAGACATTAATTCTCAGACGTTTGTTTTGCGCGTTTTCTGAGGCTATATATATATTAGGGATGTCGCGGGTAGTACTTTTTGGAGTATTCGGGTTCGGGTTCGGGTTTGTGAAACTAGAGTTTTCGGGTTCGGGTTCGGATTAGAGGTGTGCGCGGGGACGACTTTTCGTCCCCATCCCCAACCATCCCCGCGAGTGTCATCCCCAACCCCATCCATCCCCACCAGCATCATCCCCATCCCCAACCATCCCCGCAGTGTTTCATCCCCATCCCCAACCATCCCCGCAGTCTTCCAATCTTTCATCCCCGTCCCCATCCATCCCCGCTTTTCATTCCCATTTTTATTCAATTCTGTAGTAGTCATTATTTTTCCGTACATCATTTCAATGCAACTATAACTTACGTGTTGATATATAGAATTGCAATAACACCATAATATGATTCTATACAATTTATTTAAGTACATGACTAAATAGAAGTCTATCAATGTTTTTCCACCTAGCTGAGTTCTTCGATCACTAATGGTTAACCCACCCATAGAGAATTCTCTCTCAGAGGAGGTGTTTGCTGCTGGCACACTCAAAATAATCCTTGCCACTTGAGACAGTTTTGGTCATTTCTTTTCCAAAAAACTCAGCAGTCGCTTTGTGCACCTTCATCGTTGAATGCCAAATAGTCAGCAACCTTATAAACATAATTATTAACATTGTGAAACTAGTTGCTCATATAAGCATAATTAATAACAATCAACAAGCTAAATTATAAGTTATTACCAAGGTCTTAGAATTTTTTCAAGCTTTTAATATAAACACAGTTTAATAACAAAACCTCTTTCGAAACTGAGCTTTTTGAGTTTGTAGTGTACAAGTTTGCATAAAAGTTGTCTTCAAGTTTCCATTTTTGACTAGTTGATGTTCTATGACAATCTATACTATGTATGAAGTCATCTTGTGGCACTTGTGGGGCTCAGAATGTAGTGTTACAATTGTTACATGATGAACGAGCTTTAAAAGATTTCTAACAAAATTAAAAAAAATTCAATTATATGTAAAACCTAATAATGTGAAAGCAAATTAATCAAACCTTTAATTGCAGTTTTTCGCATTGCATTGCTTGTCACCGGGGTTAAAGTTAAACGTAAGGGCGCAAGAACAAAGTACTGATTGTTGCAGCTAATTTTTGAATTTCAGCCTTTTCCATATTTAAATAAAAATTCAAACTAGGACTTTGGAAATTTAACAAATAATGCAACCCATGACTTTAAAACTTTCGGTAGCTCAATATATCAGCGATAAACAACAGCGCGTTGCAAAGATTAAAAAACATAAACAATGATATGTATGACTCGATACATTTTCGGTTAATTGGAAACAATTTTGTTTTATAAAAAACTTATTTTATTTTTGCGGTAATACCGCAAAAACTCGTCCCCATCCCCGCGGTAGTCCCGCAACGTTTGTTTCCATCCCCGCGGTAACCCCGCAACTTCATCCCCATTACCGCGGTATCCCCACCTCATTCGTCCCCATTTCCGCGGTAACACCGCAAAATCCGCGGTATTCCCGCTGTCCCCACTACCGTGCACACCTCTAGTTCGGATTTGTGAAACTAGAGTTTTCGGGTTCGGGTTTGTGAAACTAGAGTTTTCGGGTTCGAGTTCGGGTTTGTAAAACTCGAGTTGTAAATGTATATGTATATGTATATTCTTTAAATAACTAGGAATCAGATTTTCACGAATGCAAGCTCTATTAAATATAACGGCCCTTTTCTTATTGCAACACTTTTGAATCAAATTCGTCAGCTGTCTCCATTCTTTTCTTATGTTCAAAACAGTACAAACATTTTCAAAATCTTTATTTAAACGAGTAGACCGGCCGGTTTCGGCATTCGCCATCATCGGTACTCAACTGTTTAAATGTAAACAACATAGACATATATACCAATATTTACGAAGACAGGAAAGTTTTTTAAATCGAATATACTAGAATTTGTAAATAAAATAACTTAAAATGAACTGAAATGTATAATTAAAATATATACTATAAAACTAAAGAATTAAAATTTTTTTGTAAATCAGTCTATATAAAAATATTGTAATCCGATAAAGTCGGAACTATTTAAAACCAATTATGCATTACTGTCTTTACCGACGCAATGTAATATCACCACTATTGATCATATGGCAAAACGACATTATAACCGCATTTCCACTGTCAACAACACCTTCATTTTCCCTGCTGCCGTCAGCCTGTGTGACGGTGACATTAGAAAGGTTATGAATCACTGTCTTTTCCGACGCAATGTGATATTACCACTATTGATTATATGGCCAAACGACATTGTAACCGCATTTCCACTGTCAACAACCCCTTCATCTTCGCCGCCGCCGTCAGCCTGTGTGACGGTGACATTAGAAAGGTTCGAAGCAATCTCCGGAACAGAACCACACGCGTCACTAGAGGGGCCAGAAACAGCCACCGGAGTTCAGTTTTCATTATTGCAGTCACATGATCATGTTTCTTTAGTCCACCAAAAAGACGAGCAGCTGCATTTTGAATACGTTGAATCATTCCAACAGCACTAAGAGGTAAGCCTGTAAATAGAGAGTTGCAGTAGTCAAGTCTACTTACAACAAACGAATGCAGCAGGAGACGTGTTGCTTCACTTGTCAGAGACCTTCGTATGGTTCTAAGTTGTCGTAGTTGGAAAAAACAGGTTTTTGACAGTTTAGATATATGATCTTTCATGGAAAGCTCAGAATCGACATAAACACCTAGGTTTCGAACAACTTCTGTGGGGGCAACCAAAGCCCCAGCAACTAACAAGGCTTTTGCTTTACTCTGTTGCAACTTTGATCTTGCACCTATCCAGATTAATTCAGTCTTATCGCCATTCAGTTTTAGACGATTAGAAGCCATCCACTGTTCAATGTTTTCTATGCAGGGCAATAAGCGAAGGTGAACATTCTCCGCATCATCAACAGAGCAGTGAACATATGTTTGGGTGTCGTCGGCATAGCAGTGTCCCTCGAGTCCAGAACGATGAATAATTTCAAGTAAATCAGTGGTGTACAATAGAAAGAGTAGTGGGCCCAAGACTGATCCCTGGGGTACTCCACTACTAAGCGACACGGACAATGACAAGTTCCCACCCACACTAACCTGTTGCGTGCGGTTAGTTAAATATGAAATAATCCATTTTAAGACAACTCCACAGATGCCATGAGTTTTTTCAAGTCTCTCAATAAGGATTCCATGGTCAACAGTATCAAATGCGGCACTCAGATCTAAGAGACTCAGTAGCGACACCTTACCACTATCAGTAGCAACTGCCAGATCATTCACTACTTTGAGTAGTGCAGATTCTGTAGAGTAAAACCGGCGATACGCAGATTGGTTCGATGGGAGACTGCCAGAAAGACCTAGATGTACATTCAATCGTTTAGCAACAATCCGCTCTACCAGTTTTGACATAAAGGTCAGGTTAGAGACTGGTCGATAGCTCTTCATGTCAGCAGGGTCAAGTCCGTCTTTTTAATAAGCGGAGTCACAAGTGCTGACTTCTGACTAGCAGGAAAATATCCTTCTTGTACACAAAGCGACAAAAGATGCAATGTGGACACAACATTTTTTGATAATCCAAGTAGGGAATGGATCCAGTGAACAACATTTGTTCGGAGCAGCCATTATCAATTTTATTATCTCATCAGCCGTGACTGGTTGGAATTCATCCATGAACAACGTGCTGGTCAAAAGTATAGATGGTGGCTTTGCAAGCGCTGTATGTGTTCTAACTTGCTCTACCTTGTCTTGAAAAAACCTCACAAACTGGTCTGGAGTAATAGAAGAGCTCACATTAGATGAAGACTTTTCTTTACCAAGAAGTGTTGACAAGTTACTCCAGAGCTTTTTTGGAGCTTTCTGATTAACGGCAATCCTGGCTTCCCAGTATTCATGCTCTTTTCTCTAGAACAAATATCGCATGGTCCGCAAGCCGTCAATCCATATAGATTTACTCGCCGTTGTGTAATGCCGACGATAAATCCGTTCAAGTCGTCTCGTGGACCGCTTAAATGCCCGGCATTCACTATCAAACCATGGCGTTAGTAGATTTCGAGGTTTTCTTTTGATTAACGTAAACGGAGCGTGATTATCGAGAAGCTTTGATAGAGTAGATGAATAGCACTGGAAAAGTTCATCAGTTGAATGATGATCAAAATTTTCTGGATTATGACAAAGTTCACTCAAACGTAAATCAGTCAGGAATGCATTATAATCAAATCTCTTCCATGAACGTCCCCAAAAAGTGGCAACAGGCTTAGTTGGTTTTTGGAGTGGAAGTCGAGACAATAGCATTAGATGATCAGATAAGCCAGTTTCTTGCACAGAAACTTGAAGATCTACCATATCATCACGTGAAATCACGAGATCAAGCTGCCCTCCTAGCCGATGCGTTGGAATTGTCTCATGAATAATAAAATTGAAAGAAGTTAGCAATTCATGCAGTTTCATTGCAATTATATCATTTTGTCTTTCAACGTGAATGTTCAGGTCTCCAGTAATAACAATTGGTCTACGGTATGTTGACAATATTTCCAAAAGGAAACAGAACTCATCAAAGAATTTCTTGGTTGCAGGCTTTGATCCAGGACGATAGACTGATAACAATACAACTCCAGTCTGATTGCTAGAGATATTACAACATAAGAATTCGAATGACGCAACTGGTATTCGAAGATCAATTTCAGTCATAGACAAGCCATCCTTATAAATAATTGCAATTTCACCATGATTTATCAAAGCCTGAGATTTGCTTGTATGGTCAGCAGGACGTGCCCGATCAAGACACTTGTAACCAGCAGGAGTAACACGCCCCAGCAAAACGCTATCACCAGATTCATGCCATGTACATGTATATGTATATGTATATGTATATGTATATGTATATGTATATGTATATGTATATGTATATGTATATGTATATGTATATGTATATGTATATGTATATGTATATGTATATGTATATGTATATGTATATGTATATGTATATGTATATGTATATGTATATGTATATGTATATGTATATGTATATGTATATGTATATGTATATGTATATGTATATGTATATGTATATGTATATGTATATGTATATGTATATGTATATGTATATGTATATGTATATGTATATGTATATGTATATGTATATGTATATGTATATGTATATGTATATGTATATGTATATGTATATGTATATGTATATGTATATGTATATGTATATGTATATGTATATGTATATGTATATGTATATGTATATGTATATGTATATGTATATGTATATGTATATGTATATGTATATGTATATGTATATGTATATGTATATGTATATGTATATGTATATGTATATGTATATGTATATGTATATGTATATGTATATGTATATGTATATGTATATGTATATGTATATGTATATGTATATGTATATGTATATGTATATGTATATGTATATGTATATGTATATGTATATGTATATGTATATGTATATGTATATGTATATGTATATGTATATGTATATGTATATGTATATGTATATGTATATGTATATGTATATGTATATGTATATGTATATGTATATGTATATGTATATGTATATGTATATGTATATGTATATGTATATATATGTATATGTATATGTATATGTATATGTATATGTATATGTATATGTATATGTATATTATTCAAATAATTAGGTGTTAATTTTTCGTCGATACAGGCTCGGTTAAATTTTATTGACCAAGTTTTGTTGCAAACTTTTTCTATTATATGAGATAGTTCACGTAATTTAACTCGCCCACGAAGTTGTTCAAAGAACGCCCGATTATACAAATCTTTATTACTTTTTAACTTGCAAGTTTCGGCTATTTTTTCAGCCATCTTCAGAAAAAGCAAAAGGCCGGCGGTACAGGAACCGAACATAAACAAAGACGATTAAAAACAAATAATGAAATGTGGAAGTACGTAGATAAAAATAAAATATGACCAAAATAAAATGCGAGGGAAGGTATTAATTAAGACTAAAATCAAAGAAGCAAATATAAATTAAATTTAACATAATAATTGTTGGTGTTAGTTTTCCGTCGATACAGGTGTTAGTTTTTCACCGATAAGAATTGAAGGCCTTAAATGTCGAAGTATACATAGATAGAAAGAAAATAAATCAATAAAATTAAGAGCAAAAATAAAACAAAGGGATGTATTAATTACCATTGAAATCATAAGAGCAAATATAAAATAAATATGACCGAAAATAATACATAAACTAGAATACCAAGAGCGAGAAATATCTAAAATTAACGTCTACGTAATGTAATGTTTGGGTTATTAATTAAATTAGAAAAGAGGGTGTTATGGTCACCATTACTAGTCAAAGCAAACAAACGAGGAATGTACAAAGTTCGACTGGTAGGAATCATGGTGAGGGGCCGTCTCCGAAAAGAAGCACGTTCACTATGGCAGGTTCTAGGAAGTAAGTAGGATGGCGAAGGGGATAAACCATGACCACAATTCTGGGAATGATGTCTTTGGCGGGATACCTTTGTATTTCCTGGTGACGAACTCTTAGTACAGATATGTATATGTATATGTATATGTATATGTATATGTATATGTATATGTATATGTATATGTATATGTATATGTATATGTATATGTATATGTATATGTATATGTATATGTATATGTATATGTATATGTATATGTATATGTATATGTATATGTATATGTATATGTATATGTATATGTATATGTATATGAATATGTTTTTTTTTTATTATAGTTTATAGTCTTTTACACCATGTGTTTTAAGACGCGAAAACAAAATCAAAATGAAAAAAAAATACTTATTTACATTAAATAATTTTTTCTCTATATTTACAGTTCTTTAGGATTATTTTGTATCCATTTATAGATGATGTCGTGGCATATTTCCGAGTTCAGTATGGTTTGGAGTGTAGTTGGTTTTTGGATCCTTTTACAAAAGTTCCCAAGTTCCATTCCTAGTTGTGTCGTTTCTTTGCAGTGCAGCAACCAGTGCTCGATTGTTTCCTCTGTTCCGCAGGTTTCGCACAAACCTGTCTCATGAAGATTCATTCTCTTCAAATTTTGTTTCAGCCGACACTTTCCAAGTCGGAGTCGGGAAATGATGACTTCCTTTTTTCTGTTTGTTGTCTTGAATTTAATTTTATTTGAGACTTTTTTTCGAGAGACCAGTAGTGTCGACTTTCTTGAGCAGAGTCCCATCTGGTCTGCCATTCGTTCAAAAGCTCTCTGCGTATTGTTCTTTTTATGTCAAATATCTCTGGCATAATCTCAATCTCTATTTCGGGATGTTTGGTAGCTTCTTTGGCAAGGCAATCTGCCATTTCATTTCCACGTATGCCCACGTGGCTAGGTACCCAAATCAGGGTAATTGTTTTCCCTTCTTTTGAGAGGTTGGATGCTAGTGTTAGGACTGATTCGACAAGAGCAGATTTTTGAGCATTTGCGGAATTTTTCAATGATATCATAGAGCTATATGAATCCGTAAATAGGGCTATTTTATGTGGACCGTCTGGTTGTGCCATCCACTCCAAGCCGCTGTTTATAGCCGTTAGCTCAGCCGTATAAATACTAACGTCATTCGTGACTCTCTTAGCTATTTTCATATCTTTTTCCGGGATATAAATTCCCACAGCTGCTACATTGTCTATCTTAGATGCATCTGTGTACATATGTGTCGAATCTGTATATGTAGCAATCAGTTCCTTAGCTCTTTGGACAATTGACGAATCATCCTTCATTAATCCCACCAGCCCTTCGTTAAAAAGAGGTGGAATAAGTTTCCATGGTGGAGTTAGAGAAGGAGTTAAGGGGACTGGATTGAATTTGTCAACTATTTTGTTCAATGCCGCTGTTCTTTTGGCTGCTGGATGTTCAGCGTCTTTCACTTTTTTGTGAAAGAACCATCGCCATTTAACCCCTTCTTGTCCTCTGGGAAGTACAAAGATGTCTTTTGTCGGATGGTTTGGAATGATCTTGGTTTTAGTGGCAAGGTTTGTAATTAACATCTTTCGTCGTATATCGAGTGGAGGATCTCCGCATTCTATTTGTAGAGCGGCCAAACTGGTTCCAACCATTGCCCCGCAAGCTGTTTTTAAGGCACTATATTGGATTTTCTCGAGTCTTTGTTTTTGAGATTCTGATGCACTGTCAAATGCTTCGCAGCCAAACTCTATCACTGACCGTATGGCGCATCGGTAGAAAAGCATCAGTGTTTCTTTGCCGCATCCCCAGCTTTGTCCTGTTAGGCATCGCATGATATTTAATCTTTTTTTGCAACGATCAACGATCTTATCAATGTGTTTTTTCCAGGTTAATTTTGAGTCAAATATTATACCGAGAAATGTTGCTTCGCTCTTCCAACTGATTTTTTTGTCATCTATACAAATAGGTAGGGAATTTTTTCGGAATTCATTGTATTTTGTAAAACAGACTGCTACCGATTTCTCGGTTGACAGTTTGAATCCCCAATTGAGGAAAAATGTTTGGATTTCGTTTAATCGAGTCTGTAAGCAGTTTCGCATAGTATGTGGGTCTTTTCCTGAAATCCATATTGCTACATCGTCGCAAATATAGATGTCCGAATTCCATGGATTTCTTGACAAGGGATGTCGCTCATCATAACAATGAACAAAAGGGGGCTCAGGACAGAACCCTGCGGGGTACCATTTTCCAACAATACCGGGTCTTACAACGTGGATCCCACACGAACCATGGCCTCTCGATTATTCAAGAAGCTATGGATCCATTTTAAAATCTTTCCTCTGACACCAAGCTTTTCAAGCTTCAACAAAAGCCCTTCTCGCCACATTAGATCGAAGGCTTTTTCTAAGTCCAGAAAGACAGCCATTGTCCCACCCTTATTCCACATCGAGCGTTTAATATCGTTTTGTCGTCTAAGGATGTGATCTGTGCATCCTCTTCCTTTTCTAAAGCCTGATTGTTTACGGTTTAAGAGATTATTTTGCTCCAGGTAGAACCTTAACCGATTTGCAATAATTCTTTCAGTAATCTTGCACAATGAAGATGTTAGGGAAATGGGTCGATATGAGTTGGTGTCTGCAGAATTTTTTCTCGGTTTTAGTAGCGGAACAATTATGGATTGCTTCCATAGTTTTGTTACCTCTCCTTTGGACCAAGATAAGTTTATAAGATCCAAGAGCTTATTGAGACCTATCTCGTCAATTTGTCTTAGCATCTCATAGCAGATATTGTCTGGACCTGGAGATTTGCCGTTTGCACTCTGCATCAGAGCTTCCGTAAATTCTTTTAAGGAAATTTCTGTGTTTAAATCATGTGGGTCGTTTTCTCAAGAAATGCCAGATCTGATGGTAAAGGTAATTTCTCTTTTCAGAGACTCTTTCCTTTGAATAAATCTTAGGTCAAGATTTTTGTCTGATGAGTTTTTTGCGAAGGCAGTTGCTAACGCATTCGCTTTGTCTTTGTCAGAATAAGCGGTTTCATTTTCACTCAGTTTCAGCGCTGGAACGTTAAAACCTGCATTTGTGTGGACCATATTTTTCACCGCTTTCCACATGGTAGTCTGACTAGAGTGTGAGTTAAGAGAGCTACAGAATGTTCGCCAATGGTTCTCTTTTGCTGTCCTCACTATCTTCTGTGCGATTTGTTTGAGTTCTCGATACCGTTCAAAGCCAGTCGTAGTATACTCTTTCCGAAGTGAGTATAAGACTTTGTTTCTTGCTTTGATTGCGCTTTCACATTCATCATTCCACCATGGTACTGGCCTAAGTCCTGATCGTCTTCCATTTTTGGTTGGTATTGATGCTATGGCTGCTTTGTTCAGACCTTGCGTTAACATGTTTGTTGCTTCGTCAACATTTGTGAAAGTTTGGAGTTCATTTAACATTCCGGTTGAAAGCGGTTGGTATTTGTACCAATCGGCTTTCTCCAGGTTCCATACCTTTCTGTTGTTTACCTCGTAATTGACCTTTTTATTTAGTGTGATCAAAACCGGGTAGTGGTCACTGCCCAGATTTTCATCTAACACCTTACACAAGGCTTTTTGAGGTAAAGAAGGAGAGCACATTGCTAAATCTATAGGAGTTGTCCTTCCGCTGGGAGTCAGGTGGGTACCTGATCCGGAAAAAAGGGCAACAAGGCCATACTGAACAATTTCTCAATTAATTTTCCTCTATTATCTGAAGTTTCAGCACCGAAAACAACAGAGTATGCATTGAAATCACCTAATACAATTGAGTTGGTATAACTGAATGACTTTTCCAGTGTAGATAGCAGTGTTTGATGATTGGCATTTGGCGGAACGTATGCATTGATAATGGTGATGTTTGATCCCTTTTCAGAAGAAATGGTCACAAGTAGTGACTCGTATTCGTTTTGTTCTATGGTTTGCGAGGTGTATGAGATGCCTTCTCGGAGGAGTGTTGCGACCCCTCCTCCTTGATGGCGACCTCTATCCAGCCTGACAGTATTATATCCTGAAATACTGAAGTTATTGCCCTCTTTCAGCCATGTTTCCTGCAGGGCAATGATGTCGGGAACCTTCTCCATTTTTCCGATAAAAATATTTAGTTCGTTGACTCTCGCTCAAATACTTTGACAGTTCCACTGTAAAATGGTAATGTTGTTGTCCATGTTTGGTTTTTTGAACTGGTTTACCGTTTTCTAGAGGATTCAAATTTTAAGATTCGGAAACCTCCATATATCCAGGGTACGCCTGAAAGCCATTGTATTTAAGGATGTTATTGAACATTTTTATAATGACTTTCATTACAGCTTCCAAGGGCATTTGTGGTATGTCTTTTGTTATTTTCTGAATCTCCTCGACAAGCCCCTGTATCGTTGGCATGCTCATTGGTTCTTCACGTTTTTCTGTCTTTTTTTCATCCTTTGATGCTTTCTTCTCTTCTTCCTTGCTTTCAGCAATAGCTTGCTTTTCCTTTTTATGAGTTTGTGTGACAGGCGTTTTCTTTTCAGAACCGCTCTTTTTTGGCGTGTCCTTGGACATCCGTTCTGGCTTTTTCTGTGCTGTTTTTTTCTTGGTAAAAGGTTTTTTTGACACAACCTTTTTCAAGGCAGCAGCATAGGAAATACCTTCTTTCGCAACAGCTTAATTGACTTTCATGGAGAAAACATATTTTGGACAGGTCTTACTTCCTGTGCAATGTCCATTTTTTCCACAGTTTGCGCATACACGAGGGCGTTCTTTTTTGTCTTTTTCCTTCTCAGGACATGATTTAAAACCATGATCTTTGGTGCAAAGTGGACATTTAATTGCATTTCTGCAATCCTTTGCTTTGTGACCAAAACCGTTGCATTTGAAACAACGAAGTGGTTCTTGAACATAGGGGCGTGTACGAAAAACTAAGTAGGCGAATCTAACTCTTTCCGGTGCTTCGCCTTTGGGGTATGTAAGGATTACAGCCGTTGTTGTGCTCACTACTCCTTTTATCATTTTTGTAATTCGATACGCAGTTGTACTCCCGGTCGATGTCTTGATGTCTTCGGTTGTCAGTTCCAGGGGAACCCCTGTAATGACAACCTTTGAAAGAGGTTCGGGTCTTGTCTTGAATACCTTAACTGGGTAGTTTTCTACTTTGGACAAAGAGAAAACATTCTGTTTTTCTTTTGCCGAAGGGACAAGCACACCTAACCTTGATCCTCGGGCTTTTATTTTTACTTTTCGGCCAAATAAAGTGTCAAAGAATTTTTGCATTTTATTTATTTATTTATTTATTGGTACACGAACAAAGGGACCTAAAGGGCCACTAATACTGTTCGGACAGAACACAATAAAAACTAAAGAAAAACAAAACAAAATAAACCGTCTGATGTGAGGCGACGAGCCAGGCAAAAGTAAAACAGAAAAGTTGTGTTCAAAATATAAACTATATGACTATATATGAATATTAACTAATACATAATAGATGGATTAGTAACAACAAGGTAATCAGATAAATATTTGTATTTAGATCTAGGTACCAGATAGATACTAGTTTTTAAATGAGGATGTCACAGAAGGGGTAATAATAAAGCAATCAGATATCTATTTATATGTGAGAAAGTTTGATAGGTTGGCTTCCGCTACGAGACATTTAAACCTACTGAGAGTAGTTGAACTGACAATATCGCTAGGCAATTGGTTCCATATATTAATAATACGATTAGTATAGAAAAATTTGGTAACATCAACTCTATTAAAGACAGATTTTAGCTTGAACTGGTGACCCCTAGTGGAATGATACATGGAGAACTGAAAACTATGTTTTAAGTCGGAATCAATAAAACCGTTCAAAAAGCTGTAGCACAAACAAAGATCACTGATGAGTCTTCGGTGTTCAAGTGATGGGAGATTTAGAGTTTTGAGTCTCACCGCATACGGAAGGTTCTTGAGAGCCGGGATCGCCTTGGTAAATCTTTTTTGAATTCTTTCGATATCGTCAATAAGATATCGGTGATGAGGATTCCACACCTGCGAGCAATACTCCAGAAGAGGTCGAACATATGTGCAAAAAGCTTGCTTAAGTAAATCTGGATCTTTAGATGTAAATGATTTAATGATGAGACGCGATCTCACAGACGCAACATGAACGATATTTGCCACGTGATATTTGAAACTCAGGCTAGCATCCACAATTACTCCTAGGTCTCTGATATGATCAACGTTCTTCAGTTGGTAAGAGTCAATGGTGTAGATGGGAGATTTAAGTTTTGCACCTGCGGGACCAAAAATAGAGAGAACAAGACATTTTTCCAGTGCCAAGTTCAACTGCCAGTCTTTGCTCCATACCAGCAAGTGGTCAATTGCCTTCTGTAAGTTGTTGGCATTAGGCTGGACATGTGCATACAGTTTGATGTCATCGGCAAATAGTTTGACTGAGATCGATCCCAACTCCACACTATCTGTAACATCGTTAATATAGATCAGGAACAGAGTAGGACCGAGAACACTGCCTTGCGGAACCCCGCTTGTAACAGCTCTTGGCTCAGACAGGCTACGGTCTATCTGAACCATCTGGCGGCGATCCTTTAAAAAGTCAGTGATCCATGCCAATAGATCTCCAGCTATTCCATAAGCTTCCAACTTTCTTTTTAATTTGAAATGAGAAATGGAATCAAAGGCTTTTTGAAAATCAAAATAAATTATATCCGTGCGTCTGCGTTTCTCCATTGACAATGACCAGTCAGATACACATTCAAGTAGATTAGTACAGGTTGACCTTGACTGTAAAAATCCATGTTGGTGTCGAGAGATGAGACTGTGTTCAATTAAATAGTGTTGCATGGTTTTATTAATTATTTTCTCCATAATGCGACAACAGGTACAAGTAAGAGAAATGGGTCGGTAATTAGAAGGATTGCTGGTGGGACCTTTTTTATGGATGGGTTGAATAAATGCTGTTTTCCACTCTTTTGGTAGTATTTTAGATTTTAAAGACGTGTGGAAAATATGACAAAGAGGCGTTGCTAGACTGGAAGCGCAATTCTTCAAAAGTAGGTTCGGAATGCCATCTGGACCAAGAGAACATGAGTTATTGAGAGATTTTAGCGTTTTCACAACGGTCGACGGCGTAAAGGAGACGTCCTCCAAGGAGCTCGGTGATCGAGGATCCAACATGGGATTAACGCCATTGTCGAATGTAAACACGCTTGCAAAATAGTTATTGAAAATGTTGGCAATTTCGGTAGCGTCAGATGTAGAGTTGCCATTTCCCGAATCAATGCTACAAATTCGAGGATGAGTAAATAGCTTACTGCTGACGTACCTGTAAAACGTTCCAATGTTACCCCCCAAGATAAGTTTTCTCTCAGTGGTAACTTGAACTTCCTTGGCCAATTTAGAACATTTCTTTGAAAACTCGACATAGCAAACCTTGTGTTTCAAAGCATCAGTAGCCTTCCATCTCTTCCAAAACCACAACTTGGCCTTGTAAATCATTCTAAGAATTTTCGGAGTTTTTTCTTTTTTTGACCTTGATCCTTTAATACACAGAGGAACAAAATATGTCATAGCCATGTCCAACTGTTGTTTAAAGATCGACCAACAGCTTTCCACATCAAAGCAGTATTGAAAAACTTGATTCCAGTCGATGTCACTTAAATAGTAATTCATTTCCTCAAAACGTGCTCGTTTGAAGTCGTAGATATATTGATTAGACGCACCAGTATTTGAGACGGAGTCGCTAGTCCGGAATACAATCAAATTGTGGTCGCTGGTAGCTATTGGGCAAACAACATCTATTTTTGCAATAAACATGTGGTCAGTAGAAAGAATCAAGTCAAGAGTGCTCTCGCCACGAGTATGCTGGAACACAAATTGATGAAGTCCTAGATCGTTAAATAGATTCATGAATATCGTGTAGATTTTATTATTGGGATGAGAAAACTGTAACCAGTTGATGTCAGGTAGATTGAAATCTCCCATTAGGCATAGTGTGTGATTTGTTGAACAGATTATTTTTAAACACTCAATACTATCGATGGCATATTGATGAGCTTCCATGTCAAAACCTCCACTTCGGTAGTAGGCTATAATTCTACATGGAGTTGTATTCAGACGAATGTCAATGCAGACAACCTCAATATGCTTGAACTGATTTGGTATTTGGATGATTTTAAAGACAACGTCCTCTCTAATTATGAGAGCCACACCACCTCCTCTGGTTTCTCTGTCCCAGCGACATGCAGAATATCCTCTAGGTAGAAATAAACTGTCGGGATCATCTTTAGTAAGCCAGGTTTCAATAACACAAAAAATAAAAGGTTTATAATCTTCTAAAAATAGAGCAACTTCCGCAATCTTGTTATTTATACTTCTTAAGTTAGTTAAAGCCATGCGACTTCCAGGTTTAAATCCGAAAGGGCTGGCTACCTCCACCATCAGTCAGCAGCTTTGGCACACCTTGCACGGACCCTTTCACTTTTTCGCGTCTTTCACATCGTCGCAGGTAATTTTGATGGGCCTGTTCCTTAGTGAGATCGCGGTTAATAAAAACTCGCTTGGCGCCGTCATCCTTAGAAGCTCGAAGAAGCATAGAAGACTGTATCAGATCATCCACAGCCTCGGCACTAGAAAGAGTCACACAA
This sequence comes from Erpobdella octoculata, assembly GCA_963978895.1. Classification (NCBI taxonomy): domain Eukaryota; kingdom Metazoa; phylum Annelida; class Clitellata; order Hirudinida; family Erpobdellidae; genus Erpobdella; species Erpobdella octoculata. Next base: position 22,638,013 of record OZ022238.1, on the reverse strand, counting down.
ATGAGTGTCTTGGATTGGTTTGGGTTCTTATTCAATCGTCGTGTCCTCAGAATTTTTGGCTTCACCGTCAGGTGGTTTTCACAAAAATTTGAGATAGTAATGGAGTCAGAAACAGCATCATCCAACATCATTCCAGAAATAACAGCATTGTTGGATCTCTTCTTCCTTTCCTCCTTCTCCGGTTCATGCAGCACGAATGAGCGAGAAACTGCCTCTAGCAGAGTCGAGTCATTTTTCTGCAAGCTAGCAGCATCTGGGAGCTTATTTTCTAGCCCTTCGAGCCTTGACTCAATGGTATTCATTCTCGAAGCCAGTAATTCCATTTTCGAAGAAGCCTCCTTAGAAGACTCCTTTAGTATCTGAACCACGTTGTTAAGCACCATCTCAAAGTTCTTATTCATAGTATCCATCACCTTCATCATATTATCGTTGAGTTTATCCGTGATTTTTGTCAGTATTGCCTCAAGACTCTCGAGAGTGATTGATTTGGCCATATTTAAACTGGGATACCCGCCGCAAAATCAACTCTAATTCGGGAAAAGGTCCTAATTAAAGCAAATTATAATTCGTACAAAAAGTTTTTTATAAAACAGTTAGAAAATTATAGTCAATTAGCATGAAAAATGCAATTACAACGGAACGGAGAACTTTAAATGGGTCTATATGTATATGTATATGTATATGGATATGGATATGGATATGGATATGGATATGGATATGTATATATATATATATATATATATATATATATATATATATATATATATATATATATATATATATATATATATATATATATATACATATATATATATATATACATATATATATACATATATGTATATATATATATATATATATATATATATATATATATATATATATATATATATATATATATATATAAATAGATAAAACGGCTTTTCCTAATTTTGGTGTTCATATAAATCTTTTAGTTTATTTTTTTTAAACATCCGGCGTAAAAAAACTATAATAAAAAAACAACTAATTATTAGTTTACATTCATAACTGAAATAAAAAGTTGATAATTAAACTCTTCCTGGAGCTTCAACTTTTTACGGTAGTTCATTCAACCTAATAGTCGTGTTATCTATCTGCAAGAGCTCGAACGACATCATGAATCCATTTGCTCAAGTTTTAATTAACCACTTTGATGAATATTTTCTCACAGTTGACAATGTTGCCGAAAAGTCTCAATTTTCTAATAAGAGAATAAAATCAAATTCTCAACGGCTTCACGTTAGTTGTAGCGTGTGTGGAGTCTTATTTTGTCCTAATGACGCCAAAGAGAATCTTTTTTTTTTATCGGTACAAGGTTTATGTAAAAATTGTGAAACCAGTGATGTAAATCTCAATGAGATCACACCAAACTTTGTTAATCTGTTAACACCACGGCCTGTGAATGATTTAGTTCACAAATTAACAGAAAATGAAAAATTGGTTAGAAACAAGCAAGTCAAAATTAAAGATCTATTTAATATGTCACAATTTCATGCATCTTCAATCACAAACCAAACAAAAAAATTACAAAATGTTATTCTTCATGAAAAAAATAACACATATCAGAAAGAAAATGAAGCAGCTTGTATAGGCAATGAAGTTTCATTCGGTTTCCAGGCACCTGTAGTTTTTAGCTGTTATAATCAGTTTAAAATTCCTGTAACCTCTATGCATTCTCAAGATAAAGTAATTCCAAATGCAACATATGGATTACCAAACTTAGGACAAATAAACTATGGCTATCAAATCCCAGCTAGATTTCATGCCAATCCTAACGGTTTTGACTTAAACAAGGAAATACCCATGAAAAATGCACAAATATCGGAACCAAAACAAATTAAAAAAAGAGGTAGGCCTAAAAAAGTTACATTTGACGACCAGAAAAAAAATAGTTTGTAAATGTAAAATGTAAATATGTAAATTTTGTTTAAAAGGACCGATCTCCTTGTTTCAAAAGGCATTATAAAGACCTGGAAGTTGAAGATGGCCAAATATGCTTGCCAAAAAATGTCTTCTCTACTTAATGGTAATCAATGTGCTGTAGGTCTTTTAACAGGATCAACTTAGCTAAAGGTTGTTTCTGTAAAAACAAATTCATCTAATAAACTAAACAAAATAAAAAATATTAAAGAAAGTTTTTTAAACACCACGTTTTTGTGAATTAAAAAGCAGAAAATAATTTTTCTCTGAGCTGTGTTAGAAATGTCTTGATGAAGGCATGCATTAATTGTAGACATTCGTATAACGAACAAGCCATAATTTTTTAAAACTTAAAACGTGTATGTATGTGTATATGTATATTTGCTTATATACTTGCTTCTTTGAATGTTTGCAAACCTTGAAAATAAAAATTAACTACTTTCCCGTCATCCAATTGAGCTGAAATTTGAAATAAAAGCTCATTCCTCATAACAATGCATTCTATTAAAATAAAAATTAAAAAAAAATTGTAATTACAAATAATTATTTAGGTTTTAAAACAAAAACAAATCAAATACAATTAAACAAATGTTTACACATATAATTTCAAAATAAGTAAAGGAAAAACAAGTTTTTCAACACAAACTTTGATTTCAAATACATTTGATTTAGAAATGCGTAAGATGTTCAAATTAATTTTTTTTAATTGAATCATGTATTGTCATCCAACATGAAGCTATCTATGCTTAAAGTTTCAGCTTCCTATCTAGTCAAAAAGCTGGTTATATTTTACTTGCAAGATTTGCGTACAGAGAAAGACACAGTAAATATACGAAAGTGACTAAGAAAGAAGGATCGAAGTCCGGACTTATTAGGGATTTGTAATAAGTTAGTTAGGTAGACTGGAGAAAGGCAGTTTTTAATCTTAAACATTAGTAGGTAAATTTTAAAAATCACCTTATATTTAAGAGGAAACCAATAGAGAAGAACAAGAGATGGAGAGATATGAGAAGCTAAGCGTGCAGCAGAATTGAAGATTTTAGAATGAGGATTAAGAGTAGGATCATAATAGAAAGAATTGCAATAGTCAATTCGAGACAGAGTGAGAGAAAAGACTAGAAGTTGTAGAGAAAGATCATCGAGCAGTGGAAGTTGTTGGAGGGACCCGTGCCGAAAGAGAGTGTTCCAGCTTTTCAAAACGGGTCATGATGGTTTTTGTCAACTCATTGAGTGTATCAGACATGGTTCTTGTGACGTGGGATACTAGTGATTAAATATTTGTTGTGAATAATTTAATTAGTTTCAGCATACCCTCGTTCACTTGATTGAAGGTCTTTGTCCTGTTCTCATTTAGCGGTTTGACAAGCGAGCTTGTGTTATTGTTGACCTGTTTTATTACTGAATTTAGAATTTGTTTAAGACTTTCAGCTGTTATTGATTTAGTCATTATTTAAGTCAGAACTTTTGCTTGCAACGTTTGTTTGAGGTCGAAAAGAGAGACCAAAGACAGAACAGACAACCCGACGCAAACAACACACATTTTTTTACAACGACATTTATATTATTAATCAATTAAAACTGCATGATTAACACAATATTTATCCACGCAAAGTCGTTTAAACAGGATTTGTTGCGGTTTTCCACAGGAGAACGAAAAGTTTTAGTTCACACCTAATATCGCTTCACCAATTTTAGATGAGTTAAACATTTCTCAAACCTCTTTGTAAATTTTGTTGCGCAAATTAAATTTGAATTTTATCAAGTATCAACCCTTTAGCTTGTATCTATTCAAATAAAAAGTCTAATAAACAAATGAAACAGAATTATTCTTTTTAAAACATAGATAAACTTTAAGTGAGGTAAGTTCAAATCAAATATAGACAGATAAAACAAACCAAGAGTACAAGATGAATGAACGGTATAACAATTTTTATTCTGTCTTAGGGAAATTGTTAAGTCCAAGCGTTACTGCTCATAAAATCTTAATAACTAAGTTTTTTGCAATAAAGGGAGGGTCTGAACCCCAGGACCCTCTCCCTGTATCTGTCTCTGTCTATTTGATCATTTTTACAAGCTGAAATTATCTTGGACAACACATCCTGATATTGTAACCGATTATTTTAGTAGCACTATGTCCCAATACAAGACTCCTGAATCACCTTTTGCTTTTTCAACCGTAGTTTCTTGCACGCGGGTTTTTTTTCAATATCAATACAAGGCAGCTCAACGAAATTGTTTTAAATTGCAAACAACTTGAAATATAAGAAAAAACTGGTGACGTTGTCAAGATTTGAACTACAAGCCATCTAGAGCAACTATGAAATTAATTACTATAATTATTCTATAATCTTAACAACTTTTTGACTTAAACTTATAATTGATGATATTTCAATAAAACAAGTTAATGTTTAGAGACATTTAAAAGGAACTAGATCTAGCAAATTTAAAAAAAAAAACATTAATACGCTTCAATATGTTTTTGATATGCGATTCGATCCAATGTCCAAGTGGTATTGAATACTGCTGTCAGCCTTGTCACACCTTAAATTGATAATTTGCTGCAATGATTATATATTTATTATTTTTAATTACAAAAAGTATGTTATTTTTATTTTAACACAGAAAGTACTTACAGGATCTTTTTTACATTTTTTTATTTTGCAACCAGTAACCAGTTGGTGCAGTATTCCGTTGAAAATACTTCAATTTAACTTTCCGAAGCAACTTCATTTTCGATGACTTTATTTCTTCTGTACCACGAGCTTTCACTTCTTTTAAGACCTTGAAAACAAAGTGGCAAAACATTTTCCACTGCTTCTTTTTGTGCTTGACGGTCCTGAAACTGTCTTAGGAGCAGACCAGTGCCGTTGAGGTTTGCGTATGGAGACAAGGAAGTTTCAGAACAATTACCTCCCATGTCATCAATTTTTGAAATTTTATCAGATATTGGGTCATTTTTAGAAATGTCGATTGAACTAAGCGGGGAAGAAACGGTCTGTTGGAGATCCGGACTCTTTTTGTTGCAATCAAAAAAATAACTGAAGCTTTTGCCTTTTGTCGGCAAAGTGTCAGAAGGTGAATCAATGCATCTTGAGCTGTTAGTTGCTTGGCGGGCTTTATTGGAAGAATAGGTAGGCGAATCTTTTTGTTCTAAAACATTTTCTTTAGCAGACGGTTCGTTTGTTTGTGAGCGAAACGTAGTCATCCAGTAATCTGATTCATCTCTGAAGCGGTTGGAATGAACGATGCGCAAGCCCGTTTTGCGAGGTTTATCGGGGATGAAATTTTCATCAAATTCGGTAAACACCAAACGAGATTTGGTTTGAAGATTTTCAATATCTCGGCGTCTTGCTGAGTGACTGCGACAGCGCGGTGTTTCGATCTGGGAAACGCTAGTCGCTTCTCGATCTAGTTTAGCTAGAGAAATTTCTTTATTAAGCTCCCGAGCTCCGGCAAAGAGGTTGTCAAAGGTGTTGAGCTGAGATAATTAATTAAATAAAGATTAAAACCCATTTCAATACAGATCTGCGTTTTCCCAGCTTTTTGGGGTTATCCATAAAATAAGTCATGCTCCAGGAAAAGAGGATGGGTCATAGAAAGTGTCAGATGGTGACAGAAAAAGGGGAGTTAAAATCATAATAGTCATATTTAAACAAATTTATATTTTGTAAAAAATTGTATCACTACTTTGAACATTTTATTGTAGTGTAAAATATTTTGGTAATCTTATTATGGTAATCATTTTGCTTTGCAAGTCAGGGCAATCGATGAATATCTTAAAAACACAAAGTGTAAGTGAAGCTTTGACTAAAATCTGACCACGTGTGATTTTTAATTAGTTCTCAAACCGTCAGATATGAAAAATTTTGCTGATTTCTACCGAAATTTTTAAAATCAATCCTTTTAATGTTTTTTTTTCTTCATATTTCCAGACCTAATTTCGATCGAAATTCGAAAGTTTGTTACTTTTATACTTTTCCACACAAACAGTGTTGAAACAAGTAGAAAATAATTAAAAAAATTAAATACAAGTTTTTAAGACAATGTTAACATTTCATAGCAATATCGTATTGTAAAAATATTACCCTAGCGAATACTAAACAAAAAATGTTTATAGTTTTAGTCGTCATTGTCATTATGCTCTTTAAATTTATTTTTTTTAATAATTATTTCTTTTTAAATTTTATTTTTTTAATTAATGCCTGTTTAAGCAAACAAAATATATTTTTATGCTTTATAAAACTGGTGAAAATAAACGATGTGCGCTTGTAATGATTTTTTTAGTTTTTGATATAAGCATATAAATACGTTTAAAAGTTATTTTATTACAATTTATAAAACAAATCACATTTACCGGCGGAATTATTCCTTGTTGCCTACGTGGACCAAGGAGTAAGAAAGGTTCAACATCTCCAAAATGAATTTTATTCTTCACTCTACCAGCCGTGTCAGTTGCACCGGTCATAGGTTTTGTTCCCTGTAAATAGTTTTTTTATGGTTTTAACAAAAATAAATTCCACATATAAAAATAACATTTTTTATGTTACAGCAAATTTAAGTTAAAATATATTCAAAAAGTGTTAAGCGATAAAAAACTTATTCCTTAAAAACAAGTTAACCGTAAAAAAACTTCGTTGTTTTAATCTTTTATAATTTTGTAATTCGGCAGCTAATAATTGTGTACTAATTATATTTTAATGATAGTAAATCTAAATAAATAAAATAAAAAAAACATTTACCCCAGTCTTCTAAATACATGATATGTGAAGTATGTGAGGATTGGAAATATAAAAAACGTTCAAATCAATATGGAATAAAGAAAATTTATTAATTTTTTTAATTAAAATTTTCGTTTTTTTAAAATAAGCTAAAAACTGATGGGTCATTTCCTTACAGAAAATTTGTAATTTTTAAAAATTTATTAAAGTTTTAATTAATTTAATTCAATAGCTCATTCAAATTTTGTCCAATCAATCTGAGAGTTTAATAGAATGTGAAGTCTGCAACAAAAAAACAAACCCACTAAATTTCAGCCTGAATGAATAAAGGGAAGTTGATTTTTTAAGTGGTAAAGTGTCCCATCGTATGGATCAAGCAAGCAAACAAATAAACCCAGTTAAGTTAATATGAAGAATTTAAAAAGTAAAATAATGTTTGTCTTAAGACGGAATGAATTGCCAAATTAAAATATTTTTATCATCACTCAAAAATTGGAGTAAAGTTTGGTTTTTGCTGTTGTTTTCTTTGCAAATTTATTTATTTTATGTTAATCCGATTTGTTATTAAATTTTAGATTTTAATAGAACAGTTCAAAAATGACTAGAAATTTGTTGTTTAAAAACTTGACGTTGCATCTTCTTATTTCCACCAATTTTGAAAACAGGTAAAAAAACTTTAACCATTTTCTGCCACTATCTAGTTACTGGCAACTTTTCAGAAGCATAAAAAAATACGTTATAATCGATCATTCTTTTTGTAGTTTAAAACTTTTTTTTCTAAATATTAATTTATAGTTTATTTAAATTCCTTTAGGCTGTTGAGGCATTCAGAGACGTTCGGTTACAAACTGACCAAAGAGGAAGGTTTTCAATTTTTCAACTCATAGCGGAAATAAATGAAAGACGAAGACGTAGTGAGAAAAACAGGAAAAACGTTCCAGAGAAAAAGACCAGAGTAAGAATGAAAGCGTTTGGCAAATAAAATCTTCAAATAGAAAATAACAGAATGATTAACAGTAGAAGGTCTTAAACCTTGCTTATGTGCGGTTATAATTAAATCTTTTTAATATGACTGAGAGGTGCAAATTTTAGTTTTAAGCAGAATAAAGCACATTTATTAAGTGGAGAAAGGCTATTTCAGGAAGACCATAATAAAATGGGTTGCAGTAACCTAGTCTAGACAGAGAAGTAGAAAAGACCAGCAGTTGCAAAAAAAATTCCCCAAAATTGCAAAAAGCTGTTTTATACAACGTAAATAAAAATAACAATCTTTAGAAACAGATAAAAATTGGGGAGTTAAAAACAAGTTAGAGTAAAAAAACTACTAGCTACGTATTTAAGAGAAGAAGGAATTATAGATAGGAAAAATGGAGGTGTTGAAACTGAAAAATAGGCTGATTAGTTAGAAGATTTATTAAAATCAACTAATAAAACTTATAAAAATTGCGCTCAGTTTCAATCGCGACTATGAATAAGTAGTCCTTTTTATTGACATATGCAATTAATATTGTTCCACATATCAGAGTATATGCATTATTACATACATATTGTGAAAGGGTTTTCTCCAAATATATATTGGCCGGAAGGATATTGATTTTTATTGTTATGGCTGCTATACACATAGATAGTTTATATTATATGCATAAAAACGTATACACTCTTACACGCATACTGTGGTTTTTATTATACATATATGCAGTTAAAATTATATACTTGTTAAAATTTATAGAAGGGGGATATTGTCCAGGGGGATCATGTCCGGGGGATATTGCCTGGTGGGATATTTCCGGGGGATATTGTCCTGGGGGATTTTTTCCCGGTGGAATATTGTCCGGGGAAATATTTTCCTGAGGGATATTATCTTAAACTCGTATATCAACATTCACGCGTGCATGAGAAAATGTACTTCCAACTTTTGCGGTCATGCAGGTGCTTCCATACCAGCCACAACGAGTTGTTGTTCCTCCGAGGACATACTTGGCAGTGACTGGCTTTGCGTCTTTGAATAAAACTCTTTTAGACGGTCGACTGTCCTCCAAACGATATTTGTACCAGTGCCTCGGCTGAGGAGATTAAAATAATATTATAATTACTCGTACTTTTATATACAAACACTAAATTCTTCTACTGACTGACGGAATTTCGAACGCTTGAGTTTTTAGTCGAATGGTGAACGCACCTTATTTTGGTATTCTACAGGTCAAGTCTGGCTTCAAAAGTCCAGCACTTTCTTAATTATTTTGAATTTATAAACCTTTAGTTATATTATTATTTTTAGCGGTGAAAATTAATTAAGCTAACGGATTCAAATTAAAAATCGGCATGAATCCATTATATTATTTTTCTCGTATTTCGACTAAATTTTCCCACTTCAAATTGTTCTTTCTGCTTGGACGTCATAAATATTTGAATTGTGCCCCTAAAATAGTTTAATTGTGATTAACTAAAATATTGTGCATTTTCTCCTTGAGAATGTTTGTGAAAAATTATTTCTGTTAGTTAAATGATGCAGTTGATTGGAGATTATAATTGTAATAATACAAAGTAACAATGAACTGAGTCAATGATTAATAAAGTGTTATCAATTGAGAATAATTTATTTAGCGTTTTTTTTTAAATTATTTCAATAAAAGCCAGAATGATAACACAACTTGAAAAACGCTATAGTCAATTCTTGAAGAATCCTTTTGTTCTTGATAGGCATGGTTGGTTAGAGTTGACTCAGAACCAGAGAACGTTTCCCAGTGTTGGGGTGTTGCGTTTCCCTCCGGGGGCATGTTCTCCATAGGAATTGCGCTCATTGGGGTTCGATATTTGCGTTGGTTAGAATCTACCAATCAACCAAATCAACGTTATAAATTCATTATCAATACTAATAAATAAATCCAGAAAAACAAATGTATGTGTTTGTTTTACTTTTTAGCAAAAATAGATGGAGAAAAAAGTGGAAAACAAAAAATAAAAACAATAGCAAATCAAAATGCTCCAGAGACAAAAAGAAAAAGCGGAAAACGCGAAAGACAAAAAGAAGCAATGAAGCTACAAAGAGCAGAAGCTAACAGTAACATTTAGATGTCCCATATTCGTAATTAGTTATTTTATAATGTTTTATGGATGAATAATGTCAGAGCCGTAGCAAGCCGTGGCGCCCTGTGCGAGTTACATTTTTTGGCGTCCCCTAAAAAAATTGGAAGAGTGAAGCAATTGATAAAACATTTTAATATTCTATAAAGCATGAAAAAAATAATTTTTTTATTTAGGTGAATTTGTCACCTGTCACAGTCAAAACACATCTTTTCTTTATATAACAAAATTTTATAAAACAACTTTTATTGTTTTGGCATTTGCAAAAGTATCTATGACATCATCATGCTCTATTTATATCAATGCCAATCCAGACAATCGGTCTTGAGACATGGATGATCGTAAAAATTTTTTTATTAGTTTCAATTTGCTGAAACTTCAATCTCAGACAGAATTTCAGACTCATTGATGTCTTCGCTGTATTTTAATGCTAATTTAACAGCAAGGTAAAATATTGATTGAAAGAAAATTAAATTGATAAAAGAATATAAAAATAACATCAAAGAATTGGGCGGCATGTTTTGAAAATTAACTGGTTTAAAAATTAAATTATCAAAAAGAATTTAAAGTTTTAATTGTCTTTGATCTTGCCGATAGTGTTGGCGGGATGGTGGTTATGATGATGTTAGTGGGGTTGGTGATTTAATTGAGTTATGGTTGGTAGAACGTCAGAATTTTAGAGAATTTTCGCATCGTGTCGTGAAATTTGATAATTTCGCTGGTAAAATGTTGAAAAAATAAACGCAAAAAATTTATTAAAATTTCTTTTATTTATGTATATTATTAGCGCCCCCATGACGCCGTTGCCCTGTGCGATGGCACAGCCCGGACAACCCTTCCTACGGTACTGAATAGTGTATTATGTATATGCGTTGTCTGTGTATGTGTATGCATTTAAATCTTTTGTATTACCTTCGCCGTGTTTGCTTGCTTGGGCCATACCCTTTATCAGTTATAAAATCTAACTTCCGTTTTCCAATCGAGTTGAAAGATATTAAATTTAATTGCTGCTACGGATAGTCAAATAGTCAAATCTTAAACCACGTTACTGAAGAGTTTATTGGTGATTTGCTAGCAATCGAAAAACCTGCTAGAACACAGTTTGATATAATTAATGGGTAAATACACGAGACTAAGTCAAATTCTAGGCGAGCGAGTCACAAACCTCAAAATCTGTATCACATTGAGAAACTCCGAAAGTACCGGACGTGTCAGATTTGATAAAATTGACTCCAATTTGTCGATTTGGAGCAGGTTTTACTCAACTACGAGTGTTTAATTTTTGTGATGTTTATAACTACAGAATACAAAAATAAACTTATTAGGTAAAAAATATAGGTTTGACTACAAATAACCAAAAAAAAAATTGACCACAAAATATAACTTGGACGAATTATTTAAAAAATAGAAGCGTTGGCTTTTCCAGAAACATTCTTGCAGTGGTTACATGCGTATTCAGATAATCATTTTATTTTTATTATTTATTCGTGTACTAAACAAACCTGACAGAACGCAGGAAAGTCACAATCCTTACAAACCAATCACGTAACATTAAAAGATATCTAGTAAATATTTTTTTAAAGCAACGGTTTTTAATATTCGTTTTATTTAAATTTAAAATACATTAAAGCTGTATCTAGCTTGTTTTTGCTAATTGATACCGTAAGCAAAAAAAAAACAAATTTTGTAGTACTACGAAGTAATGTCCAATTATATACCTAACTACTAACTAGTGAAGAATTCTTTATCATTGAGATCTTGATGTAATACAAGTCTAATTATTTATTTAGATGTTATATAAGAAGTTGTTTTGACAGTATAAATGTGTGCCTATCTATAAACTCACTCTTGAAGCTTACTGCATACATGCACAATGTAAATAACCGGTGCAAATATCTGCATCAGAATTATTGATTGATTAGACGGAAAAGTTTATATAAAGTTCTAATTTCAATAGTATGCTCCTAAATGTAGTACAAAGTGTTCAGCCTCGTTAGATTAGTACATTATAATTGCAATTCAATTTGATAGCAAAATTTCTCTACCCACAAAGGGCAGTATTTTTTTTCCTAAAATATACACCATTTATCAGGATTCCATTACCTTTGCTATTAATACGATTATGTAAATACAATTTATTCAACTTTAAATTAACCTCGTGATTTTTACAAAACTCAACTGTTTAATTTAAAAATATCGCTGATATTTAACAGGATTTTTCTACAGATGTAAATAGAAGCTTGCGATGTTTTTGCTTCAAAGTTTGTTGCGTTCGATTTGGCGGTGGTGTTTTGATTTGAAATAAAAATACGTCAAGCGGCTATTTTTTACATCATGAGAATTTAAAAGTGAACGGTATTGAAAGCACTGGGAATTTTAGATTATTTGTTTCTTTAAGGCTCTGTTGTTTCTGTGCTGCTTGCAACAAACAAGCGATGTCACTTTAAATAATTTGATGGAACTTGGAACTCATCTCAATATTTATTCATAAAGTTTGGTTGAGCCATTGGCGTCTCTATTGTTTAAAATGGGGATGTAAGATATTGATAAACTTTCCTTAATTTTGTAACTATCATCATCTTCATTTAGTCAAACCATATTACGACAGCACTTCAAGAAGTTTATTTCATCTGCTTTTATTTGTTATTTATTTATTTTAAAAAACTCAAGGTAAAATAAGCAAACGTACTGCGGAAAGAGAGAAAACTAGAAAGTGAAGGAGAAAGAGGAAAAGAAAAAGTAAGAGAAGTAGAAAGAGAGATATGCGTAGCTAGAGCTCGATCGAAAACATGACAGGTGCAATGGAGTCCTTATAAATAGCAACATTGCCATGTTTTAAACCATTCACAAGCAAACCTGAAGCAAATTTTTCGAAAGATTATTTCTTTTCAATATTATACGAACACGTAATATATTAATTTTACATTTGTACAAACACATTTTAACGTTTGAAAAAATAAAAAGCTGCTAAAAATCGCATTTTTTAATTCGGGAAAAATACAACTTCAATTTCTGATCTCCGTGCAATAGTTGGATTACAATTAAAGAAACTGTTAGTTCAGTAATTACTTTATTAATAATTATTGAATTAATTTTTCTAACTTTGTAAGTGTGTATATTATTAATTTGTTTTATAATTAATATAATAACTATAATTTAGATATTTGATTTAATATTAAAAATGAGATTATCATTATTATTATCATGACAAATAAATCATCAATCCTACCCATGGTTTGCAAACTAATGCATGCATTTTTGTACAATAACAAACCACTGATTACAAAATACATTTTCAGAAGAATTGGTTATAAATATTATGATGAGAAGAAAAAAAGAAAAAACTTAGTTTGGAGAAAAAGTAAAAAATTGGAAAATAGATATATGACAACAACAGACATGAAGAGTGTCAGAATATGGTGAGAGAAAAAGAGGGAAAGAGTGAGGGAGAGGAGGAGAGAGAAGTTTTATATTCTAATTACACTCCGGAATTTCAACATTTTCTAAAATGTCGCCGCATTGCTACAAAATGCAAAAACCGTTCAGGTAACATGTTTGGAATGTGAACGTTTCGCCTAATAAAAATTAGATTGAGGATGCAGTTTGTGTATGACAACAGCACAACGACAACTTGTTTGTAGCGGTGATGATCTCTGTCAATCCAATATAACAAGCTTTTATTAACAACGTAAATATTGAAATAAGTTATTTTAAATACCATGCTGGACCTAGATTTAAAAAATTACGAGTAAAAGATGAACTTTCTTGGTATAAAAAATGGTACTCTGAGAAGCCCTCATTCAAAATTTATTGAGATATTGTTTATTTTCTTCACATTTTGTCTCCTGGATTCTTTTTTTTATCTGAACCACAATATATATATATATATATATATATATATATATATATATATATATAACTTAAATATAGTTTTCTTTAATTTATTTGATGTTGCATAGTATTCATTCAAAGTTTTTTACTTGGTTTTATATTGCAAAGTGTCATATAGCTTTTTTAAATTTGATTTTTTTTGTTTTATAATGTTTATACATTGATTTTTATTAAAAAAATATGATTCGTGGAGTGTTGAGGTATCTAAAAATAAAGAAAGCATCAAAAAATGTATTTTACAAACATCGTAATTTTTTAGCATCAATCACCGGTGCGTGGCTGTTGGGTCATGCTAAATTTAAACTCAGTTTATTAACAAATTAATCAGAAAACAATATATCGAAAATACTTTCAAAAGTTGTATTATTCAACTATGAAAATAGTTGAAACAAGATTTTTTTTGGTTAGACAGAAGTAATCAGTGCCATAACGATAAAATCTGTAGTTGTGCTGAAGATGTCGAATATCAATCAAAAATAGTAATATCTAGAACTGGAGAGAAAAAAATTTACCAACATAAACAGAGGATGATGTCATTAAAGTTAATAATAAAATTTCAAAGCATTAAACGCGCAAAAGTTGTCAATCGCAACTGGATCAAAGAAAATCTTCAAAAAGAAATCCTTTAGAAGCAAATTACGTTAATTTTAATATTTCAACAAATCAATTTTAAATTTGCTTTGGGTCGATGAATTCATAAAAGCTATAACAGAAAATTTGATTTTTTTTGTAAAATTCAAGAGTTCAATTAACCAAATACAGCTTTCATCTTTTATTTATTTGTAACCTAACAAAAATACATTTATTTCTCAAATTGGTACCGTCGTAAAAAATTAACCTAAGGGGTTAACCAAAAACAAATTTGCTTAGCACTGTTATTATCATCTTAATTAATTATTCATGAATAGTAACAATTGACGAATAGTAACGAGAGACGAATAGTAAAAAGGAACGAATAGTAAGGAGAGGAATAGTACCAAGGGACGAATAGTAAGAAGACAAATAGTAACAATAGCAGTAGTAATAGTAAGGAGACGCATAGTAAAAAGGGATGAATAGTAAAAAGGTACGAATAGTAAAAAGGGACGAATAGTAAGGAGGCGAATAGTAACAAGGGACGAATAGAAAGAAGACGAATAGTAACAAGGGACGAATAGTAACAAGGGACGAATAGTAAGGAGACGAATAGTAAAAAGGGGCGAATAGTAAGGAGACAAATAGTAACAAGGGGCGAATAGTAAGGAGACGAATAGTAACAAGGAACGAATAGTAAGAAGACGAATGGTATGTGTAATGTTTTCGTCTTTTTGTTTGATCGGTTTTGTTAGTTTAATAGAGTTCAGAAGACAAATATATAAGATAGAACAATTTACCATTTCTAAATACAGCTTTGCTTATGGACCTCAGTAAGAGATTCTAAAACTGAGTTTATGAAAAATTGAACTATCGATTTTGGTGATTACGTGAATTTCAATCGACCAGTCTTAATTACAGTTATTAAGACACAGAGTTTTGATTAAGTGTGTATTTCTTCTAATAAACTTGGGATCATTTATAAAAAACCTGAGTACAGTTATAAATAATATAACAATATCAATAATATCATTCACTCAATTCAATCATGGCAAGAGGTCGAGTCTCTACCAACAATTCAATTTCTTCAGAGAAGTTTCACGACGAAGGTTGGGAACGTTCGGGCGCTGACGTCGAAATACCAACTTCCGTCGCTCCCCTCAACTACTACAACGACAACCTTGAGCAACTTTGAACCCAGGAGTCTGGAAGAAGTCATGAATCTCATCAATTCTCTACCAAACAAGCAATGCTCGTTGGATCCATTTCCGACGTGATTTTTGAAAAAAGCAGCACCATTAATAGTACCATTTCTTGTTACGTTTTAAACAAATAGCTGGCAGACCTTACGCTGCCTCAATCTTTTAAAGCTTCCTTCATTATGTCAATTCTCAAGAAACCTAATCTTGACGGCAGCGACACCAACTCTTACCGTCTGATCTCTAATCTATCTTAAATCTCTAAACTACTCGAAAAGTTGGTTCTAGCTAGAATCACAAGGCATCTACAAGACAATAATTTCTTCCCAACATATCAGTCGGCGTACCGCAAGTTTCATTCAACGGAGAAGGCAGTGCTTGCTGAGGGTATTCTCTGACGTTAAGGGCGCGGCGACAATGGAAAATTAAGACTGCTGGTCTTACTGGATCTGTCGGCGGCTTTCGACACCGTCGATCATCAGATCCTGCTTCAGTGATTCGCGTCATCTTTTGCATTTGACGGGGATCCACTCGCTTGCTCTACTCATATCTTACTAAACGTGAATGTCATGTACTTCAATACTAACATGCGGCGTTCCGCAGGGATCAGTTCTAGGTCCAACCCTATTCATCATGTACCGTATTTTAGCGCATATAGGCTGCTTTTGTGTAAAGGCCGCAGCGTGTATAATCCTTGGATTTCGCCTTTTGTGTAAACACGTTTTTCTATAAGCCGCATACGAATATAAGCCCCTGTCTTCCATTGTATAGACTACTTGTTCAGTTGTTCGGTTATTATCAATGAACTAACTGTATACATTGAACACTTATAATTTTGGTAAATATCACATTATTTTATATTCATTATATGGTCTATTTTTAAGTTGTATTCTATGTATACTTGAAGAAAATGAACCTCATTGTCAGCATTATGGGTAGAAAAAGTTCCTGAAAAGGCCGCGACCGTCTATAAGCCAGATGTTGGTTCTTACGTGTGTAAAAAATTGTATAAGCCGCGGCTTGTATGCGCTAAAATACGGTACATCGCTGAGTTGGAACAGATTGTCACGAAATGCGGGTTGCAATCACATTTTTACGCTGACTCACAAATCTACGGCCATTGCGATCCAGACGGAATCGCCGAGCTCTCATCGCTTGTCTCTGCGTGCATCGACGAAGTCAGTTAGTGGATGCGCTCCAGTCGCCTACAGCTCAACTTAAATAAATTTGAAGTAATCTGGTTCTCAACTTGCCGTCGGAAAAACAAACGTCCAAAGGACTTGATTCGTCTTAGTATCGACTGGATCTCACCGTCTGACACGGTCCGTAACCTCGGCGCAATCTTCGATTCCTACATGTCAATTGGCGCACATGTCAGCCATGTCACCCGAGCGTGTTTTTCCACTTTGCGACAAATCAAAACAGTCTTTCTTTAAAACGATCTTTAGTTCTCTCAAAACTCTATTATTGCAATTCTGTTTTGGGAGGATTTCCAAAGTTCCAGATTCGCCGTCTACAGTCGGTTGTCAATGCAGCTGCTAGACTGTTGATGCGAGCCAGAAAACAAAACCGTATCTCCCCCATCCTCCAAGAGCTGTATTGACTGAAAGTCGACTGCAGGATAGATTTCAAGCTCTTTAAGTGCCTCCACGAGTCGGCTCCTTCATATTTGTGCTCGGACGTCACATGCGTGTGCGACGTTCTGCCTCGAAGAAGACTCAGGTCGTCATCCTCGTCTTCACTACTCATCCCTGCAGCTCGTCTAAAGACTGCTGGGGACAGACGCTTTACGGTTGCTGGCCCAACGATCTGGAATCGTTTTCCACCAAAGGTCACAGCCGCATCTACAACCGAACAGTTCAGAAAAACTCTCAAAACGCACCTGTTTGTGGCCTAGAAGTCTGGCAATTCACGCCACATCAAAAATCGTCAAACTGAAATAAAATGAAATGATAAAACAAAACAAAACACTTTGAAACGCACATAAATTCAAAAATATATTAAATAAGCGATAATCGTTTTCAAAAACGATAACCGGAATTCCGATTATCGTCTAACATCCCTAATTTGAACTTGTAACTTCTAAACGCTCTCTCGAAACATTTAAAACACATTTCATTTTATTCATTTTTGTTATTATACACCAACATGCATTAACATTGCCTTCATATCGTACTCGATGGATAAAATTTCCGATCAACGAGCTCTTATCTTAGTTATGCGTTCTGCTCAAGTTGCATTTTAGAGTGGTCGCGCTTGTCACAAAAAGCCCAACGTAATTGTACACTACATACACGCACATCAGGGGCGTGTAGTGCATCGATGCATGGATACAACTCTTTTTGGGGTCCAAGGATGTTTCCATAAGATTAAAATTACGTTTGTATAAGCAGCCACGTAGAAAAGCTTGAAATTGAAGGCTATACAAAATATTTACAATACATTTATTAAATTTTGATTTTATTGAAATAATAAACTACCAAATCACTGGGGCGTCATTTGCGGGGGGCAGGGGGCAATTGCTTCCCCCAAAGTTATTTTCAAGAAAAAAATAAATACTACGTTTTTGGAGAAGTTTTTGAAAAACTTTTGGAAAGTATCTGTGATTACCTTTTTCCGGTCATCAGTTTATTTTGAGAAAAAGTGCGTAGGATTTTAGAATAGTTTTTTTTAAGTAGCTATCAAGGTTAGATACAGGATTTTTATAAACCGAGGGTAGCGCCCTGCGTTAGCAAATAGGTAGTATGCATTGTATTATTTCAGCTTACGGATTTGTATTTATAAAAATTAAAATACTTTAATTTTTGTTTAATTTATTTTTCAACTCTATCAGTGCAACCTAACAAATTTGTACCCACAAAACGATGATTGAATTTGATACCAGACTAGAGCCCTGCACGGGTCGTTTTCAGGATTGGAATTTATATTAGGATTGTCAGAACGGGTCGGACTGAGGTTAGCATAAATCGAGGTAACTATACTAAACCGTGGGTTTTTGTGCTTGTAAAACGGACAGGACCAAACCTGGGAATTTGTGCTTATATAACGGACCGGACCCCAAAAAGTCGGCTCGTGCAAGGCTTTGTCAGTTGAGTTCAATAAAAGAGTTTAGTGAAATTTGTCAAGACTACCCAGTAATAATACAAAACATTTTCTACATCAGCACTCGTAACAGGTGAATGCAGAAGTAAATGTTCGAAAAAACTTTCACATGAATGACTTGTTTCGCAAGATATCTTTGATAGCGAATGATTTGGAACTTGACGCTGATTAAGAATCTTCCATTATTGCTATTATTATATTGACAAATGTTTACATGCGTTTTATAATGTTCACAGTCACTTAATTACATAATCACCTCCCCTTCCATAAGTTTAATACTTGGTAAAAAAACAGCAGTTAATAATTCCTCTGCCTCAAAATAAGATTTAAATATATTTTTATGCATTTCTGTGAGCATTTGAAGATTTTTAAAAATTAAAAAATAGCACAGGAACTTTTATATGATTTACCATTTTGCCCATAAAATAAATAAAGATAAACCCTTCTATAGTGACAAAATGAAACAGCCACATTACTAGATAATCATCTCACCTTCTATAATTTTAAAAAACAGCAGGTGATAATATATCTGCCTCAATGTAAAATTTAAATATATTTTCATGCATTCCTGTGAGCTTTGAAGGTTTTTAAAAATTAATACAGAACACAGGAAAAATGAACAACTAATTGGGGGTAACCTGTTTTCATACGATTTACCATTTTATCTACAAAATAAATAAAGATAACTTTTCTATAGTATTCTAAAGGTGTTGTTCTTTTAACCTTTTTTTAATCAATCATTAAATGTAAATATTTAAAGAACACCTCATATAGAACTTTTAGGTTCTGTCTCTGTGGAATTGCTAATTTTTCATCACCAACTGTTTTTATTGTTACTGCTAATTCATGAACAGTGTAAAATTCAATTTTTCTGAATCAAGGAAATTTCTTCTCCTAATATCAATGCTTCTGCCTTTTTACTGTATCCTAACTTATTGTGCTAAACAATATTACAAATATGTCTGTCAGTGTAAAAAGCAATGATAAATTAAAACAGTTTTTTTGATCCACCATAAATCCGCCGTCTACAACTTACCTCCTCCTCTGGTTCTCAGTTTTTAATAAAAAAAAAGTTTTTAGGTTTTGAAATTTTTTTGAAAAGTAGCTATAGCTACAATCCCCCCCCCCGAATTTTGGAATCGGTGTGTTTGATAAACTTTTTGCCCCCTTAAAGTTTTGTTGAAATGATGCCCCTACCAAATCAGTCAAATACATAAATCGTTGGACAGTGTCGGCACTTTCAAAGTTTGTTGTTCAGTCATCATTAGAGCAACGTTTTTCACAGTTGCAAAGAATGGTGCTAGCACCAATTCTAGCACTGATAATTTCGATATTAAACCTTTTTTTAGACCCGCCACTGAACGTGATAGAAGATGTAATTTTTGTATTTAAACCGCTAAATCGAGATTGGTGGATACGTCTGAAATCCATGGATGTTCTCGGTTCTTATTTCGTGTATGAACCTATAGGGGTTTACTTCACATTTATTTGAACAATTACTAATTGCTGGCTATTTTTATTTTTACTGGTTATATAATTTTAAAGACCAAGTTTCCATTTATTTTATGAAAATACATTTTGTTATTTTTTTTTTGAAAAACACCACAACTAATTACACAGCAAAATTATAGGTGAAGAGCGTTACATCGCACTTGGTGATTTGATATAGGTTTTGTAATGAATCATTTTTTCAACAGAACCAATCTTCTGATGGCCTTCCAGGACTCAGGGTGCCAGACAGATCCCTCCCTCATCACACGACTGTACAATATCAAAATAAGGCGCTGCGTTGACGATATTCTTTACGCCTACCTTTACCACGTGACCAGTTATGATCCAATCAGCTGCAGCGACATCTGCCGGAAGCTTTGCAAGATGATTCGTGATAGGGCAGAAGAAATCGCCAATTCGTCCGAGGGCACGAGTGCTACCGACAAACCACACAAGTTTGTAGTAAACGTTTTCATTGGTCAGGATACTAATCAGAGCTTCCAGATGGCATTCAGCACTTTTACAGATCCGAACGTTGACGGGACAATTTCGTGCATTTATAAAAACAAGGCAATATTTGCCATTGTTGTTGTTCATGGAATTGTTAGTACGGGTGTTAAAGAAAATGAGGATAAATTATAAATGCCATCAAATTCTCTTAATACATTTTGATGCAATAGCATCGTCGTTTCTGTTGTTTAAATGCACCTGTGATTTATATTACAGACTTAATTTTCCGTTCATGTGAACTTAATAATTCCAGAAAATCATTTTTAGACATTTTAACAAGCTTATTGAATACTTTTGTTATTGACCTTTGCTTGATATATATTTTTACCAATGATGTTTCACGCTGGTCGACCTGGTGAAATAATGAAGTAGTTTCATGCAGAGATTCATAAGTGTTTAACGTAGACAAACTCCAATTACAGGTATTGCGATTTATTCTGAGTTGAGTGCTTATCGAATTTATTATCTTCAATAAATTAATAATATCGTAACAAATTGGTGTTAGAATGAGACACTTTTAGAAATGGTTTTATTTACGTTAAATGAATTAAAGAACTAGGATTTAAAAAAGCATCTTCTTCTAAGGTGTTTATCCGTCGCTGGCATTGAGGTACAAATTAAAAAAAATATTACTTCAATTTTTCGAAGGTGAAGAAGATTCTTATACCTTTGAGTTTGAAATATAGTCAGAACGTAGAAAATTTTGTTGCATTGGAAGTGTGAAAAAATCCTAGCAAGCATAGAATTTTCAGATTAGGTGTAAAATAGTGATAAGAACTTAGCATTCTAAATTCTATAAAAATCGGAGTTGTATGTCGTGAGTTATACGGCATTTAGTTTGATGGGCGATAGTTCGTAAAATTAGTGTCGTTCGCTTCTGTGCTTGGCGACTAGTATACGTTTAGATTAGGTGATTAGGTCTATTTGAAAGATAAATAAGACAAATTAGAAAATATCAACAGAAACAATTTTTTAGAAAATTGCTATTTTCTTTTCCGTTCTCACTGGAAGTTTGCTACATTTTTTGTCGAGTGGTTACTTTTAATTTAATGGTGCAGAAGTGTAGAACATGTATGTATGAAAAGAGGAAGTGAGGACTGAGATATCTTCTTCTGTAATTTCTGAGGAAACAGAAATAAATTCAGATTTTTTAAAATGTTCATTTTGTAAGCAAGAAACATCTGAACACACTGCTGAAGTTGTAAGAGCCATGCCCACTGTATTTAAAAAACTGGAAGTTACCGGTTGTTGTGATTTGGTAAATTATATTAATGTGCACTACAACAAACATGTAATTAAATTGCATTTGTCGTGCCGCATGGCTCTGCAAAGAAGCAATGCTACGGATGATGAGGTGTGCAGAGCTGGTTCTAGCCTGTTGGTCAGTCTGTATGGCTGGAAAGTAGGGGAAAGATTGGCTGATTTACGGTATGAGTCATATTTCAAATTGGCTCTGTCGTCGTTTTCAACCAGAAAGGCTGCCACTATCAGAATGTGCTGCTCACCTGCATGTCCGACTCGTTCATTTGCATGCTGTGATTTGGGGGACTCTGGACAAAGTAGTCTTGAAGGCAACCGGCTGGGACTGGGAATCAGTTGAAAGCTGCTTAAAACCCGTGAAAATAGTGGGTGACATTGCACCTCAGTCAGTCCTGAAGTTTGTTCGACGCTATTGTAATGGAAACTGCTCATCCAAGTGTGTTCATGTCTGCGAAACAATATGCACTGTGTTTCTGTGTGCGGAAATTGTCATGGAACGGATTGCTCAAATGGCGGTGTAACAGCAGATAAAACAAATAATATAAGCAGTGCCAGTGAAGAAGAATCTTGTGGCACAGAACATGTGGTTGAGAGCAATGATCCACAGTTTTTTTTTATGAAGACATTGATTTCTTCTATGTGGAATAAATTTAATATTTCTTGCTGCTTTCGAACTTAGACAGCAATTTTAGTTTTGATTGTAGTTATTTGATATTCTAGTCTGACTTTTTCATGATCTCACTGAAAGCATTTATCAGTTGTGGTTATAGTATCATTCAAACTGAAGATCTGAATGTTTGATAACAGCTTCATTTATGCTGGCTTAATTTTGGTTTTTGAAATTTTGAGGGCAAACGAACTAGTCAATTAGTCCTAAATGAAGATACGAACAGTTGCAGTTAAGACGGACTTGGAATTTAATTAAACATACCACCACCTGACAGTTGCGGTCTAACCGGACTCGGAATTTAATTAAACATACCACCACCTAACAGTTACGGTTAAACCGGGCTGAATGGTAAACTAACAAGTCATTTGTGTGTATGTGTTTTATATTTTATGTATGTGTTTTATATTTTATGTATGTGTTTTATATTTTATGTATGTGTTTTATATTTTATGTATGTGTTTTATATTTTATGTATGTGTTTTATATTTTATGTATGTGTTTTATATTTTATGTATGTGTTTTATATTTTATGTATGTGTTTTAATTTTTTTTTAAAGCTAGATGTGTGCACATGTTAAATTTATGATTTTCTTAATGTGTTTCCAAATATTCCAGCAGACCTAGAGGTGTGTGTATATTTAGATGTAAATATGTACATATGCTGATACGTTTCTTGTTTGTATGTTGTTTGTATATTTGTTTGTATGTTGTTTGTATAGGTGGTGAGTACGAGTCAGCCCTCACGTGGCACTCCCTGTGATTAACCAGGCATTAGGCAATAAATTGGGCAACCAAGTGAAACCAATGACTCAAAATATCAATATTTTCTAATTTATAAAAATGATTATTCACAATATGCTGGATGTTTACAATCAAGAATCTAAGAATAATGTCTTGCAATTTCCAGGGCAGGAAATAAAAATTGTTTTTCTGTTTGTTTTTTGTATTATATGTTGAAATTGGAAATTATTTATAGATGCATATGAATAAACATATTCTGGAACTAGTTTGTATTTGATTGTTGTTCATAGGTTCAATTTTGGCAGTAATGACTTTTGAAAACCATAAAAAGTCATTTTCCAAAATGGCTGATATCGCAAAATACTACTGGACTAGCTTTAAAAGGCCCTCATTACCAATGTCATCCAGCCCATGGGGAGAAGGGTCTATAAATTTCTGTGGTTTTTCAACTTTTTCTTCAAAAATTTTATTAAAAAAATTTTTTTTTGAAAATTATTTAAGTAACAATGCTTTAAGACTATTAAAGTCAAGTTGTAACATTGTTATAAATAATTGTTTTGGAAAGATATTTTCGAATTGTCGGCCATCTTGTTATTTTGTTATCCTACACTCCCCCGCATTGTTATACAGTTATAGAATTCCGATTTTCATATTCTCCTAATTCATACCTTTCCAACGATATATAATAAGTGCTTGCTAGGATTTTTTCACGGTTAAATTTATTTCTGGCTGACTAATAATAGAATATAATATGTCTATGTAAACATCTCGGCGATAGTTCTCAGCGATAGTTCTCGTAAATAACTTGTTCCTTCGCATATAAAGCTTAAATTTTAGGCTTAAAAAGTTTACGTTTTTAATAGTTATTGTATTGAGAGTTTCGAAAGTTATTTCAAAGTTTTTAACTTTGGAGAACCTGGAGGTGGTCCTCTGTAGAATCGTCGAAAGAATGAACGATAACATGACACGTATGATGGAGACGATAAACAAAAATTACAAAATACTTCTTGATAGAATAACCAAAACAACATCCGAATCATTGAAGGAATTGTTGGCTAAACTCGAGAACATTTCGTCTAGACTGGGTGCCTTAGAGTCTAGGACGGAATCTACCAACTCGATGATGGACGAACGAGATTTATCGAGTTGTTCTGCCAACATTGCCGAGGTACTGTCTACCACTTTCTGGAAACTGGAAAACGAAAAAGAAGATAAAAAGCAAAGAGCTAACAATGTTATAATTTATGGTTTCAAATCTGATGAGTCAAAGTCAGACGTGGATTGTGTTGCGGAGTTCTGTAAGAGCCACCTTGCTGGAGTGCCAAGGATTGCTGCAACCAGACGGCTGGGAAAGGACTCTGAAAATCATAGGGCAAAATTATGTATTACTCTGGAAAGACCAACGGCTGTTGAGGAATTGCTGATGTCATCTCGGATCTTACGTTCGTCTAAAAAGGAAGATGTTCGCAAAATTTTTTTGAATAGAGACCTGACTAAACAACAGGCAGAAATCAACTATAAGATGTGCGAAAAACGAAAAAAGATCTCTGATGGTCACCCTCCACCCCCTGCGGTGCGATCACTAGCCAAGGAAGGCAAAAATCAGCCCCTTCAGAAGTCCTGTTAGTGGTCGCATGGCTCTTGCAAATCTCCGTAGTATCGGAAACAAAACAAAAGAATTTTGTTTATTTTTCACTAGCTTAACGTCAGATGATAATAAATCTACTTCGGATCCGGTAGAGATTGCTGATATTTTTAATGAATGTTTTGCCCAAGGAATTAAAAAAGGCCTACATTTTGCCTATATATAAAAAGGGTCCTACTTGCCTTCCGGGCCAACTACAGACCCATCTCCATTACCTCATCTTGCTGTCGTGCAATGGAGAAGATTATCAATAAGGAAATTCTTTCCTATCTTCATCTTCATGGCCCTGTCAGCCAACATCCACACGGATTTTTACATTCCAAGTCTACTTACACTAATTTACTGGAGTGTGTTCATGAATGGTAAACTCATTCAAAAACTTGAAGCTTATGGCATTAGCGGCAATTTGCTTGCTTGGCTAATAGACTTCTTATCTGATCGTATGCAACACGTCCAGTACCGAGGAGCGCTTTCTGGGTCATCAAATGTTTCAAGTGGTGTTCCTCAGGGCAGCGTTCATGGACCGGTATGCGGCCTTTCATCAAAGGACGATTCATCAAGGGACTGTTCATTAAGAACTATTCATCAAGAGACTATTCATCAAAGGACTATTCATCAAGAAGACTATTCGTCAAATTTTGAAGCCACTCCTCCTCAACAACCTTTATCATATCAATATATACCCAACTTGGGTAACCCAATATATTTTCAGCGTAAAGTTATTTGATGTATTTTTAAAAGACAGTTCTTCATCTTTGATAAAATAAATTTTAAACATATCAGTAACTTAAAAAGATAGTGATGGCCACCAGGGTTGTTAAGACCGGTACTATTGGCTGACAAGATCGTTGATGGAAGCGCCGCTACATTTTTTAGCTGTTCTCAGCGCTATTCGCTACCGCTACTTTTATTCAAAAACAAAATAGGGTTTTTATATCAATTAAATGATTTCCAATGTATTCAGTTTTTATTTCAAATATGCATGAAATCTGAGTCTGGTGATTTATCGACGATCGTAAGCGTCTCTTTGAAATGTGGAACCTATCCTGACCTCGCTAAATCGAGCGTGTGCGTCTCTTTGAAGTGTGGCAGAAGTGGTATAGCGGGTGTTAGTGATGTTTTGAGGTTTATGGTATCTAGCTGTTTGAGTGTGTATATACCTTCAGCTTGTACGAACCGTTGAAGACAGTTTTTTCAAACTTTTTTCAATTGTCTTTTGCTCGTTTGACGTTATTTCTTGTCCAGTTGTTTTATTTACTGTATGTGACAAATGAAAATTTTGTATATTACAACCATGTTTTCTACAAACTTGTTAATTGCTCGAGGCATAAGTGTCTTTGAAACGCGGCCCCTTAGTGTTAAATGACCAATGCCAAATTTGACACAGCGGGCATGCTATATATACGGTTTACGAAAACAGTCGAATTTAGTTTTTCTGGTGCTGCGACCGGGAAAGGGAAAGCCATCGAGAACGGAAGACAAGCGGGAAAAGAGGGCGACCGGGAGCGTAAGAGCAAGCGGGGAAGGAAACGGGAGCGAGAAAGAAAAACGATAGAAAACCCCCGGGCAACGCGGGTACCCCGCTAATTCTATTATAAAGTATAAAGTATTTGGATGCAAGCACAGTAGCACTGTAAATTTGATAAAAATTACCCTACATTTTGGTAACATATTTTGGTTGAAAATAACATCTTAAACAATTTTATTAACTTTTTGATGCATTGTCCGCTGGATGAATAGACATTAGATGAATAGTCCTTATGATGAACCGTCCTCAGGATGAACAGTCCTTTGATGAATAGTTTTTTGATGAATAGTCCCTTGATGAATAGTCCTTGATAAACAGTCCCTTGAAGAATCGTCCATTGATGGACAGTCCTAGAATTCTTGGACCAACCCTTTTCCTCATTTACATCAATGGTGCACTGGACAATATCGATAATGAATATGTTTGTGTGAAGCTTTTTGCGTATGATGTCAAATTTTACTCATGCTCCAGCTCGGCTACCACCGATCTACAACAGACTACAACTGAGCTCACTTATTGGAGCACGAAATAGCAACTAAACCTGGCTCTTGGTAAATGTGTTGTGTGTTCTGTCTGTCGGAATGAGGGTGCGGCTGGTCTCGTACCCCGATACTCTATCAGGAATCACCAACTGGATGTTGTGAGACAGATGAGTGACCTGGGAGTGATTATCGATAGCAACCTTAATTTCAAAGATTACATCAACAGCATAATTCATTCTGCTTCTCCACGTTCACGCTTTATCCACAGGTCCTTCGCATCCAAGGATCGACTTGTGCTAATTAAAGTTTTCTGCGTCTACGTTAGGCCACTATTGGAATACTGCTCTCCAGTGTGGAACCCTCATCACAAATCCCTGATAGATGGAATTGAGGGGGTCAAGAAACGCTTTACCAAAGCAATCCCTTCGCTCAGACATGAACCTTATTTAACACGTCTTGGAATACTCAAATTCTAACCTCTAGAACACAAAAGACCTCTGTTTGTGCTACAAAATACTACATGGAATCGTGAACACTGACTTAGCTTAGCGCTTCCACTCTTTTGAATATCATTAACCAGGGGTCATTGCTATAAACTGCGAGCCAACTTGTTCTCTGTCGATGGCACCAAATATTTTTTCTCAAACCGGATCGTTGCTGCCTGGAACTCCCTACCTGAACAGTTGTGTTGTCGAGTACCTTTTTAAAATTCAAGTGCCTTGTCGCTCATGTTGACTCAACTCGTTTTTAGTCTGTCATTGAAACTGTGCGAAAATAATTATTCTCCTGTATTTGATGGTGATGATGATGTCTGAGTGGTTAATGACAGGAATAACGTTGTGCGATGATGATGGTGTCCTTGAAGAGGATGGTGAGGATGATGATGGTGGTATTGTCGATGATAATTCATCTCATTTGCCTGTTGGTGATGTCATTGCTCTTCGCTTTTGTTGTGTGCCTAAACGTTGAACTAAACCATTATCTTGCGTTTTTTTTCTTGTTTCATTTTTGATTTCGTTTTTGTTTCGAACGATTAATTACCCTTTTTTGCTCATATTGCCATTCAAATGGTGTAAGTGGCCGTTGGCCCTGCTATTTGTGAACGTTATAAATAAAATAAATCACAAGCCCAATTGAATTACCACAGAAAGAAAACAGAGCAGTCATGAACATGATGAGAGAGGAAAACAGAGCAGTATAAGCATTGAACAATGCAGCACAACAAAGAATAGAAGAATTAATTTTTGACGATCAGTTCCGTTCAAAAGAAGTGGAAAAAAGTGTCAATAACCTGGAGAAGCTGGTGGAAGAAAACGCCTGAGAAGGCAAAAAAAGAATCGAGAGCGATATGGAGAAAAAATTTATTAACCTGCAGACAAAATTGAACAATCTGGTCAAACAGGTACAGACTGGTTTCCAAGTCCAGGAAAAAATTCAATCTGTTGAACATACCAAAACCCCAACTTTTGATGGCACTGCGTCATGATCTGTTTACAGAGGTCAGTTTAAAATTGCTGTCAGAAAGAATAACTGGCTAACCAACCAGCTGAAGATATTTTCTTTGAAGGAAGAAGTTTTACAGTTTTTTGAATACGTCGTGGATAATTATGATAACGATGCAGTTGTGAAGGCCTTCGAGAGTCAGTGGCGTAGCAAAGGGGGCAGGGATGGGCGCCAGGCTTTGGGGGCGCCAAAAAGCAACAAAAAAGACAACAATTTCACCAAATTTTAGTCATTATTGAACATGTCGCTAACCCCCCAAATTACTTCTGTTACTAAATCCTGCTACTTTCATCTTCGCCGTATCAAGCAGCTTCGTCCACTTCTGGATGATCCTTCGCTGCAACTTCTAGTCTCTTCTCTTGTCCTGTCTCGAATTGACTACTGCAATTCTCTATACTATGGTCTTCCTGACACTACCCTCTATCCTCTCTCTAAAGCCTTCAACTCGGCTGCTCGCTTAGTTTCTCGCACCTCCTACTCCTCTCACATCTCTCCATCTCTTGTTCTTCTCCATTGGCTTCCTCTCAGATATAGGGTGATTTTTAAAATATGTTTAATAATGTACAAAATAAAAAATTGCCTTTCTCCTCTCTACTTAACTAATTTAATACATATCCCTCCTAAGTCTGGTCTTCGTTCTTCTTCTCGTAATCACTCTCGCATCTTCACTATTAAGCATTCTTTTGCTAAACGCTCTTTCTCCTACTCTGGCCCCTATCTCTGGAACTCTCTTCCTTCTTCTCTTACTAACTCTACTTCTCTCACAGTTTTCCGTCGTGGACTTAAAACATATCTGTTTACTAAGTTCACGACCGAGCGCTATTGAACACTGCGGAAATAGCGCTATATAAATAATTGATTGATTGATTGATTGATTGATGTCAAATTCACAAGTTGTATTCTTTCCCTATTTCACACAAGTGATTTTCAGAAATTTTCTTAGGGAAGGGGATCACCTAGCCCCCGATATGGCTCGAACGCCTTTCGTTCCCTCGGTTTTGGTCATCCAATTAGGAGAACAATGGAAGATGGTGCGAATTTTTTATACCTTGCCCCCGGGCGCCAGATACCCTTGCTACGTCACTGTCGAGAGTAGAAATTTTTCGAGCGCAACTCAAAAATCTACGCCAGAAACAGGGACGTCAATTGGGGGGGGCAGGGGGGGCGACCGCCCCCCCCCTGAGTTTTCAGTGGGCCCCCGGCACTAAAGTGGGCCCCACGCAGTTAAATGGGCCCCACGCATTTAAGTGGGCCCCACGCAGTTAAGTGGACCCAACGCAGTTAAGTGGGCCCCACGCAGTTAAGTGGGCCCCATCACTAAAGTGGGCCCCACGCACTTAAGTTAGTGGGCCTTCCGGATTTTTAAGTGGCCCTTCCCGGAATTTTCAGTGGGCCTCCCATACTTAAGGGGCCCGGTACTAAAGGTGGGCCCCACGCAGTAAAGTGGGCCCCATCACTAAAGTGGGCTCAATGAACTTAAGTGGGCCCCCGCCCTTAAGTGGTCTCCCGCGCTTAAGTTGTCTCCCGCGCTTAAGTGGTCTCCCGCACTTAAGTGGGCCCCCGGCACATAAGTTAGTGGGCCCCTCCTGATTTTTAAATAGCCCTTCCCGGACATTTCAGTAGGCCCCCGGCACTAAAGATGGCCACACGTATTTAAGGGACCACTCGGCATTAAAGTGGGTCCCACGCACTTAAAAGGGCCCAGCACTGAAGTGAGCCCTACGCACTCAAGGGGCCCCGGCACTGATGTGGGCTCCACGCACTTAAGTGGGCTTCGGTCTTACGTGAGCCTCTAATATATTACATAAACTAATATGTGAGTCTTAAAACACGTAGTATAAAGAACGATAAACTATTATCAAATAACGATATTAGAATTACTTTAATTTAAAATGCCCAGTTTGTTTAGGTTAACAAAAAAAAGATATGAACTATTAGCCTAGATCCATTTCATAAAAATTCAGTAGATACTTGCATTATTGGGCCAAGAGGTGTGGCTAAGGGGGTAAGCAAGCTGCCCCGGGCGACATCATGGGGGTGACAGAAAGAGGGTTCAGTGTATACATATTATACTAACTTTTTCCGAATTAAATGACTATAGCTTCTTTCGTTCATCAATATTAATTACCGTTCACAGCAGATTTTGATAGCTATAGCCTTGTTCGTAGAGACAGTTGGAAATGCTCTTATGATCACTCAGATGTTATGGTATGTGACCTCCCCCGGTCATCAGGTTTTTGGGAGGAAAAATAAAACAAGGGTTTTCAAATTTTTTTTAAAAAAGTGACTCCAACTACCCCCTCCCCGTCATCAGGTTTTTTTGGGAGCAAGAATCAAAAGATGTTATGCAGGGGGCGCAGATTTTGTGTTTTGTGCCCAGGCGCAGAGGACCCTGAGTGGGCCCCTAAAACATCTTGCCCCCCCTAAGGTTTTGCTGAAATGACGTCCCTGGCCAGAAACCCGAAAAAAGTCTGCAATAGTTAGAAGCAGATGTGGAACGACTCGCTAATTTGGGGGGGGGGTAAGCTATCGCTAAAGGGGGGTAAAATGTAAAAGATTAAAAAACACTTAAATTATATCGGGAGTTGGAAAGACAATGTAACATTATATGTAAAACCAAAGTGCATCAGCAACACTCATATCGCTTATTATTTCTATGACCTTTTTTGGATTTCCACGATGTGTAGCTAATTGACATTATCTGGAATAGTTTGATATATATGCCTGCTAATTCTTTGTTTTTTACAGCGTATAGTAAAAGCTTGCTTTGATACGGTGATTCGAACTGTAATGGATGTTATTGATAGTTTTCAGATCAGATTACTGGTAGGTTGATCTGTATTCTTGGGCACCTTTGTTAAAAACTTGTTATCTTTGCTTTAGTTTCGGGGAGGGGATTCATAAAAATAAAACGACAAAAAGTGCATTAATTAGAAATAATTAATATTTATTATAAATGTTTATATTACAAAATTTTTTCTGTTTTTGTTTTTAAATTAAACACAGTCTGCAATTTTATATAGGACTAGCGGAGATACCCGGCGTTGCCCGGGTTTTTTAGAGATTTTTCTAATGTTTGTCTCTTTCTCTCCCGTTCCCTTTCCCACTCCTGCTCGCTTTCCCGTTTTCGGTCGTTTTCCCGCTCCCGGTCGCTTTCCCGCTCCCGGTCGTTTTCCCGCTCCCGGTCGCATTCCCGCTCCCGGTCGTTTTCCCGGTCGCTGTCCCGTTCCCGCTCACGCTTGCTCTCCCGTTCCCGCTCACGCTTGCTTTTCCGTTCCCGCTCGCTGTCCGTTCCGGGTCGCTTTCCCGTTTCTATAATAGACAAACTAACCCACAAACATTCATATATATATAGTCTTAGCAAATCTATTTTACGTTTTATGGGCTAAAAGAAGTTATGAAAGACACAACCTTGAGAGTCAAGGGGAATTAAAAGAAAATGAGCGTAAACGGGAACGGGAAAGCAACCGTGACCGGGAATGGGAGATCAAGCGTGACCGGGAACGGGAGAGCAAGCGTGACCGGGAACGGGAGAGCAAGCGTGAGCGGGAACGGGAAAGCGACCGGGAACGGGAAAGCGACCGGGAACGCGGAAAGCGACTGGAAGCGGAAGAGCAAGCTTGGAAGGAAACGCGAGCAAGAGAGAAAATCGATAACAAAACTTCTGAAAACCCTGAGCAACGCGGGTAACCCCGCTAGTAATTTATAAAGAAAAGTGTAAGGCTAGGTAAAACCTGGTGAATATTTTTTTCACATTTAAAAACCTGGCGAATATTTTAAAAATTAAAAATCTTAGAAAAATCTTTCGAAGGATATTTATAAAAAATTTTGTGACGGATTTCAAATTTTTTTTCTCTATATTTGATTCCCCTTGACTCTCAAGGTTGTGTGAAAATTTCATTACGATCGGGTGAATGGTGTAGCAATGCATAAAGGACATATATACATATATACATATATACATACAAACATTCATTTTTATATATATAGATAAGTAGTTTCGACTATCCCCCACCCCGGTCATTAGTTTTTGGGATTGAAAAATTACAGGAGTGTTTTGAAAATTTTAGATTTTTTGAAAAATAGGTGCCCTGAAAAAAAGTTGCACCCCAAAGTTTTGCTGAGATGCTTGCAGTGATGCGTTGCGTTAATACGTTTAACCGTATTGGCTCATCTATATATATAGAAGGCAACGTATGTTCATTAATAACGCCAAAACCAATGAAGGGATTTGCACGAAATTTTACATAATAAACATTTACCACCTAACAAACAATCTCATTTATTTAAAAAAATTGTTTTGAATGTTTTTAGAAAATTAATTTTTAGAAATATTTTATCTATGCAATTTTAGAAAAATAATTTTTAGAAATATTTTATCTATGCAATTATATCGCGGCTTAACGAGCTTAGGGTTGCTTTCGACTTCTGTTCCGTCGTTGTTGGTTGTCGCGATTTCTCAAAATCAAAAGTGAGTATTATTTTACTTATATCAATATATCAAAAGTAATATATAATATACTATATACTATACTATTATTTTTTTAATTACTGTATATCGTTCAAATGTTTTTGAATGTTTTAGAAAATTAATTTTTTTAAATATTTTCGCTATTGTATCAGAGCTATGTTTTGTTTACATTCGCTGTTTATCGTCTCGGTTTCTCGAAATCAAAGTAATTTAAAAACTTACCCAGTAAACATGGTAACCATTTTGTAACGTTTCTTGTCCGTTACTTTTCAGTTACCTGGTTATGAAAAGGTTACCTGGCCCAAAGCAACTAAAAAGAAACGTTTCTGCAACGTTTCCAATGTAACGAAAAAGTAACATGTAATTTGCGACTAAAAAGAAACGTTTCTGCAACGTTTCCAACGTAACGAAAAAGTAACATGTAATTTGCGACTAAAAAGAAACGTTTCTGTAACGTTTCCAATGTAACGGAAAAGTAACGTGTAATTTGCGACTAAAAAGAAACGTTTCTGTAACGTTTCCAATGTAACGGAAAAGTAACGTGTAATTTGCGACTAAAAAGAAACGTTTCTGTAACGTTTCCAATGTAACGGAAAAGTAACGTGTAATTTGCGACTAAAAAGAAACGTTTCTGTAACGTTTCCAATGTAACGGAAAAGTAACGTGTAATTTGCGACTAAAAAGAAGTTACTACAACGTTTCTAATGCAGCCAAAATGTAACGATTTGTTTTATTCATAGATATCTATGGTTTTATTATTACGGATAATATAAAAATCTTTTATAGCATATATAATTTTATAGAAAAAGTAAAGTGTTTGTTTAGTTATAAAACTCAATTGCTAAAAAGCATTTAATAAAGACGCTTAATAAATGGTATTTGCATTGTGTCGTATTATATTTTCCTAGATTTTGTTCTATCTCATCGGTTCACTGAGAGCGTCGAACGAGTCGCCTGGGATGAGATAAGATGCTAATCAAAAGTTAATTAACGACTCGCTTCTACAGCTCTTGTGCTAGAAATAATTTGAAGGTACAAAACAAACTATACTGGTTAAAAATCACCAATCAATTCGAAACATTAGATTTTTAAACCATTTGAAACCTCTGCTTCTTGCTGCACTACTACCCCTGCGCTGTTTGTGAATTTTTATTTTATTTATTTATTCGTGTTTTAAGAAATGACCTGACAGAACGCAGGAAATCATAAAAAAATAAGCAAAAAAACAAGAAATTAAAAGAAAGTCTGTCTAGTCTATAACGAACATTCAATATTCCGCTAATTATAATGACTGGCAATAGTTAATTTTAGACAATAATAATAGAATAACGTTATTGAATCAGCTAATAGAGTTGAAAGAAGTTAGGTTAGTAAGAGTCATAGAAGAGCATTCTAATAATAAAGTTACAAGCAAAACTAGCAGAGTGATGTTGCATTGAAGGGAGTACAAAATCATGTTTCCTCTTGCGAAGAACATGACCATGATTTATCATTACGTGGTCATACTCATTTGTAAACATTTCACTTTCATTCACACTGACATAATCTAAATGGCCATATTCTCAGGTGAGACATTCTTCTTGCTTGACCAGCGAATTGCTTGTTGTCACAAGTGTCTACCAACCCGTGGGTAGTCATAGACACCTTTCACTCTTCCCCATCAGCAGTTTTTTCATAAACTGTTTGAGTTTTAACTTCGAACCCTTCACCAGGAGGTGTAATTTCTGCCGGTATAACACTTTGGAAAGAAAGCAAGGAGCTAAATCTGGCTCTTGTTTAATGCCTTTCACAGAACTAATATTGTTTGTTTCTTGTTCCTAATGTTCATTCTAGCTAAATCTTGACAAGAAACATAATCTTTTTGTTAAAAGAATGAGGTAATGTAAATAAGCCAAAGTTGAGGCTCTTTGACATTGGCTGGCAAGTTGGTAAGCTCCGCCTCCATACCAATTACGAACAACTTATATATAGTCTGAAAGTGCGCGAAAAATCTTTTTGTTGTGAGGTCACGCCGTTGTTGTTTCAGTAAATCTATCGTGTTTTGTATGCATTTGCTAACATCTAACGAGTTTAGTTCATTCTCATTGTGTTATAATAATCAGTTAAATTCGTTGTGTTATAATAATCAGTTAGATTTGTTGATCGAAACTTTGTTACAATATGAAGAGCAGTTAGATAAAATTAGAGCCGATAATTTAGCAGATATGTTGTTGGACAGTTTACTAATATATGGGAAGTTTTGAAAGAAATTAAAAGTAATCTGGCTCTTCTTGTCAGTCCGCCAACGACAGCAGTTAATACGGCAGTTCCGGAAAACGTTCATTTCCCCATGCACTCCATGGTACAATTTGACCAGTTGGATACAAAATTAGAATCTAAAGAATTATTTGATGCTCTGGTAAGTCAATTACAGCATGTACTTAGATATCTAAAATTTTTGTATTAGGTTATCACTATCATAAATTCAAACATTTGTATAGGTGATTGACTTACAAAAGCTTGGGGGAGACACAATGGCAGAGGCGTGTCGTAGGCTGCTCCGGTACACCATGGATGATGGGCTGGCTGAAAAGTTCAATTGGAAAGGGAGTGGTGGTAAAAGAAAAATGGAAAGCACCTTTTTCAAAGAACTTATCATTAGTTAGCTTAACTAAACTATTAGCAAAGTCATTTTAAAAATATTAGATATCTAACAACTATTTTTTTAAACTATTTCTCAGAAACTCTCCAAACCAATAGACGCTTCCACGATTCGTCAGCCAAGGAAATTGAGGTTGTGACAAAGAAGTGGATAAAGTTTGCGCATGAGAGGCTGAACCGCAAGGAGAAGAAATGACATTTATATAGAGCTCAAAAGACTTTCTTTAAATAAACTTTTTTATAAATTTGCAAATATTGTTTCAGTTTTGTCTATTGATGAACGTATTTGAAGTGATAATAATTTGCATGAGCAAATAATAGAGGAGGTTTCTAAAGCGTTACATTGTAAACGTTTCTAAAACGTTACACGGGAAACGTTTCTAAAACGTTACACGGGAAACGTTTCTAAAACGTTACACGGGAAACGTTTCTAAAACGTTACACGGGAAACGTTTCTAAAACGTTACACGGGAAACGTTTCTAAAACGTTACACGGGAAACGTTTCTAAAACGTTACACGGGAAACGTTTCTAAAACGTTACACGGGAAACGTTTCTAAAACGTTACACGGGAAACGTTTCTAAAACGTTACACGGGAAACGTTTCTAAAACGTTACACGGGAAACGTTTCTAAAACGTTACACGGGAAACGTTTCTAAAACGTTACTCAGGAAACGTTTCTTTAACGCACAGCCGATGAGCAAAACAACCGAAAAGAAACGCGTTTCTTGTAACCGAAAATGAACGGTTAAGAAACGTTACAAAGTGGTTACAATGTTTACTGGGTAGGCTACTATTCTTATATTATTTACTTAGGCTACTATTTTTATATTATTTAATTGTTAATTATTGTTGTGTATATATTAAATTGTAAATTGTTTCGGTCGTTGTGTGTCAGGCTATCATTATCGCTCTACCAGTCTAACCACTCTAACCAATCTAACCACTCTAACCTCTAACAGATATTATTTTGTGCTACTTTTAGTCTAACAGATATTATTTTGTGCTTACAGACAAGAAAATTGAAAAATTTATTGTGAGTGAGTATATCAATATAACTATTAATGTATTTTAAGTATAATAGTATAACTATTAATGCACTTTATGGAAAAACAAAAAACATTGTGTATCAGAAAGCTTTGCAATAAGATGACTGTATGTGTTTGTTGTATTTCTTTTAATTAAAAATCAAAAGTATCTGCATAAATGTTTCAATAGATGCAAAGATGCCCGGGCAAACGAGCGGTTAAGGAAACGGGAGCCAGAGAGAAAAACGATAAAAAAACCTTTAAATTCCCCGGGCAACGCCGGGTAACCCAGCTAGTTGGATATAAAATGCCCTCACCATCGGATACTGAAGAATGAGATAATCCAGACTCACGTGTTTCTTCAAGTTCGACGGAGAATTGTGGAATGCTGAACACGTAGTTGTTTTAGTTCTTAAAACCTTTAGGGTTGCACAGCAAGCATGTGAACCTGAACGTTTTAGCTTCCATCGATTCAGATCTGAACATTTTGACTAAATATGGCCATGGGTGTTTTTTATTAAGTTCATTGTTGTTCCGCCTATCTTCGCCACCACTGTTCACTGTTCACGTTCGCTCCTTTGGAAGATTCCATTGTAATGTCGAACAATCTATTGTAAACCAAAACAAGTATGACCGCGAAAATCTTAGTAATCATAGATAATTAATAATACATCGATTTAAACTTTATGTCGTTTTATTAATTTTTTACAGTACTTTGTAACGTTTCGTCCTGGAAAGTAACGAAGTAAAAGTAAGTCCGAAAATATTACTTCGTTACAAGTAAAAGTACTGAAAATAATATGTACTCCGTTACAGGCAAAAAGTACGTCGGATGTACTTAAGTAAAGTAACGCGTTACTTTTACTTTGTTACCGAACAACACTGAATAATAGCATGAAAAAACTACTTATCTTAAAAAATTTTTAGGGGGGCGAAATACGTTTTTTTTAGCCAGCTATGTACTTGTATAAAAATTTTCAAGTTTATAAAGTTCAAAAAAGTACATATCTTAGAATTTTTCAGCGAGTGGGGGTGAAATATGCTGCCTAAAAGTTAACAGGTTTATAAAGTTCAAAAAAATACATGGCTTACAATTTTTATGGGGGGGAGGGGCAAAATCTGCTACATTATCCAGCTATGAAATTGTATAACGGTTAAAAGGTGCATAAAGTTCGACAAAAGTACGCACATATCTTAGAATTTTGAGAAAGCCAAATTTTATTACGACAATTTATATAGCGCCGTGTACAGCAGAAGCCGCTTAAAGGGCGCTTTACAATGTTGGTAACTTGCAGAAAAGATCAGCGGTGTATGCGGTGTTTTACGTTGCCGCTGGCAGCCCTAGGGACGTAAATTCAGCATTTTCCAGGGGGAGAGGCAAAATTTTTCCGCCATTATATAGCTTACTGACAGGGTTACCCGCCACTGGGTATAAGAAGCGTGAATGATTTAATCATATTGCCGGGGCAAGTAAAGGATAAGTCAAAAAAGATGTCCAAAATAGGGTGTGTAAAATTTTGTTTTATTTGTGTGTAATAAATAATAACTTTAACGTAGACAGCTGTGAGGGAATTGCCATTGTATCAATAGGGGAGAACCGGACTGAATAGCCACTGTACAGAAGGGCCACTGAGATTTCTCATTTGTTAAATTATTTTTTACGCCCATCTCTTTTTTAAAATGCGTATATATATGAACTCTTTGTTCACTGTTGTTTTTTTGTCTCTCGTGTATTTCGTTCAGCATTTATAGAGCTTTTTGTTTTTTCGCACGAAAAAGTGAAAACGAGTCAGGTCAGAACTATTCTATTCTTATCAAATATTTAAGTTTATATTTTGTAAGATTTTTTTAGTAAATAAAGAGATGTTTGATTAATATTTTAATATAAAGTTTGGATGTCAAAACTTATTATTTTGCTCGTAGCAGACTAAAATGCTCGTACATCTCGGTTCGTACTAAATGACCACTGTAAGGTCGTACTGAATGACCATAGTTATTCAGTATTACTGAATGTTTAAATTTTCATAAATGTGTTTAGGTTCATTATTGATCAAAATGTTAATGTAATATAATAAAATTGCTTAATATATTAAAGTCATACACATATTAATCACTACTTAATGTTGTTATGGTTATGTTTCAGAATGAGAAACAGACTATCTACAGCTGTGAAGGGGGGATGGTCCCAAAAAAACATGGAAAGAGCAGTAGAAGATGTTTTGAAAGCTTGCTTGCCAGTTAAATCTGCAGATGAGAAGCACCAAGTGAGTAGAACATCACTGAGGCGTAGACTGGATACAATTCGCAGAGGAGATAGTTTTGAAAGTAAAGCTTATTCTCAATCATCGATGAGAGTTTTCACTTCAAAAGCCCTTTTCCGAAAGCTGCAGCTCGCAAACGAGGTGGTGGTCAGAAGAAACTGTCTTCTACCATATTGACAGATACTCCTGTAAAGAATGTTTTGCAGAAAGAAAGGACAGAAAGAGATTTGAGGAGATGCAAGTTAAAAACATCAAAACTTGCAGCAAGAAAGGATATTTCTAAAAGCTTCCCAGACATCGAGCCTGATGGGAAATCAACATTCAAAAATATGCTCACCAGTAAAGATCCTCATTTTAGCATTGACAGCGCCAAGATAGAAATAGGGGATTGGTGCCTTTTTGAATATGTTTTTGACTCAAAAACCTATTATGTAAGCAAAATTGTTGAAGTAAAAGAGAATAAAGTTTCGGCTGATTTTTTGAAATTTGTATACAAAGATAAAGACACCGAAGAGGCCAAATTTTTATCTAAAGATAAAGGGATTTGTGAGGCTGATATGGATCAGATTGTTGTAAAACTAGGAGATCCAATCCTTCAAAAATCGAAGCGCAGAAATGGACATATAAAATTTTCTTTTGACTTTTTAGCATATAGTCTTGGTTTATAGGCTACAACTTTTTAATAAAATGACAAAAAATTTTTTTATTTTTTAATTAACATTAATAAAGATTTTTCTGTGAATTAAAATATTTTGGCTTACCATTTGTTGAGAATTGTGTCTTCTATAATAAAAATTGCATGAGTGGCTATTGAGTACTTGGGGGTGGCCATTCAATACTACCAGGTTGTACTGAATGGCCAGCCAGAAATTTTGGAAGAGGTTGCGTTATTTATCGTTTTTTATAAAATTGTTATAATTTGAAAAGTTTTAATGAGCGGTTTTCAGTAGTGGAATGATTTTGCTTTCATTATGTGAAAATTTTTTATTTCTATCACTTATAGTTTTTTTGTATGATTGATTTGAATAAAAGTGTAAAATTGTCTGGCCATTAGGTACCACTCTCCCCTACCACTAATATGGTAAAGTTCCATGAGTTTGCTGATTGTGTTTTGGCACAGAAAACAGCTAAACTTTGGAGCAACGCTGATACAAAATTTATTATTTTGCATTTATTGGTAAATGTAGCATCGAACTCAGATTTACAATTGTCTACTCGCGCATAAAGGATTCCAAGACGCATTAAATCATCACGAGGTTAAGAAAAGTTAAAATTAACAATCTATATAAGAAACTCTAAGTGAAAAAAAATTAAATTTTGGAAATCAAGAGGGGGGCAAATTGTCTACGCACGCCAGAAAGATTCCAATACGCATTCAATCATCACTAGGTTAAGTAAAGTTAAAATTAAAAAATATATATAGTAAACTCTAGGTAAAAAATATCAAATTTCAAAAATCAGGGAGGGGGGAAATTCCTCCCTCTGCCCCCCGCAATTTACGTCCCTGCTGGCAAACCCCACACACTACTCGCTAGCTCCACAAGCGCACAAAGAACATTAACCTCCCAACTGAGGTTGGTACTGATTTATCGACCACTAAAAGCTGAAACGCTGAGTTGACGTGAGGACATGTGAGTTAGTTTCTTGCTCAAGGAAATTACGTGCCCGGATCAGGAATCGACCCGGGTCCTCCGACTCTTAAAACCGGTGTCTAAACCACTAGACCAACAGAAAGACGCTACACTAAAAATGTGCTGCTTTATTTGGTTGTGTACTTCTTTAACGGTTAACAGGTTTATAAAGTTGAAAAAAAGCAAATCTTAAAATTTTCCAGAGAGGCGAAATACCTTCGTAGTTGCGGGCCTGCCCATGTGCCACTGTTTGTATTAAACTTTGTTATAACAGTCTTTCCCCATCCTTGTGTTTTTCTCGCATTTTATATCATTTAAAATTTAGCTTGAATAAATATTTTGGTCAATTCTAGTATAAACTGTTTCTTTCTTCTTATGAAATGTTACTTTTGTAAGGGGTGCGAGAACATATTAAAAGTTTTCTAGAGGTGCGGGACACAGAAAAGGTTGGGAACCCCTGATCTAGAGGCTTAAAGCAACGGCAGTTTCGTGTTTTTTGGAGGAAACAGAGTCTGCATATAAGGATGTGCTCTAATTTAATAAGGTGCGTTGGCTCAGCAAGGGAACGACCTTGAAGAGGTTTTTTGAGTTGAGAACAGAAGTGAAAGCTTTCAGGAAGAACGATGGAGTGGTTGTTCTTGTGCTAATTGATCCCAAATGGCTCATAGACTTAGCTTTTCTTGTCGACATCACACAGAAGCTGAATGTAATGTACTGAACAAGAAGTTACAAAGTCAGGAATAGCTTGTCAGGTTTGCCTCTGATAATATGAAAGCATTTTCCACAAAAAGTAATATGAAATGAAAGCACTTTCCACAAAAATTATTTCATGGAGAACCCAGCTCTCTTAAAAAAAACCTCTGCCATTTCCCAACATGCAAGGTACTCGTGGTGAGGACTATATTGAAGCCCTTGAAGTGCTACAGATTTGCAGACTTTAAGACTTACAGAGTCCTTTTTTAAATTTTTGCTGACAGGAAGGTCATCATGGACATCGACATTTTCAATGAACTGCCTTTGTTAGAAAGTTTGCACAACAAAAATTGTATAAAAATATTATACATTTTCCCCATCTAGTTATAACAGTTTTACAAAATTATTACCCAGCAGCAAAATCTATAATTGAAGTACCAAAGTAACAATTCGAAGCTCCTTTTGGTGAAGAAAAAATTTTTTGTACACAGTTTTACAGTCAATGCAATCTAAAAAAATCAATTTTGGGTTTAAGTCACCTCAATGAGATAACTTGGTTGTTTCAATTACTCTTACTTCATGTAATGGTCTAATCAGCTGGTTTCCCTAAATATTTCTATTCTGACAAAAGATTGATGTATCAACATTTCTGAAGTTTTACCTCAGTTTAAGGGCTCATGTTGCCTTTAAATATACCAAAACAAACTTGATTGTTCCTACTAATTAGGACAGACAAGGAGATGTTTGTAAAAATTCAACTGACTTAATTTAAAAAATTTCACACAAAGACAAATAGTCAACTTTAAAATTGCTTGTTCATTGTTCTTCTTTAAATCTAAATTCACAAACAAGCAATAAGATAAGGGAAAGAAAAAACTATGTTCACTGGAATGCAATAATTAACATCATCGTAAGAGAAATACAACACAAGGCAAAAAATAGTTAACATTTAACAATAAACTTGTAATCTTTAACTTATCATAATACTCTTTTACTCTGAACTAAATAATCAGACAAACGAAATACAAACCCCAATTTGTACCAACTTAGTCCCGGTGATCAGTTTATGAATTAACCTACTTTTATTACTTACTTCTTCAAGACCTTTGAACACAACTAATGAAAAAAAAACTTATTTGTATTATAATTTATGCATTTTCTAGGGTCACTTGAATTTTAAAAACATTCATGTTGGCAGCAGTGTTACAAATTGGCTGATGAAAGATCACAGGAAACGATTCTATAAAAAGGTATGTTATTCAATGAAAATCTCAAATCACCATTCCTCCACTTATAATACTTTAATAAAGAAAGATTTTCATTTAAGACAGAGTATAATACTATAACATTGTGAAAATAAAAAGTTTACAATGCTTACAATACATAACATGAGATATAAAAGATTTTGTATACTATAAGACAAATGCAAGTGGGAAAAATAAATTTAAAAAGTACACAAAGACATCAGACCAAATGGTAGCATCAGTACAGAAATATGTTTATTACAACAATAAAACTCGTTAGAAATGCTTTTAAGAATGTGAAAACAATAAATAATCTAAAACAAATCAACATAGCAATATTTCTTTTACATATAATACTGTTTCAGAACCACTGATGAGAAATTTATGAACTGAAACAAAACACAGAGATGAAAAAATGTTCAAAGAAAGTACCTAACTGCTTATACGTTTACATGTAATACTGCACTGCACATGACACAATTAAACATATAGAAGTAAATCCATGCCTTCTTAGGCAGACCACATGAACACATAACCATCAGTCAAATGAGAAAAAAAACCATGTCAACCGGTTTATTACCATGACTAAAAATATAATTCTTAAAAATAATTATTTTCACCAAATCTCATTCATTCACTATTACTTTTTCATTCGAACATACATCCAACGAGCTCATTCATCCATCTTGCGTTTTGGCTTCTTGGGATTCCTGGACCTACTCTTGGCTTTGCAAAGAGGGCATATTGGTGCATTGCGATGGATCTGTTGGTGGCATGACAGACAAGCCTGGTGGGTTAAATAAATAATATTGAATAAATAAAAACCCTTCAATAATTAATTAAAGAAAAGAATGCATAATACAAATCATCTCAAACACAACTTCTTGGTTATGTCACATTTACTAAACTATGGAATTC
This sequence comes from Erpobdella octoculata, assembly GCA_963978895.1. NCBI lineage: Eukaryota > Metazoa > Annelida > Clitellata > Hirudinida > Erpobdellidae > Erpobdella > Erpobdella octoculata. The sequence continues at coordinate 22,594,789 of OZ022238.1, read as the reverse complement.
TAGACATATTGACTGGAAAGTTAACTTGATTCGAGCCAGGTAGGCCATATAAAACATTGCTGATATGATAGGAATGCATATATGCTCAGTTAATGAAAGGTTGTGATAAAAAAATTCTAAATGTTTGTTATTAAAAAACTTGACAAATAATAAACAAAAAATTTCTCTCTCCTTCTTCCTCGCCCTCTCATTTTCCTTCTTTCTCTATTTATCTTTCTCTTTCTTGTTTTTGCTTCTCCCCCATTACATATTTTGGAGAGAAAGGATGATGTTTGGCCTGCCTGCCCGGGGTGGTCGCAACCTACGTTACACTACTGGGTAAACGTAAAAAATATAGATTTGTTAAAAATTGCTTAAACCTTTTCTAAATTTGAATTTTATTACATTATAACCATTTATGTTCATACATAGGTACTGTTGGCCTGGGATGTTTTTTGGCGATAAAAAAATATAAAAAGCAATTTTTAGACTTTTTCTATCTTTTTCTCCTCTTTAACAACCTCCATGCCAAATCAGTCCAGCGGTTTGGATTTGTATGAAGGACAAACAGACAGACAAACAGCCATTTTTATATAGAGATGACTTTTATTACAGAATAACAAACAACAAATAGCAAATATATAAAAAAAAAGTGTTACTAAAAACTTTATAAAATATCCCCTGACAAACCTGATGAACAATAATTAGCAGAACAAACAAGGGAGTAAGGCTGGGCCCGATTAATCGGCGCACGCATAATCGGTCCGATTATTGCCGTAATCAGCATAATCGGCAAGGGAAAAAATAATCTGTGCCGATTAAACTTTTTCTGAAAAACTACCCACTTACAGTTTGTTCGTATATTATCTAGTGAAAGTACGACAACTAATAAAAAAATCTTTCATCGTGCAGTGAATGAAAGTTGAAATAATAAAAATAAAAATGACAAAGGAAACGTCCGCGTTCTTCAGTCATTCGCGAATGAAAGTAAAGTATTGACTGAAAGAAAATTAAATTGATAAAAGAATATAAAAATGACATCAAAGAGTTGGGCGGCATGTTTTAAAAATTAACTGGTTTAAAAATTAAATTATCAAAAAAAATTTAAATTTTTAATTCTCTTTGATCTTGCCGATGATATTTTAGTGTTGGCGGGACAACCACTAACCATTATCACGTGAGCGAGCGCATGCAAGCAGCAAAACACGCGCTTGTATTATGGCGGTATGTTTCGGAACAAGCATTTTCACTTAAGAAATAGTAATTATAAAATAATCGACCGTCATAATCGGTATCGGCAATTTTAATAATCGGCTATACTCGGTATCGGCATAATCGGCAAAAAGTTATATCGGAACAGCCTTACAAGGGAGTTTACAATTATTGAATATAACAAACATTTAATTGACTCCTACTGTTATTACATACGTAAGCATCGCACGCTAGCTAGTTATCTCGCATTTAAATGAAAGGCCTTACTGTGTCGAGCCCGATTTTATTTCAGGCCAAGCTAACCTTGCGGTCAGTATATCTAGAATTCAATGACTAAACAACCACGTGGTTGTATCACATTCACTAAACATCCACCTGGTTATGTCACATTTACTAGAAAACCACCTGGTTATGTAACCTTTTATAAGAAAATTAGTGATTAATTATTAAACATTTGTAACAATATTAGAAGGTCCACAATAAAGAGCATTATATAAATTCAACAATTTGGCAAGAACCATCATCAAACCTTCATCGGAGGTGGCTGCTGTCTAAAAGCAGCCATGCCTGAAGATGCCAAACCATCCTGACTCACTCCCCTTACATGATCAGATGGTTTCTGTGGCTGTGAGAGGTGATGATGATGAAGAGGGTGGTGGTGAGATGATTGAGGTGGACCCAATGAATTCAAGGCCATGGCACTAGCCCCAGTACCCCCACCAGCACCAGGTGGAAGATATGAGCCCTGTTGGTCAGAGAGATTGAGAGCAGACGAAGGGAACAATTGTTGATGATGGTGATGATGATGCTGTTGATGATGATGGTGGTGATGATGATAGTCCAATTTATTCTTCTCATACAATCTGAAAGTATATTCTAGATTAAACAACTAAATGATTTAGAGATTTTTTAATTTAAACCAGAAAGAAACATAAGTATTATAAACACTCTCAATTAATGGAAGGCATATTTTTCAAATTCCAGGTCTTGCCAATGCAAATTTTCCGAATTCTGAGATTTAATATTTGTAAATCTAAAAGAACACTTTCTAAATTATTTAAGCTAGGAAAATGTTAGTCACTCACTGGTTTTCTTTATTATACTAGAGATAGCCCGTCAAAAATGATGAATTTTTAAAATCACAATATAAATTATTTTTGAATATCTACAAATCCCAGCGAGCTGGGATAAACAGGCTAAAAGGGACCTGTTTAAGACGGTTTGCTGTTTAGGCTACAGACAAACATTATGAAAAAAATCAGTTGTTCTTGGACGCCCGTGGTGCCCGTTTATTTAGCCAGTTACAAAATTGGTAACGTAATCTATAGCAGCAATGCCTCGTTTAATTTAAAAATTCTTTCAATTTCCTTTCGCCTACGACGTTACATTATTAGTCGCTTTCTAGACATTAGTATGTCTTTTTTTTTAGTGTTTGAACATTAATTTTCGGAAGTTTGCTGCTAACTCGTGTCGATTGGTTGAGCGCCGCAACCTGAAAGCTCTTTTAGTTGCTCGAGCCATTGCTGTTTAGGCTACAGACAAACATTATGAAAAAATAAGTTTCTTTAAATTCTTTACGCCTACGAAGTCGCAGTCAATCGTATCTTAACTTTCGTACCTATTCTTTTTTATTTTTGCTAACGGTTTCTATAGTAGCAATGACTCGTCCGCTTGACGACAAAAACATCATTATATATATAAATAATAAATAAATAAAACAATTCAAAAAATAGATTTACAACTCAATAGTTATGGGTAAAACCAGGTCAGGTCACAAAATTAAAAACGATATAATGGGTCGAGTCGACTTTTCTGGCAGGTCGGGTCCTCAAAATATGAACCATGGACAACTCTGTTCTGAACTACCTCAAAAATATTACAAACAATTATGCAAATAAGACAATTGGCACCATAAATAAAAAATAAATAAGCAGCAATCGCAGGGTATTCAGTAATAAATTAGCCTTGTTGTCATTGTTTTTAATTGCTGCAACTGCAAGGTACATAACCATGAATTCATGCAGCAGGAAAATGTAGCCATTCACAAAGAGTGAATGGGGCATAACTCCCAAAAATGTTTTGCCATTTATGAAATGCAGGTTCTATTCACTGCTTGTTTTTCTTTCAGCTTATCTGCCTAAAGTAACAGCCACAGCTTGACTGTCTATAGCTTTCTGAAGATTCATTTACTTGTTCCCGATTGCTTGTCCTTATGTTGACTTTTTAGTTGTCACAACAGTAGGAACTAAAAAAGAATTGATCTGAAATGTGTCAAAAATGATGCTGCAAGCACAGACAAATAGCTTGCTAAACTTTGCCGTATGTTTTTAGCAGATGCTTTGAATTCATTTCTTACATTCAAGAAAAACCTAACTAATCTGAATTTAATATTAAAAATCTAATTTGTGATCAAATATTAGGTTTAAGCAAAGAAAGCAATTTTAGTCTCAAAATTTTTACATAATAAAAAAATACATTGTTTAAAAAACAACAATTTTCTTGCACCCTAAAAAGTATAAAATAATATTCCTATAATTGATATACAATGAAAAACGTTGTGGCTCATTATTTTTTATAACCATTTGTTTTATTAAAGTTTTGATGTTGTAACCTATAATGTGCCCGCAACGTTTTCCGTTGTATATGAATTATAGGAATATATATATATATATATATATATATATATATATATATATATATATATATATATATATATATATATATATATATATATATATAATCTATGCATTTCCCTTAATTATAGCTCAGCAATAACTTCAATTTAAATCAAATTATTAGTACTGTAGTGTACCGGTATTTTATGCACGTCCACGCACACGTGTGCCAAACGCATGTTATACAGGTAATTACAGGTGAGCGCTCCTTAGCTTGCTAGGCTCGTGCTCCTTCACTTGTTTGGCGCGCACTTGCTAGTGGCTAGCTTAAAAACCTTTGCTCTCGAATGTTCTCTCTTTTTCTTCTTCGTTGTTCTCGTGGTTCGCCATATTGTTACTTTAATCAAGAATTTAAACTTAGCTTTATTTTCATTTCTCGCCATTGTTGGCCCCGAGAAGAATTGTTTATTTTTGTCTATTGTCGTCGGTCAATTAAATAAAGTTATTTCAAACCGCCTTCAAACTGTGTTGAGTTGGTACTACAAAGTATATCGAAATAACGTAGTCAGCGACTACAATTGGTGACCCCGACGTTTCTTTCTCCAACGTGAAGAATTCTTAGGTCCAGTAAAAGGCTCACCACAAGGTGACCCCAACTTCCGACGACATCAGTTTTCTTTCCCCGACGTTCTTCAACACCGACGACTGCAGCTTTCGACGTTTTCAGCCTGCGAAGTCTTTAGCTTCGACGTTCTTGACCACTGGTGTTTGCAGTCTTCAGCGTTTTGAACCTCCGACGTCTACAACCCGAGGACTACAGCTCGATGAATTTTTCTATCGACTGACTCATCGTCAAAATGGCATCAGCTTCAACGCAACCTCTGGCCGTCACCACAACACCACAACTCCCACAATTGCTGCCGTCTCAGTAAAAGCGCCTCCTTTCATACCGTCAAACCCTGCTACGTGGTTTGTGATCCTTGAGGCGCAGTTCAACATCGCCGGCATCACGACGTCTGCCACAAGATTCTACCACGCGTTAGCAAATCTCCCAGTAGAGACAGTGAGCAACCTCGACGACGTAATCTTGCAGGCCGCCGATTACGACCAACTCAAAGACGCCGTCAAGAGGTTCCACGAGACCAGTAGAGGGGAGCTCTTTAAATCCTTCTTACAAGAAACCCCCCTCACCGGCAAGCCTTCACACTTCCTTCTTCAAATGACAAAGGTGGCAAAGAAAGTTGGCGTAGGAGACGACATGGTGCGTCATCGTTTCCAACAAGCTCTTCCACCCAGCCTTGCACCTGTCATTGCATCACAGATTCCATTTTTCGCGATTTATCATTTGTTTTTGTATACATTGACGATATCCTAATTGCTTCGCAGAATTTAGATGAGCACAAAATTCACTTGGAAATTGTTATGAATCGTTTATGCGATAACAGGCTGCATGTTGTGTTGGAAAAGTGCGTTTTTGCGGTAGATAAGGTTGATTTTCTTGGTTATTCAGTTAGCCCAAAAGGTATTGTGCCCCTGGCGAATAAAGTTGAAACGATTAAACATTACGAAATTCCGATTGATTATGCTTCCTAACGTCGTTTTCTTGGCCTGATTGGGTTTTACCGACGCTTTATACCTTTGTTTGTTGACATAGCTGAACCCCTGTATCAACTTCTTGCATCGTGCAAAGGTAAAAATTTGACATTATTATGGACGGATGATGCACGCAGAGAGTTCGAGAAATTGAAAGAGAATCTTACCCAAGCGATCCAGTTAAACTTTACTGATCCGAAGTCTGACACATTTCACCTCATCACCGATGCGTCAAACTATGCCGTTGGAGCAGCCTTGCACCAGTCTGTCGGGAACGAACTTCGACCAGTGGCATTTTTCTCGAAACGTCTCTCTACACCTCAACGTTCCTACTCTGCGTTTGACCACGAACTTTTAGCCGTCTACCTTGCAGTAGTTCACTTCAAACCAATTATTGAGGGTCATACTGTTGCAGTTTTTACAGACCACAAACCCTTAGTGAATGCATTCTACAGTCAAACCCCACCGAAATCTGTACAGAAAAGCGATATTGAGCAGCAACAGTCAAATATACGAGCGCAGCGTCGTGTTAGATTTGCAGTATGATTCTCTCTTGTTTCTCTCTTGGATTGTTTTTGTTCGTTATTTCCTTGATCATTTCTGCGTATGATTTTTGTTTGTACTGTTCTCTTTTTTTTTTATGGCTCCGCCATCTGCGGGGGGACTATTGTAGTGTACCGGTATTTTATGCACGTCCACGCACACGTGTGCCAAACGCATGTTATACAGGTAATTACAGGTGAGCGCTCCTTAGCTTGCTAGGCTCACGCTCCTTCACTTGTTTGGTGCGCACTAGCTAGTGGCTAGCTTAAAAACCTTTTCTCTCGAATGTTCTCTCTTTTTCTTCTTCGTTGTTCTCGTGGTTCGCCACATTGCTACTTTAATCAAGAATTTAAACTTTGCTTTATTTTCATTTCTCGCCATTGTTGGCCCCGAGAAGAATTGTTTATTTTTGTCTATTGTCGTCAGTCAATTAAATAAAGTTATTTCAAACTGCCTTCAAACTGTGTTGAGTTGGTACTACAAAGTATATCGAAATAACGTAGTCAGCGACTACAGTACTATTATACTCAGTGCGTGATTTACAGTGAACAATGCCAGCAAGACGCCAAGGAGGCAATTTGGATCGAAGAACGAATAATGCTAAAAACATCCGAAATAGAAGAGCTCAAAGAACAGACGAACAAATCCTACAACATAATTCAAATGTGCGTGTGAACGTGGTGCAATTGTGAGAATCACAATCACAAGAGGCACGAGCTGAACGAAATCAACAACGACAATTAGAACAAAGACAAGCTCGCCGGTTAGTAGTTAACACTCGCAGGGCAAGCGATCGACAGAGCCAGCAACTATATAGAAAATTTTTATCTGATTCGTTCCTTCGTCTAGCATTTCAGTATGAGCCGGATATTGAATATTACTCTCATTCGAAAGTTACGATTGGTGCTATGGATAAGAAATGTCCCCATTGCCATGCGCTTAAATTCAAAAATGAGTCAGCTTGGCATAGCTTTGACCGTTGCATCGTCTGGCATTGCAGCAACTTTATTGGATGGAGGCAGAATAGCTCATTCAGCACTTAAGCTGCCACTGAATATTAAAAATAACCCAGATGCAATGTGCAACATAAAAAGCAATCCTCCATGGCCACAGTGCTGAAACAATGCAAAGTTATCATCTGGGATGAATGCACTATGGCACACAAACATTCGCTTGAGGCGTTGAACCGGACACTAAAAGATATAGAAAACAATGACAAACTATTTGGCGGCACTCTGTTACTTCTTTCAGGGGATTTCAGACAAACGCTTCCCGTCATTCCCCGTTCAACTTACGCTGATGAAATCAATGCTTGCTTGAAATCATCGGCACTGTGGGGTTATGTTGAAAAAGTGCAGCTAAAAGTAAACATGCGTGTTCAAATGCTTCAAGATCCATCTGCCGACACATTCTCAAAACAATTGTTAGATATCGGTGATGGAAAAGTTGCTGTCTATCAAAATACTGGCTGCATAAAATTGCCAACCGATTTCTGCACAATTGTTAATTCGCAAAAGTCTCTCATTGACAGCGTATTTCCCGATTTACACACACACAGCAACTTTATTGGATGGAGGCAGAACAGCTCATTCATCACTTGAGCAATGTGCAACATAAAAAAGCAATCATCCATGGCCACAGTGCTGAATCATGAGTGGCTGGCAGAAAGAGTCATTTTGCAGCAAAAAATGTGGATGTCAATGATTTAAATTTTAAGATACAGCAGTTGTTGCCAGGCGAATTGGTGTCATACAAATCGATTGATACAGTTTGCAATGCCAGCGAAGCCATAAATTATCCAACAGAGTTTTTGAACTCATTGGATTTGCCAGGCATGTCACCGCATTATCTACAACTTAAAGTTGGATCTCCGGTTATTCTACTTCGGAATTTGAACCCACCGCGGCTGTGCAATGGCACGCGATTAGTAATTAGAAAATTAATGAAAAACATTGTCGAAGCCAGCATTTTGAATGGCAAGTTCAAACGAATTCAATTTCCAATTACATCGGCATTCGCAATGACAATTAATAAGTCGCAAGGACAAACGATGTCTGTATGTGGCTTAGATTTGGCACGCCATGTTTTTCTCACGGACAATTATACGTGGCATGTTCTCGCGTGGGCAAACCATCCAGTTTGTTTGTGTTGGCTAAAGATGGACTGACAAAAAACATTGTACACTCGATTGCTCTTCGAGATTGATTTTTTTAAATTGACATAATTTGTACATTAGACTTTTAATAAAAAACAACTAAAATAATTTATAAGTAAGGCTGGGCCGGAATAATCGGCGCACGCATAATCTGGATGATTATTGCCGTAATCAGCATAATCGGCAAGGGAAAAAATAATCGGTGCCGATTGAACTTTTTCTGAAAAACTACCCACTTACAATGTGTTCATATATTATCTAGTGAAAGTACGACAACTAATAAAAAAATCTTTCATCGTGCAGTGAATGAAAGTTGAAATAATAGAAATAAAAATGACATCAAAGGAAACGTCGGCATTCTTCAGTCATTCGCGAATGAAAGTAAAGTATTGATTGAAAGAAAATTAAATTGATAAAAGAATATAAAAATGACATCAAAGAGTTGGGCGGCATGTTTTGAAAATTAACTGGTTTAAAAAGTTAAATTATCAAAAAGAATTTAAATTTTTAATTTTCTTTGATCTTGCCATATTTTAGGCGGGACAAACACTAACCATTATCACGCGAGCGCATGCAAGCAGCAAAACACACGCTTGTATTATGGCGGTATGTTTCGGAACAAGCATTTTCACTTAAGAAATAGTAATTATAAAATAATCGGCGTCATAATCGGTATCGGCAATTTTAATAATCGGCAAAAAGTCATATCGGAACAGCCTTATTTAATTTCTAAGGCAAAACAACGTTTGCCGGGTCAGCTAGTCTTAATATATAAAAATATATAGCTGTGCGATGTCTGGCTAAAACTTAAAAACTGCTGAACAGATTTCATTGAAATTTAGTACACTTAAGTAAAACATTTAGCAGGTTGCATATATCAATTTTGGAAAAAATTTGTTAATCCGTTGGTGTTTTATAGTTTTAACGTTTCGGTCAACGGTTGTAAAGGAAAGTAAATTTATTTTGTTCGAAATTAAAATAAAAATTAATTTATAATTAAATTAAAAAAATTTTTAAGTTTTTTTTATCATTTTCAAATATAAATATCAAATAAATTTTTGTGTTGTTTAGTGGCACTTTATACTTTTGTTTTTTTTATCGAGCTCATTTCTCTCTACGGAACCGTAGCTGTACTTTCGGTGGTTTACATTTGATGTTTCGATTGCCAAAAAGTTTTTTTTTTAAATACATATAGTTTTGCTTTTGTTTTTTGCAATGCCGAGAAGACGAGCTGACATAGATCGTAAAAGTCTATCTAAATTCCGACAAGCTACTTCACACGTGCTATGCTAACCACACGGATAACCAGCGAGCGACAGAAAATGTTAACAATTCGAGCGTGAATGAAAATGGACGAGAAAAGAATAGGCTTGAAATACAGTGGTGAATTGACTGGATTTTGTTGGGCGGCTGGAAAAGTAAAATTGCAACAATTGGTCCCACCACCAGATCCATTACGCTCAAAATTTTTGGGTGCTGGAAGTGATTCTACACATTTCTTGGCCAACATACAAAAATACAACAATTGTTTCCAAATTATGAAAATTTCATGCCCACTTTCAAGGTAGGATTCAAATTATTATAAATGACAATAAAATAAATAAAAAATTTCTATAACCATTTCAGATCCAAGGACAAATATATAACATTATCACTACATATTAGGAGCGCTGGTACCACTACCAGATGTCGATCATCAATTTTTACAGATTTATATCATGGGAAATTTGGATGCGGAAGTTGAAAAGCGTTGTACTTGCAATCCAACTATGAAGCAAACTATTATGCGAGAATTGCAAACGTTTCTTCATCAGAACAATGATATAATCAAAATTGCATTGGATTGGATGCCATCTGATAGCCATCATATCGTCATCAGAGCTGACAAACACCTGCGGGTGAGTACTCGAGAAGGTTTAATGTGCTGACAATTGACGAAGTGGCTATTGTTATTTTCGGAGAAAATATGCATTCTAGAGGTATCATGCTTCATCGTCGGAATAATGAATTGAAACGTGTTTACGAAACGCACAGGAGTTACAATGCGCTACAATACCCATTAATATTCTGGCAAGGTGAAGACCTATACCATTTCAATATTAAAATTGTTAATCAAGTAACAGGTAAGTACAACTGATTAAATATTTAATTTTTTAAATATAAGGTTTTGATAGATATAACCGAATATCTTTTGTAATAACGGGTGCTGAAACCAACAAAAAGGTCAGTGTTATGAATTTTTATTCATACAGACTCATGATTCGTGAAGGCGAAATAAATCACATTTTGATATGTCGTCGGCTTTTCCATCAGTTTGTGGTTGACGTGTATATCAAAATTGAGATTGAACAATTAACATACATCCGTTTGAACCAACAGCACCTCCGATCTGAAGAATACATTCATCTTCACGATGCTATTAATGTCAATGGCAAATGCAAACAACGTGGGAAGGATGACAATTTTGCCAGCCACTTACATTGGAAGTCTGTGCCACATGCAGGAGTACGCACAAGATGCGATGTCAATATGGCCGCCCAGATCTCTTTCCATCATACTCTTCCAGTCATTCCCCAATCAACTGCAGCAGATGAAATAAACACGTGTTTAAAGTCATCAAATTTATGTTTTTGCAACATAATCAAAGTGCAGATATGTTTTCGAAGCAATTGTTGGATATTGGTAATGGGAGAGTAGAAGTTGACACCTCGACTGGATTAATTGCATTACCCACCAATTTCTATAACATAGCGGACTAGAAAGAGGAGTTTATTCAGTGTTTTTCAGGAAGTAGGGCAAAAACCATTATTGGCTCAACACATGAACAATACTGGCAGCAAAAAACAAAGATGTCGATGATGTCAATGCGATCATTCCAAATTTTCTTCTGGGACAGTTTGTTTCCATCAAATCAGTTGAAACAACTATAAATAACGATGACGTAGTCAACAATCTTACAGAATTTTTGAATTCGCCGATGACTTTAACTGATTTGACCTTCAATTTTTAAAGGTTACAATTTCCTGTGCATCTACCATTTGCGATGACCATAAATAAATCACAAGGCCAGTCTTTGGAAGTTTGCGGAATTAACTTGGAGTTTCCATGTTTCGTGCATGGACTATTATATGTTGCATGTTCGCATGTCGGAAAACCATCATCGTTGTGCCTTTATGCACCGCGAAACAAAACATAGCATATCAGAAAGCTTTACAATGATTAATTGCATTTATCTTTCATGTAAATAAAAGATATTGAATTAATTTTAATTAAATTTCCATTTAATAGGCAAGCAAAAGCTTCTGATTTATTCATGTATGCATCAGCTGGAAAAACAAAAACTATGGTGTATCCACAATCACTTGAATAATAAGTTTTCAAATAGTTTTTTGGTCAAAAATGTAAAAACAATCGAGGCAAAGCTGGGTATTCCAAGCTAGCGGGGATGGAAACAGGAGCGAGAGAGATAAAAACGATAGAAAAACCTCTAAAAACCCCGGGCAACGCTGGGTAACCCCACTAGTATATATATATATATATATATATATATATATATATACCCCTTGGACAAACAGACAAGAAAGCAAATTGAGAAAAACGTGGTAAAAACATTGTAAAATTAAATTCTATTGGCCAGATCTTTGTTTTCACACAATCAAGCTGTGATATTTCAGTTACAACTTTTCAGTTACAGTTAAAGTTACGACATTTTTCAGCTGTCAAACATTTTTCAGTTATTATTACAGTTATTTATTTTCAAGTTAAAGTTACAGTTAACTGTAGGTTCTATGAACAGGCTGAAAATGGTAAAACTTAAAGTTCATGTCAGAAACATGTTCTTAGAGAACCTGTTACTTTTTCCTGCAGTCATATCACTGCAAACTGAGAAGACGAGCTCCACATATGTTTCTGAAGCAGGTGCAGTATCCAAGGCTGTCCAGAAACTTATTCCTGTTTGATTAGTTGCTAATCTTTTTGAAACACAACGATAAGCATTAAATTCTTCATCAACTGAATTTTCATGCCTAGATGGCTTGCTCAAAAACTAGAAGCTTCAATTTCTTGGCATATTTCAGTCTAGCGTCTGCAATCTTGAAGTAGACCTCGACGCCCAACTAGCCATGAAAATCCAAATACAACGCATCTGCCAGTCATCATTTCATCAGCTTCGACAACTGCGATCCGTCCGTCGTTCTCTTTCTGCCAAGGCATGTTCAGCTCTTGTACACGTATTTATTTATCACTAGGAGGCTTGCTAACTGGAGTAGGAGTGGCGGTCCGTCTTGTCCTCAAAAAACACAAATTCGACAAAATTTCGGCTGACATAAGTAACACCAAAGAACTCGATACATATGGCCGTATATAAAAAAAAAAAAACAAAATAATTTTTTTTTTAAATTTTGTCTTTTTCAGTTAGTATTTATTTTTGAATTAATTAACTTAATTTATTATTCATTTACTATTACAGTTAAAGTTATTGATCATTTTTCAGTGACTATTAGTATTACAATTAACTGTCCATTATTTTCAGTTTTCAGTTAGTATTACAGTTAACTTGAACATCACTCCAATCAAGAATGATACATGACGCATTTGAGCCAGAGGTTGTAGAAGTATCCTTTTTTTAACTGATCATTGAAGGAGTGTTTTACATAAGCATACATAAGTGATAAGCGAAGCACCCACACCCCTGCTCCAACATGAATCTGCTACTGCCACATTAGACAAAAGACTTCATTCCAGTTCTCCAGCTTGTGAGTGGGTGAAACCATTCATTTATACTCCTTTTAACTAGGCTTTGAGCTAATCAGCAGTAACATTAATTCATCTTAATTCTAGCCTTACCACAATCATCTTGTCATCATCACAAGTAACACTCCTCAACTACTCCGCAAGGCACTTAACTAATTCTCATAATAATTGACCTACCCCTATGATAAACTAATCTCCATATATACAGAATAGGTATACCTGCCTGTGGTTTAAGATCGCTTTTAGCTAGGATCCCATGCAGCCTAGAGAACCAGACCAAAGAACTGAGAGTTACAACCATATAGTAACTTAATCAAATATTTTTTAATAACAAAAATAAACTTTCTATGTACAAATTAATTTTAAAGAAATTAACAAAAAATTTTTTGATAAAACTTCAGTTGAAATTGAATTTCATTTGTGTCGTCTCTAGTTCGATGGTCTATTTATGTCACAAGCCACTTCGATAAATTGACAGCAGCCAATCAGATAACAGCAGCTTGCTCTATGAATATTCATTATTTGTATTAATCGGCAACTTAACACTTAACCGATAAAGAAATAGGGAAATTTTAAATTTAATACAGCATTTGGCAATAATAATATTAATTAAAATATGGGCTGATTTTGAAATTTGTTCTACTCAATTTACGGTTCTCAGCTAGCTTAAAATTTGTACTGCAGCATTTGGCAATATTTATTTGATTTGCCAGAAAAGCTATAAAAAATTCCAATTTCAAAACTTGTTTAATGTATTGTACAAGTATCTACAGAAAACTGAAAAAAGTCAGAACAAAGCTGAGGATTTTTAAAATCTACAGAGAAAAAAAATATAAAATATTTAAATTAAATTTAAATGTACATCTATATATGAAAAAATCAAAACAAAGTCTAAGTTTCTTAGACTAAAAGTACATCTTTTTATAACAAAAAAAATAAAAAAATTTAAACTATTTAAATTATGTTAAGTTTCTTAGACTAAAAGTACATCTTTTTATAACAAAAAAAATAAAAAAATTTAAACTACTTAAAAAATTCAAAGCAAAGTATAAAATCTTTAGAATATATGTATATCTATAAAAAAAGTGAAAAAATGTCTAAAATCTTTAGAAAATATGCACATCTACTTAAAAAATCAAAGCAAAGTATAGGAATGTTTAAAATTCAGCAATGAAACCATTTCATTATTTGAATAAGTGTGATCAGAAGAAGGTCTTGCAGAGATTAATTCAGCATTTCCTTCTAAATTTGTGTTGCTGTTTTCTCTAGGTATTTTGTTGATCTGAAAGATCTCTGATTTTTTAGTTTTATTATTTGATAGACTAGGAAAAGAAAGTTTAGGAAGATTTAAAACAGAATTTAATTCTGAGCAGATGCATATACAATCTTAAGATTTTAGGCTTTGATACATATAACACAGATTTTTGATGTTGATTTTGTTTTTTTTTAGGTACATGTACTCATAATTTATTTAAAGTTTAAAATTGTTATAACTCTTTTATTATAAAAAGATGCACTTATAGTCTAAGAATCTTAGACTTTGTGTTGATTTGTTCATAGATAGATGTACATTTAATCTAAATATTTTATACTTGTTTTCTCTATAGATTTTAAAGATGTTGAGCTTTCTTCTGACTTTATTCAATTTTTTGTAGATACTTGTACAATACATTAAATAAGTTTTGAAATTGTAATTTTGTATAGCTTTTCTGGCAAATCAAACAAATATAAGATACTTGTACAATACAGTAAACTCGTTTTTAAATTGGAAATTTTCAAAGCATTTTAACCAAATCAAACAAATAATATATTGCCAAATGTTGCAGTAAAAATTTTAAGCTAGCTGTGAACAAATTTCAAAATCAGCCCATCTTTTAATTATTATTATTGCCAAATGCTGTATTAAATTTAAAATCTTCCCATTTCTTTATCGGTTTATATTATCGGTAAAGTTATTGCCAACTAATACAAATAATGAATATTCATGGAACCAAAAAGACTCTAAATCGTTTTCGAAGGCCATCTTGGCATCTCACTCAAAACTTGCTCATCTCCGATATACCTATTCTATATATATGCTAATCTCCATGATAGTTAACTTAACATAATAATACTTAACTCATCACTAAGACACCTAATATTACTCTACAATGAGCCCCAACTCACCACCAAGTTACCCTAAATATCATCATCACTAAGACATCATTCTCCTTTCAACAAACTTGATGGCAATATTTTCATCATTTTCATCCTGATTCTCTCCTTCGTTTCCCATGCCAGATTGCTGCTCAAGTCCCAGAGTGCTTCTGAGCATCTCCAGTTGATCTTTGAGCATCCTCTGCTCTTCAAACAACATCCTTGCATTCTCCAAAGCTTTTGTTCTTTCATCTTCTGCTTGTTTGATAGTTGTTTCCATCTGTAAAATAATTGGTGACATATTTGAGTAACTAACATGTATAATTACAAAATTAAAGAATTATTGAATACTGTCAAAAACGATGTTTTTTTATTTTATCGAACTGTCAGATATTAAATAAAGAACGTTTTCCTTCTCTATACCATTCTTATTGAAAGTTCAATTAAGTCAGGATCTCAATCGGTGTAAATGATTAAATGTGGTAATGAGACAATGTGGTTGCTCTACCTGCTCAGCAATATCAAAAAATTTTCAATGCTTTGGATTGAACCTGGTTCAAGCAAATTAAAATCACTTCACTTCATGCCATGACTTTGTAAGACAGCTTAAATAACTTGCAATGTTTTGTTTTGAACAATAAATCCAGCATAATGTTTGATGTAATAGGATAACCTCTTGCATAATAAGCTGAAGTAAAAACGCTTTGAATTTTTAGGACTGACAGTACAATTGCATAATAACTTCTATTACACACCTGTATGCAGCTATTTTATCAAGACTGCTGACCGCCGTGTTATGCGAAATTGATAACATACATACATACATACATACATACATACATACATACATACATACAGACATCAGAAATTATGTATGAAGATAAAAAAAAATCATTTCACACACTTTTTAAAACCTAATAGAGATTTTGATAACACTGCCAATGCTCGAAATGACAAGTCTAAGAACCAGATTTTTCTCATATTAAACAAATAGTCTCCTTTTAATTTTTAGGAAAAAGAATCGGTACACAGTGTATCTTAGACCTTCATTCCCCCATCTATATGATTTTCAAATACATCATCTCTTAGTATGATGTTACCCCTTCACATTTTACTCACTATGCCACTATGCAGGATTATTATCATCACTGTGAGCCGTGAGCTACTTTGAAATTGCATTGGCTTATAATTTAGTCGGTTTAAATGTTAGCTGTAGTTTGAACAATTATTTTATTATATATAATTTAGATATTCATAAAAACATAAAACTGATAAAACTATGATGAATACCAAATTAATATCAGCATGAATAAGTCTCAATTCTTCAACGTGGGCCATTTTTTCTTGCAGCAGAAGTTCCATTTCCGTCTTGTATTCCTGCAGACAATGATCTTCATTATCCATTATTTCACATTCGGACTTCACCTTGTTCTTTATTTTTTCTAGCTGCACCATTTTGTTTCTTTCAATAAAAATAAAACAACACATGAAACAAAATAGGTAAAGGTTCCCTTTGACGGCCCGTGCCGAAAAATAATCGTATTATTTTTATTTTGTCACAATAACATAAAAAAACAAATTTAATACCAATTTTAATTTAAAAAAAAAACATTTATCGTAATTTGAGAGACTTTGAAAACGTAAGTAGTACCCTTTCAAGCCCTATTTACATCGTAGTTGTGAGTGGTGAGGTACGATGATCGTATGAATGAAATGAATAAAAAATAAATAAAATTAGTTTATAATAAAATTTTATTTATAAAACAAACTATCAGTTGTAAATAAAAATTCCATTAAAATTTTAAAACTCACCGCCCGGTAACTCGGGACGGTTTGCAAGAAGTAAGAAAATTGGAAATTATTAAACTAAGTTAACTTCTTTAAATAAACGAAATTTCAAATTTTTAATAAAGAAAAACTAAAAAATAAATGTTAAAAAAAGTAGTTTATTCGAAGCAACGTCGAAATTTGAATATTTGTAAGCGAACATTGTGTATTTGCGTCGTTTAAACTTTTCCTTCAAATCCTTCGTTTAAACTTTTCCTTAAAACTCAAACGTACATAAATTATAATTACATTATTTATTTTTTTATATGACATTTTCCCATTTTAAATAAATTACTTATACTAATTATCATAATTTTTAAACTAGTGTTTACTTTTAATCGTGTTTATAATTAATTATAGCCGAGAATTATGTATTAATCCGCCACACGGGCCGTCAAAGGGAACCTTTACCACAAAATAATGTAAAACGTTTATTAGTTTGAGCTAGTTTCTAGCAGAAATGACTTTTTTTAAAAGCCAAAGCCTCGAAATTTAATTTTAATTTAAGGCGGCTTGGCATGTTAACAAGATGACACCGATCAATAAGCTAATAACAGAATTAGCAAATCTATCCATCCGTTAGCTGAAAATATCCACCTTATTTCCTTTATTTGCTCCAATTTTCGAAGCACTTCGATGTCGCAAGCCTCCGACATTTTTATTTTGTTTTGCGACAATTTTTTAACAAGCAAAGAACAGAAAAAATGCTGTTCCATTTTTTTTTATTAAAACAAGTTAACGAAAATGTTTAACTACTGTTTGTTAGTTAGGACATTAGTTTTTTTTTACTTCAGTTAGAAGCATAGTTTAACTAATTATTTTTAGTTGAAACTACCTTATATTAACTT
The DNA here is from genome assembly GCA_963978895.1 of Erpobdella octoculata. Classification (NCBI taxonomy): domain Eukaryota; kingdom Metazoa; phylum Annelida; class Clitellata; order Hirudinida; family Erpobdellidae; genus Erpobdella; species Erpobdella octoculata. The sequence goes on along the minus strand of OZ022238.1, from coordinate 22,577,129 downwards.
CACCGCCGGTTCTGCTGGCTTGCTTACCCGCAAACCTTGAAAGTGAAAATTAACTAACATCCCGTCATCCAATCGAGCTGAAATTTGAATTATAGACTTTCTCTTGATGACAATGTATTTTATTACAGTTTGAAAATTATAAGAGACATGTAAATATTTGTAAATGTTATCATTAGGCTGGACATGCAGGGGCATACAGTTTGATGTCGTGGACAAAAATTTTGCTGAGGTCGACCCCAATGCCACGTTATCTGTAACATTGTTAATATTTATCAGGAACATCCGGTATACCACTTCTGCCACACTTCAAAGAGACGCATGGGCGTAAAGTTCCCATTTTCCCCGGGCGGGCAAGGGGCAAGACTCGGGTCAACTTTTCTGCCATATATATAAATATATTAATATATATATATATATATATATATATATATATATATATATATATATATATATATATATATATATATATATATATATATATATATATATATATATATATACAACTATATACAGTAGTGCTTTCCTGGGGGTTCGTGCAAACCCCTTGTTAATCAGAAAAAGATTACTTTTAATTAATCTTATTGTCGGTTGTGTGGGATAGTCACTATTACAAAAACTTGATTTTATCTCATACCCCTGATTGCCCGAAAGTTGGGAGGCATTTGCTTTCCACTTCCTCTGCCTATGCTTTCTCTCAATTGGTCGCCTATTGAACACTTGGAACGCAGCTCCTTATGTAACCAGTTAATTGAGAAACCATAATTCGGCAGATGACACCATGGTAAAACAATCCAACTCGAAGGAATATAGTGAAAATCAAGTAGCTATTTGGAAATATTTTCAACGATTTAATTACTTTATAATAATACTAGCGAAGTACCCGGCGTTGTCCGAGCTTTTTAGAGTTTTTCTATTGTTTTTTTCTGTCAAATGAGTCTATTAACAATTGCTGACCATGAGGCTTTAAATGAAATCTAAGAAAAAGCAGTTGCAGACATGTTATTCAACAGCATATTTTTAGAAAAGTGCTATTAATGTTAATATCAATTTCTTTTGCAATTTCTTGATGCCTGCTCATTAAAGTAACAGCATTTTACCTTGTCTGCTTCACTGTAATTTGGCTTTTTTCTTTGGCTTGCACATGAACAGGGAAATAAAACAGATGTAAATAACCATAAATTATTAAAAATGCAATATTCCTAATTTTCCGAGGGGCAGATACTTTTCCCAGAGGGGGGCAAGATTTGATTCGGGGAAGGGCAGCTTGTTCCGTTGCCCCCCGAAGTCTACGCCAATGCGTAGTAGTCAAATGCAGGTACAAAAGTTCCAGAAAATAGATATTAAATAATTCGAATAGTTATAAAATTAGTCAAATAACAAATAAAAGAAAAAACGAGTTTTTCAACACAAACAATTTTTCTTTTATTTTTTTAATTGAATTATGTATTGTCATCCAATATAAAGCTATGTTTAAAGTAGAGATGGGAACCGAACCCAAAATTAGAAGTTCGAGTTCGGTTCGGTTGATCATTTTTGGGTTCGGGTTCGGTTCGGGTTCGGTCCCCTTTGGGTTCGAGTTCGGTTCGGGTTCGGTCCTTTTTGGGTTCGAGTTCGGTTCGGGTTCGGTTGCTGTGGGGTTCGAGTTCAGTTCGGGTTCGGTTGCTGTGGGGTTCGAGTTCGGTTCGACTTTTATTCGAGTTCGAATGTAATCGACCAGTTAAAGTTTGTTCGAGTTTAGCTCGAAATGTGATGACTATTGATTGAGTTCAGTTCAATTTTTTAATACACAAATAATAGGTACATTTATTTTAACATTATTTAAAATAAGAACAAATCAGAAATTGTAATTGTATTTTAAAAATATTAGTTGCTCTTTCAAAATCTGTTGAATGCAAATAAAGTAAATGTAAAAAATAAAAGTATTTTAAATAGCACCATACTTATAAAAATATTTTAAATAACACTATAATTATAGTCCCAAACTGTAATGACTTTGAATGTTATAATAGTTTAATAGACATAATTTAAATTTAATCATTTCATCTTTACCATCTTCAAAAAGCAAACACACTTGAAACTATTCCAAATAGGACTCTTTATCCATGTCGCATCTACTAATCGCGCCTGATTTTGAGACACCAGCTTATCAAAGTTTTTACAATCACTTCTAACTTTCGCTATATCAAGTTTTTTCGATGGAGAAGAAACAATGATACAATCCATTATAAATTATTGGATAGAAATGCCGCCGCTTATAACAATGAAAACAATAACAAAACAAATAACGCTGGTCCGTTTTTTCTTTTTCATAGATAAAAAATAATCAAATAAGTGATATTAAAAAGCTTGGCCCAATATTTTCATTTAATTTTCTAGGTTGGCTTTTTTTAATTTTGTTCAGATGATGTTTTAACTGCGTTCGAGTTCGGTTCGAGTTCGACCATTAATGGGTTCGAGTTCGGTTCGAGTTCGACCATTAATGGGTTCGAGTTCGGTTCGAGTTCGACCGTCATTGGGTTCGAGTTCGGTTCGAGTTCGGTGCATACAAATTTGGGTTCGTTCGAGTTCGGTTCGAAATGCTAAAATGTGGGTTCGAGTTCGAAAAGTTCGGTTCGAGTTCGGTTCGATTCCCATCTCTAGTTTAAAGTTTCATCTTCCAGCTAGTCAAAAAGCTGGTTTAATTTTACTTGCAAGATTTGCATAGAGAGACACATAAATAAACACACACAAACAGAGATTGTAACCTAAATAAAAGTTTGTAAAAAAGATAGATATTAATATAACAGATTAATACTAATTTTTAATAGTAAAAATAAATTATATAGCGCTTGACGAGAGGTACACATCCATAAATTATTAAAAATGCAGTATTCATAATTTTTCCCGGGGGAGCAGACACTTTTCTCGGGGGGGGGGGGGGGGCAAACATTTTTCCCGGGGGGAGTGGGCAAGATTTGGTCCGGGGGGCAGCTTGCCCCACTGCCCCTCCGAAGTCTACGCCTATGAAGAGACGCACACGCTCGCTTTAGCGACGTCAGTAAAGGTTTCACATTTCAAAGAGACGCTTACGCTCGTCGATAAATCAACCAGACTCAGATTTCATGTATACTTCAAATAAAAACTAAATACATTGGAAATCATTTAATTGATATAAAAAACCTATTTTGTTTTTGAATAAAAGTAGCCGTAGCGGATAGCGCTGAGAGAACAGCTGAAAAATGTAGCACGCTGCCATCAACGAACTTGTAAGCCAATAGTACCGCTCTTAACAACCCTGGTTGCCATCACTATTTTTTTAAAATTACTAATATGTTTAAAATGTATTTTATCAAAGATGAAGAGCTGTCTTTTAAAAATACATCAAATTACTTTACGCTAAAAATATCTTGGGTATATATATATATATATATATATATATATATATATATATATATTGATAAAGGTTGTTGAGGAGTGGCTTCCAAATTTGATGAATAGTCCTCTTGATGAATAGACTTTAGATGAACAGTCCTTATGATGAACCGTGCTATTGATGAATAGTCCTTTGATGAATAGTCTCTTGATGAATAGTCCCTTGATGAATAGTCCTTGATGAACAGTCCCTTGATGAATCGTCCTTTGATGAAAAGTCCGCATACCGAAATTTCAATTGATAAACCTGTTTTTTTTTGTTGGAATGGGCAAATTATCTGACCAGAAAATTTATACAGTGCCCCCAAAACGTTTTTGGGCCCCCACTTCCAAATTCCTGGTTATGGCTCTGCCACGCACGCACTCTCCTGGCTCTTTCATTCTCACGTTTTTCGCACCGTCTCATATAATTCTGATAGGCCTGTTTTTAGTGAAATCGCGGTTAGTAAAGACTCGCTTTGAACTGTCATCGTTAGATGATCGAAGAAACAAGAAGATTGTATCAAATCATCCATAACCTCTGCACTAGAAAGAGTCACACAAATGAGTGGTTGAGATCGGTTTAGGTTCTTATTCAATCGTCGAGTCTTCAGAATCTTTGGTTTCACCGTCAGGTGGTTTTCACAGAAATTTGAGACAAGAGTAAAGTCAGGAACAGCATCATCAAATGTCAGTCCATAAATAATAACATTATTGGATCTTCTTTTTTTCCTTCTTTTCTTGTTCACGCAGCACACAGGGGCGCCAGAATGGTTTTGAAAGTGGGGAGGCCAAGACACTTTTTTTCTAAAATAAAAAGTAAAAAAATGAATGACAGTCTATGTAAATAAAAAAATGTCTAGTGTTTAGATAATTACCATTTTAAAAAAGCTACCATTTACAAAGGTTAACTATAAATTGCAACTTTAACTACCATTTACCAAAAAAATTACTTCTGGTGTCATTTAGCAAACAAAAAGATTTACACATTTCCAACAAGTTTAGATTGACGTTTTTTATGTACAGTTAAAAACATGACATGGTTTAATTTAGTTTGGGTCATTGTTGATTGCAAATAGGTTTTAATTCGACGCAATGCCGAAAAACTTCTTTCTGATGTTGTATTTGACATCGGTAAAACCAAATACAATTTTAACAATTTGTCTACTTGTAACAATAAAGTTCTTGAAATTTCATTTTTACCGAACATATCAACAATTGACAGACTGTAGACGAGTCTCTCGTTATAAAATAATATTGGTATTTGACAAAAAGTGGTGAAGTCAAAATGGCGTTTAGCCCTGCCACTTTTGAAAGTGGGGAAGGGAGGCCACTGGTTTCCTGGCTCCCCGCTTCCGGTGCCGATGGCAGCACAAATGTGCGAGAGATTGCCTCCAGCAGAGCCGAGTCATTCCTCTGCCAGCTAACACCATCTGGGGACTTGTTTTCTAGTTTTCCAGCCTTGCCTCCTTTGACGATTCCCGTAGTACCTGAACCACACTGTTGAGTACCAGCTCAAAGTTCTTGTTGATATTGTCCATTTATATATTCTTAAATAAGCAGCAAGCCTGATTTTTAAGCCAATCGAAGCGACTGAATTTTACCCTGCATGAATATAAATAAGCACGCGTTGTGATTGTTGCGTGTTTGTAAATACGCGATCGGGAGAAGGGGATAATCTTTGCTACTTATCTGAATACCTCTCCGAAAATACCATGACTATACTTTTATATAAAAACTTTTTGGACAATTCTTAGGGGAGACAATCCCCCTCCTGCTCCCCGCAAATGACGCTCCTGGATCTGATCATGCTTTTATGTTATACCATGCGTTGTAAAAAAACTTATCTCCACAGAAGATTAATAAACTCAACTACCTATCTTATCCTTCTAAAATTTTACAGAAATTTAGATTTTTTTCTTTTTTTTTAAAGCTAGTGAAAGGAGTTAGTTAACCCCGCGAGACACTCAACCTGAGCAATGCATGTAAACTCTTTGCTCAAGGGAGCTACGATGGTGATGCCGCTGAGATTTGAACCGCCGACCTATAAGCCGACAAGCGAACGTTTTACCGCTTTGCCACTACAATCACGACGTTACTTACATACTTTTACTTAACTTGACTTGTCTGTCTGTCTGTCTATCGTCAAATTTTGCAATCGATTTTAAACTAACTTCCCGATGAGCTAGAGACTTGAAAATTTAAATATACCTAATTAAATAATTATTTGTGATATTTTTGTCGAACTATTTATTGTCTATGCTAATATGCTCGTGGTTTATGTAACAGAATGTGGTCTACACAATCGATTATATAAAAGTGTGTTTTAAAAAAATTTAGTTTTTTGATTCACTTGTTTTTATTTTATCGAACTGTCAGATAATAAGTAAACAACGTTTTCCTTCTCTATACCATTTTTATTGAAAGTTTAATTAAGTCAGGATCTCAATCTGTGTAAATGATTAAATGTGGTAATGAGACAATGTGGTTGCTCTACCTGCTAGCCGAATTTTTTTATGTTTGTGGCTGGCTGAACAAATATTTCGGCTGATATCCGGATTAGCCGAATTTACGCATAAAATTATTAGTCGGCTTGAATTTTAAATTATCCGGCTCATGATTCAAATTTATGGCTGATAATTATTTTAAATTAGGCTAAAATTTAATATAAAATTAAATACTAAAGTTAATAAAGTTCAAAATTTATTACCAATATATAAATTATCAAATTAATAGCAATTGTCATAAAAATTAATTAAATCATCAAAAATGTCATATGATAAACAAAATTACATCATAAAAATAATATGAAAAAATTTTTTTACATTGCAAATTTAAAATTGTCATGTATAAAAACAATCTGATTTAATTTATCAGCACTTAAGGCTGATCTGTGGCTGTTCATAACTAATCCACATGTTGAAAATTTATTCCTATTTTAAAGCGTCTGTCAGTAGCGATAATAAGTAAAGCAAAGATAATATAATGAAAATTAGACAACGTAATTGATTACAGAAAGAAATTCAGGAAATTAAACATTGCACACCAATGTATACATAATAGTTGATTTTGCACTTTTACATTGAAAATTAGTTTTATAATGAGTCAAACGTAACTAATACAAAAAAGGTCTAGGTTAAGCTGGCGTTCAGAAATCTTATAGCGGATTTTCGGCGTACCGTTTTCGGCTGGCCGCGGCTAACCGTAATTTTTTTTCGGCTGATTTACGGTGGCTGTAAAAAGTTCGGCGGCGGCGGCGGCCGGCGGCGGCTAGGAGGTCTACTACCCGCTCAGCAATATCAAAAAAATTTTCAATGCTTTGGATCGAACCTGGTTCAAGCAAATTAAAATCACTTTACTTTATGCCATGACTTTGTAAGACAGCTTAAATAACTTGCGATGTTTTCTTTCTAACAAAAAATCCAGCATAATGTTTGATGTAATAGGATTACCTCTTGCATAATAAGCTCAAATAAAAACGTTTTGAATTTTTAGGAATGACAGTACAATTGCATAATAACTTCTATTACACACCTGTATGCAGCTATTTTATCAAGACTGCTGAACGCCGCGTTATGCGAAATTGGTAACATACATAAAAAATTATGTATGTAGATAAAACAAGTAAAGGAAAAAACGAGTTTTTTAACACAAACTTTTATTTCAAATACACTCAATTTCGAAATACGAAAGATGCTCAAATTAAGTTTTTTTTATTGAATTATGTATTGTCATCCAATATAAAGCTATGCTGAAAGTTTCAGTTTCCTAGCTAATCAAAAAGCTGGTTAAATTTTACTTGCAAAATTTGCGTACAGAGAAAGCCACACACACACACACATACACACACACGAACAGAGATTGTAACCTAAATAAAGGTTTGTAAAAAAATCATTTCACACACTTTTTAATTTCTTTATTTTTTCTAGCTGCACCATTTTGTTTCTTTCAATAAAAATAAAACAACACATGAAGCAAAATAATGTAAAACGTTTATTAGTTTGAGCTAGTTTCTAGCAAAATAGCAGAAATGACGTTTTTTAAAAGCCAAAGCCTTGGAATTTAATTTTAATTTAAGGCTTGGCATGTTAACAAGATGACACCGATCCATAAGCTAATAACAAAATTAGCAAAACTATCCATCCGACAGGCGACCGCTTAGCCACCACCGTCAATGACTAAATATTGAAAGTGTTTATGTCAAAACCTATAAAGCCGATAAAATAATGAATTTTTTTTTTATACATACTCAACTACATATGTTATTTTGCTAAAAATTGTTACAGAAATTCAGTTTTTGAATGACTAAATATTGAACAAAAGTTTATGTCCGACACAATATTGAAGAATTTTTCTACCGACCCCGTGTTTTGGACACCCCTCATTTTGCTAATCCTTTATCCACCACTGATACCTCTAATAGTATGTCAAAGATGTTGCGAGTACTAGAACGAGTACCATAGTATCGAGTACGAGTACCATGGTATCGAGTACGAGTACGAATACTATGGTATAGAGTACGAGTACCATGGTATCGAGTACGCGTACCATGGTATCGAGAACGAGTACCATGGTATCGAGTACGAGTACCATGGTATCGAGTACGAGTACCATGGTATCGAGTACGAGTACCATGGTATCGAGTACGAGTACCATGGTATCGAGTACGAGTACCATGGTATCGAGTACGAGTACCATGGTATCGAGTACGAGTACCATGGTATCGAGTACGAGTACCATGGTATCGAGTACGAGTACCATGGTATCGAGTACGAGTACCATGGTATCGAGTACGAGTACCATGGTATCGAGTACGAGTACCATGGTATCGAGTACGATTATCATTTTATCATGGTGTCAGGGGTCGCTCTAACGGACCTCTTGACAAGTGTATCTTGCACCCGTCGACCTGTCTAGACTCTCAGTCTAGACAGGAACCTAGACATTAATTCTCAGACGTTTGTTTTGCGCGTTTTCTGAGGCTATATATATACTAGCAGTGCCCGTAGCGGCTTCGCTCGCATGAAATTAGAGAATTTGAACCGTGCATCCATAGGTGTCGTCTCGGCCCGTCGACAACTTGGCCCAGCCCGTTTCAAAACCAAACTCCTGGCCCGGCACAGCCCGTCTGAATTAGGCCCGGCCCCTTACAGGCCTAGAAGTTCTATATACTTGATGAAAAACTTCGGCCCGTCCCATCTTGACTTCAGGTTTGGCCCGGCCCAACTGAAGACCCTAAAATCACTAAAATATCTACATACTTGGTGAAAAATCTCGGTCCGTCCCACTTTAAGGTTTGGCCTGGTCCGTGTGAAGATTCTAAATTAACGGCTTGGCCCGGCCGGTGATAAACTGGACTTAGCTACTTTTAACCGGCACAAAACTTCAAAATACTAATTTTTACATTTGTAGCACTTACTGTTTTTCAGTAGCAGTTATTTTGAAATCAAACAACCCTTATTTCCACCCCACATTTGAGGTCCTGGATACCATATTTTTACAAATGTTGAAACACTTATATCCTTATTTTTTGAGTAAATACTAAAGACTAATTTTGACATCTGTAGCATTCACAGTTTTTGAGTAGCAGTTACTTTAAAAACCAAAGAAACCTTTTTTCCACCCCACATTTGAGGTCCTGAAAACCAAAATTTCAAAAAATGCTGAAACATATATCCTTATTTTTAGAGTAGAAACTAAATAATAACTTTTACTTTTGTTGCATTTACAGTTTTTGAGTAGCAGTTACTTTAAAAACCAAATAACCCAATTTTTCACCCCACATTTGAGGTCCTGAAAACCAAATTTTCAAAAAATAGTGAAACACGTATATCATTATTTTTAGAGTAGACACTAAATACTAATTTTGACTTTTGTAGCATTCACAGTTTTTGAGTATCAGTTACTTTAAAAACCAAGTAATCCTATTTTCCACCCCACATTCAAGGTCCTGGAAACCAAATTTGTAAAAAATGGTGAAACACGTATATCATTATTTTTAGAGAAAAAACTAAATACTAATTTTTACAACTGTGGTATTTACAGTTTTTGAGTAGCAGTTACTTTAAAAAACAAATAACCCTATTTTCCACCCCACATTGGAAGTCCTGGAAACCAAATTTTCAAAAAATGGTGAAACACATATATCATTATTTTTAGAGTAGAAACTAAATACTAATTTTTATTCCTGTAGCATTCACAGTTTTTGAGTAGCAGCCACTTTAGAAACCAAATAACCCAATTTTCCAACCTACATTTGAGATCCGGGATCCGGGAAATTGAATTTTCAAAAAATGGTAAAACTCTTATATTTTTATTTTTCAAGAAGAATCCATATACCAAATTTCAAAATCTCTTCATTTTTGGTTTATGAGATATACAATGTTTTAGAAAAAAGTTTGTTTTCCAGTTTCTTTCCCTCAGGAGCAAAATTTTCAAAAATCCTTTCTTAGTGGATGCTTACGCAATAAAAGTAATATAAGTTCCAAATTTCATGTTCCTAGAATGAGGCGTTTGAGCTCGGCGTTGATTATCAGTCAGTCAGTCAGTCAGTCAGTCAGTCAGTCAGTCAGTCAGTCAGTCAGTTCGAGTTCGAGTTCGGGTTTGTAAAACTCGAGTTTTCGGGTTCGGGTTTGTGAAACTCAGGTTTTCGGGTTCGGGTTTGTAGTTTGTAAAATGACCTATTTGTGTTATTTGTTACGCAAAGGTGATAATACAAAACTTGCAGGGCTTGCGATTAGTATAATACGTTACCTCTTAAATTATTGTAATTTAATAATTTTTTCGCGGTTCGGTTCGGCCTTGTAATCAGGCGGATTAGTGTCCTAGCTTACACATTTGCCAATAAAATAACTGTGGCGCATAGATCATTTATAGACTTTGCCAGTTAAAGTTTAGAATTATGCAAGATTATCTTTATAACAAAGGGTCTTTGTTATAGCAGAAAAACTTTGAGTATATGAATGAATAAATATAAGGTTATATAACTGAAGTAAAAAGTTTAGAGTCATGGCTATCCGCGATTTCTTCGACCGAAGGAGGCTTAATTATTTTAGTTTGTTCGCGGCTCGGTCCGGCCTGATAATCAAACGGATTAGTGGTTTAGTTTACTAATAAAATGACGTATTTGTGTTATTTGTTACGCAAAGGTGATAATACAAAACTTCTACGCTCGCGATTAGTATAATATGTTACGTCAACAAAACTTGTAATTTATTAATCTCTGAGACACAGCTTTTATAAAGATTTATTTGTTCACAACTCCGAGTTCGGGTATTAGGCTTATAAATTTTTGGGTTCGGGTATCAAGTTTTCTCATTTTCGGGTATCAAGTTTTCACATTTTCGGGTTCGGGTACCCGTGACATCCCTAATATATATATATATGTCTCAACTTCAGACTCGAAGTTTCTGATATATGTGGCTCGTAAAAACATATCAACGCTATGTTTCCTTATAATATATATATATATATATATATATATATATATATATATATATATATATATATATATATATATATATATATATATATATATATATATATATATATATATATATATATATATATATATATATATATATATATATATATATATATATATATATATATATATATATATATATATATATATATATATATATATATATATATATATATATATATATATATATATATATATATATTAGAGATGGGAATCGAACCGAACTCGAACCGAACTTTTCGAACTCGAACCCACATTTTAGCATTTCGAACCGAACTCAAACGAACCCAAATTTGTATGCACCGAACTCGAACCGAACTCGAACCCAATGACGGTCGAACTCGAACCGAACTCGAACCCATTAATGGTCGAACTCGAACCGAACTCGAACCCATTAATGGTCGAACTCGAACCGAACTCGAACGCAGTTAAAACATCATCTGAACAAAATTAAAAAAAGCCAACCTAGAAAATTAAATGAAAATATTGGGCCAAGCTTTTTAATATCACTTATTTGATTATTTTTTATCTATGAAAAAGAAAAAACGGACCAGCGTTATTTGTTTTGTTATTGTTTTCATTGTTATAAGCGGCGGCATTTCTATCCAATAATTTATAATGGATTGTATCATTGTTTCTTCTCCATCGAAAAAACTTGATATAGCGAAAGCTAGAAGTGATTGTAAAAACTTTGATAAGCTGGTGTCTCAAAATCAGGCGCGATTAGTAGATGCGACATGGATAAAGAGTCCTATTTGGAATAGTTTCAAGTGTGTTTGCTTTTTGAAGATGGTAAAGATGAAATGATTAAATTTAAATTATGTCTATTAAACTATTATAACATTCAAAGTCATTACAGTTTGGGACTATAATTATAGTGTTATTTAAAATATTTTTATAAGTATGGTGCTATTTAAAATACTTTTATTTTTTACATTTACTTTATTTGCATTCAACAGATTTTGAAAGAGCAACTAATATTTTTAAAATACAATTACAATTTCTGATTTGTTCTTATTTTAAATAATGTTAAAATAAATGTACCTATTATTTGTGTATTAAAAAATTGAACTGAACTCAATCAATAGTCATCACATTTCGAGCTAAACTCGAACAAACTTTAACTGGTCGATTACATTCGAACTCGAATAAAAGTCGAACCGAACTCGAACCCCACAGCAACCGAACCCGAACTGAACTCGAACCCCACAGCAACCGAACCCGAACCGAACTCGAACCCAAAAAGGACCGAACCCGAACCGAACTCGAACCCAAAGGGGACCGAACCCGAACCGAACCCGAACCCAAAAATGATCGACCGAACCGAACTCGAACTTCTAATTTTGGGTTCGGTTCCCATCTCTAATATATATATATATATATATATATATATATATATATATATATATATATATATATATATATATATATATATATATTAATGTAAAATCGCTGTTTTTACAATAGGTTTTCTCATTGATAGACGTTAAAGGACTTCGAATAACTATTATGGACATTATTATTAAACCAGAAGGTATAACTAGCCGTAACAAAGCTTCATTTATTATTTTCCAATAAAACATCAAAACCATTCTATTGAGCCCGGTATACGATTTGGTGATATCGTAACATTGGTGTCAGAATTGGGATACAAGAATGGTTTTGAAATCATTGGATGAGCTTTGGGCGAGTGAAATGAAAGACGAGCTGGAGAAACGTGGCCTGAGCGATACAGGTAAAAAGGACGAACTTATGGAACGCCTCTTAGCCGCGTTAGTGAATGAGGGCTATGGGCCTGACGACGACGAATATCTATTCGACATTGACGAGGAAGCTGTGGTCAAGCGAAGGAAATTAAAAAACAAATTGCTGGAGGAAGAAAGACAACGAGCGAAAGAAAACATGGCAGCACAGAAGAAGACAGGAGAAGGAATGATTCTTGGCCACGGAAACAAAGTAGCAGCAGCCGGTACAACTGTTGAGAGTTTGGTCGCAGGGTTGGCTGAGGCAGTGGTGGACACGGTTCTGGACCAGCGGGCTGCTGGTGATGTGGGTTGCTGCGGCGAAACCCAATTTGAACTGGAGTCCACCAGCTGTGTCTCAGAGCATGTGACGGATGACGGCCGTACAGACTGCACAAGTCAGGTGGGTCATGATGATGAGCCTGTCAAAGACGGTCATGATAAGGAACCTTGCAAAGATGCTCAAGATGAACCATGCAAAGATGGTGACAGTGATACAGTCGGTATGGACGTCAAAAACCAAACTAAAGAAGATGAGAAGAATGTTGAAAACGAAATGCAAAACGATGAGGATGAAAGTGACGATGATGATTATAATAATGGCAATAACAACTATGGCTTTCACCCATACAGCGACGGTTCTGAAACGGAAGCCTCCATAACAGACGACGGCACCGAATATTCAGGGTCAGATTTTAGTGAAGAATCTGACTCGGATGAAGCAACCGAGGATTTAGAAACGGACGAAACTCCAATGGAAAAATACGTCAAAGTTAACTTGACAAGAAAAGAAGACACTGATTTGAGAGACGATGGCGATAATTTGAAGAAAGATCCGCTGGACGATACGAAAGTTGACACCGACGAAAGAGCCGAGATGGAATGTGAAAAGAAAACGTTCGATTGTAGCTTGGAAGAAAACAAACATGACGGCGATGAACTTCTCCAAAACAACAATAGCAATGCAGCAAGCAAAAACTCTGGAAAAAATGAGACAAGAACAGAGAACGGTACCGAGGGTTTTAAATCAGATGAATCCACAGAAGATTCTAGATCAGATAGACTAAGAGTCATTGTAAAATCAAATAACAGTTTGATGAAGGGATTTATTGGATTTATGGAACGACGTGTTTTCGAAAAACCTTTTGAAGAGTTTCTTGAGAAAGATCTAAAAGATGTGAAGGAAGAAGAAAAAGCAGACAATTCCGATAAACCGTGCAAAGATGTTCAGGACGAGGCATGCAAAAAAGGCTGTGATGAACCGTGCAAAAATGGCGACGATGAGTTAAAGAAAGACTCTGTTGATGAGCCAAAGAAGGACTGGAAGAAACTGTGTCAAACGGTAAAGAGACTTGACCATGTTGTTTGCGAATTGCGGTCAAAGCCACGAGTAAAGATCAAGGTATTTTGGTGTTCGTGGCCGAGTCGCATTTCTTAAAAGCGATATGCTGTTCGGGACGAACAGAATTAAGAAGGGGGTAATAATGTAAAATCGCTGTTTTTACAATAGGTTTTCCCATTGATAGACGTTAAAGGACTTCGAATAACTATTATGGACATTATTATTAAACCAGAAGGTATAACTAGCCGTAACAAAGCTTCATTTATATATATATATATATATATATATATATATATATATATATATATATATATATATATATATATATATATATATATATATATATATATATATATATATATAGCGCTTTGAACCCCGCCAGAGAGAGCTAACTATTTAGTATCAGGCGACGTCCTGCGTGTTTTGTATTTGTTTTTTTTTGTTATTAATTGCGCTTTAATAAAGTTTTTTGTTGTCGTTCCGAGTTGTCTTTTCTTTCTGGTGTTCACGTCATTCTTGCAGGGAAGACAGTGAAAGTTTGGTGGCAGCGGTGGGATCAAGTATCAGGAAGAAAGAAGTGCTCTCCAGTGTTATTTCCATTCACTAAATAATTTCCATTCCAGGGACGTCAATTGGGGAGGGCAGGGGGGGGCGATCGCCCCCCCCTGAGTTTTCAGTGGGCCCCCGGCACTAAAGTGGGCCCCACGCAGTTAAGTGGGCCCCAAGCAGTTAAGTGGACCCCACGCAGTAAAGTGGGCCCCACGCAGTTAAGTGGGCCCCATCACTACGGTGGGCCCCACACACTTAAGTTAGTGGGCCCTCCGGATTTTTAAGTGGCCCTTCCCGGAATTTTCAGTGGGCCTCCCATACTTAAGGGGCCCCGGTACTAAAGGTGGGCCCCACGCAGTAACGTGGGCCCCATCACTAAAGTGGGCTCAATGAACTTAAGTGGGCCCCCGCCCTTAAGTGGTCTCCCGCGCTTAAGTTGTCTCCCGCGCTTAAGTGGGCCCCCGGCACTAAAGATGGCCACACCAATTTTCAGTGGGCCCCGGCATTAAAGTGAGCCCCACATACTTAAAGGGCCCCGGTACTAAAGGTGGGCCCCACGCAGTAAAGTAGGCCCCATCACTGAAGTGAGCCCAACGCACTTAAGTGGGCCCCCGCCCTTAAGTGGTCTCCCGGGCTTAAGTAGTCTCCCGCGCTTAAGTGGGCCCCCGGCACATAAGTTAGTGGGCCCCTCCTGATTTTTAAATAGCCCTTCCCGCACATTTCAGTAGGCACTAAAGTTGGCCTCACGTACTTAAGGGGGCACTCGGCACTAAAGTGGGTCCCACACACTTAAAAGGGCCCAGCACTGAAGTGAGCCCTACGCACTCAAGGGACCCCGGCACTGATGTGGGCTCCACGCACTTAAGTGGGCTTCGGTCTTACGTGAGCCTATGCACTTAAGTGGGCTCCCGGCACCTAAGTGGGCCCTTACTTACTTAAGTGGCCCTTCCCGGACTTTTCAGTGGGTTTCCCGGCATTAAAGGGGTTCCCTGCCCTTGAGTGGTCCACCACACTTAAGTGGTTTCCACCCAATCCACCCCCGTTTTCACGTGCGACACCACAATAAATTGGTCCCCCGCACTTAAGTGGGCCCCGGCACTCAAGTGGGTCCCTCTTAACTTTTAACTGGCCTTTTCCTGATTTTTGACTGGCCCTTCTCTGACTGTTAAGTAGCCCTCCCTGACTTTTATGTAGGCTCCTGACTTTTAAGTGGGCCATGGTTATTATATGGGCACCTTTCAGACCCTTACTTTCAAAACTCATGGACATCATTTAGGGGGACTGGGCTTCGGACTTTTAGGTGAACCAATAGTTATTATATATGGGCCCCTGTAGGATTTTTTGGTGTTTTTAGTGAGATTTGAGAAGAGAAAAATAGAAGCTTTTGTAATTATAGGATGCGGCCATATGTAGAAAAATGCCGTCCCGGTTATAAAGATGGTTACCGTTATTCATAGCCTGGCCAGGTAGGTTGTCCATAGAAATTAAAAGAGAGAAGAGATGCTAAAGAAACTAGGAAGCTTGATCATCCACGTTGAGATGGAGAAGTGTTAAAAAAGTTATGAACAGTTCAAAATGGAACGAGATAGGTCACAGATTTTGTATGCATGCATCGATCGCATTTTGTCTAAGTTGAACGCACGATTTACAAAAAATAGTGATATTCTTGCATGCCTGAATTCCTTCAATCCGCAATCTGATGATTTCCTCTTTGCACTCTGCAGACCGAATAAGAACACTTTTGCGGCCAGTCCCAACCCGGATAAAAAAAATATCAAATTATGATCCACGACAGGATAATTCGATATATATTACATATACTAATATTTGAGTCTTAAAACACG
Organism: Erpobdella octoculata; assembly: GCA_963978895.1. Lineage (NCBI taxonomy): Eukaryota > Metazoa > Annelida > Clitellata > Hirudinida > Erpobdellidae > Erpobdella > Erpobdella octoculata. Next base: position 22,560,779 of record OZ022238.1, on the reverse strand, counting down.
TAGTATAAAGAACGATAAACTATTATCAAATAACGATATTAGAATTACCTTAATTTAAAATGCCCAGTTTGTTTAGGTTAACAAAAAAAAGATATGAACTATTAGCCTAGATCCATTTCATAAAAATTCAGTAGATACTTGCATTATTGGGCCAAGAGGTGTGGCTAAGAGGGTAAGCAAGTTGCCCCGGGCGGCATCATGGGGGTGACAGAAAGAGGGTTCAGTCTATACATATTATACTAACTTTTTCCGAATTAAATGACTATAGCTTCTTTCGTTCATCAATATTAACCGTTCACAGCAGATTTTGATAGCTATAGCCTTGTTCGTAGAGACAGTTGGAAATTCTCTTATGATCACTCAGATGTTATGGTATGTGACCTCCCCCGGTCATCAGGTTTTTGGGAGGAAAAATAAAACAAGGGTTTCAAATTTTTTTTAAAAAAGTGACTCCTACTACCCCCTCCCCGTCATCAGGTTTTTCAGGGAGAAAGAATCAAAAGATGTTATGCAGGGGGCGCAGATTTTGTGTTTTGCGCCCAGGCGCAGAGTACCCTGAGTGGGCCCCTAAAACATCTTGCCCCCCCTAAGGTTTTGCTGAAATGACGTCCCTGTTCCATTCCAATTCTAATTCCATTATTTTTTTTTCAAATAATTTCCATTCAAATTCTAATTCCATTATTTTTTTACAAATAATTTCCATTCCAATTCTAATTCCATTATTTTTTTTAAAATAATTTCCATTCCAATTCTAATTACATTATTTTTTTTTTCAAATAATTCCTATTTCAATTTTAATTCCATTTTAATTTCAATTCTAATTACCATTGCTAAAATGATTTCTATTTCTATTCTATTTCCATTATCATTTCAAAAATTATTTTCTAATTCCATTATTAAAAATAACAGTCACTATATTCGTTCCTTTAAAAAACCTTTTAAAGATAATAATACATAGTAACAACAACAAGCTTATCAAACATTTATTGTTATAACTAAACCAAACATCCAAAAATAACCAGAGCAAAATGCAAATAATTTATCGGTCAAAATGAATTAAGTTTCAGAAAGGCTCTCATCTCTAAGGACTGTTGCATTCTGTTGCGTCGCCCTGCAGTCAAGATGCCACAAAGAGAGAATATCCGCTCCACGTAGGCTTGAGAAGCTGGAGCTGACAATAAATCTTGGGCTAGCTCATACAGTTTGCTGTAACGTGGTTTTTTGCTTCCAAAAATCCAGTGCATCATTACGCTCATCTTCTACAATATCAGCTATTTAGTTGTTCAGCTGATAATGCACGGCATCTTTTTCACTTATACTGCTAATTCCAGCACAAGTTCTAAGTCGATTAGACTGAATTTTATTGTTTAAAAATTTAAACTTTTTTTAATGATGTTGGAGTTAACACCATAGGGGATGCAGATGCAGAATCCGACACATAAACTTCCTGCACTGAACTTTCCTCGTTTTCACAAACGGTGATTATGTAAGCTTTAGCAGCACGCAGCAGCTCTACATATTCCGGGGACATAATTGCTTGTGCCATCGTCGGATCAAGCAGACATGCGGCCGCTGGAATCGGATTAAAGTTTTCCGTATTCGGGTCTAGAAGTGTAGCGAACCGGTAACGGAGATCATCCAGCATTTTTGATGTTAGTGCTTTTGCAGATGTGTGCTGCTGCAGATGACACTCCAGGTTTAAAATGCAAGGAATTAAACTCGAGAGAGACTGTGCGTCACTCTGTAGAATATCTGTTTGAACAGCAAAGGGTTCGAGTAGAGTTGACACTTCTTGCAGCTTCACCCAGTCACTAGCCAGAAGCGAGTCTATTAACATTTCACATAAAACGTTGTTGACGTCATGCTTGATCGTAAGAAGGCGTGTTAACATTTGGTATGTGCTGTTCCATCTTGTAGTGCAGTCGCTTATGACAGATTTCCCACATTTTTTTATGAAGTTTTTCTGGAGCAACACTTGATTTTTTTATTTTTGCGACAAGATGGCGAGTTTTGGTTAAAACATTGTTATAGTGGGCGTTTGCAAGCTTGATGATCAGCTGGAGAGTGTGTGCCATGCATGGCATTCGCCGAAATGGAATTTGAACAGGAAGATGAAACTGTCTTTCAATCTCTTCTTCTTCTAGTGTCTCCATCTTATCTTCTTCTTCTGGTGTTTCTAAGTTCTGATCGCTATAACCTGAATGATTTCCACAATAATTTTTCATATCTCTATTTGTACCTTCATCTTTTGCAACTTCCTCTGTCTCATCAATGTCATTGTCGTCTTGTTCTTCGTTCAACATGGCATTTTTCTCCTGCATCAGTTTAATGGCTTTAACCATGTTCGCACCATTGTCAGTTATGATCATAAGCACTTGCTGTTTAGTTATGCCCCACTGTTCAAGGTTTTGTGACAGACATTCAGCCAACATCTCTCCAGTGTGCGGGTGTTTGATATTGATCAAGTTGAGAAATGAATGTCTGGACTTGTTGGCAGCTACATCGTAAAAGCAAGCTGACTTTGGTTTTTCTCTTGTTTTTTCACTATCCTCATCTTAAACTTTTGCAAATGCGAACACACACACAACATGGTAGTGATGGTAGTATAATTCTGCTTTGCGACCATACACACGCAACATGGCAGTATATGTTTGCATGCGAGCACATGCACACATCTCGATCGAAGTCTACAGGCAAGCAATATCCGTAATAAAAATTACCAGCATTCTCATATGAGTTTGATAATTATAAAGTGATAAAAAAAATATTTATATTTTAAATAATATGAATTGAATAGATTAAGTCAACTTTATGCAATGCAAGTAATGTATGATATATAAGATTGGCGTTAAATAAATTTGATTTGAATTTATCACAAAGAAAAAAATGAATAGTTTAAATGTCAAAAACCCTGCCTGTGTACGTGTGTGCATGCTAAATTTCAGCTCAATCTCAGAATGGGAAGTGGGTGAAAAATTGAATACAAGATATAGAAGTTAAACACTTGAATACCAAGTTAAATAAAAGTGTGTAAAATATTTATTCAAGTGAGAGCTTAAAAAACAAACCAGGCATCTGGAACTTTGGGTCCATCACAGTAAACATTTTTCGGAATGATGGTTGGTCCAGCAGTGTCATCGGACAATTTGTACTGATAATCATTTTCATAACGGTTTGAACTCGCACACGATGCTCTGCAGATTCCTCAGGCCATTATATCATACGACGCTGTAAACATTCCCCAATACTATTTCTAATTTCCATTCTCAAGAAAAAAAATTCCTATTTCAATTCCTAATTCAATTACCATTAATGGAAATAACACTGGTGCTCTCCAGCAAAGTTCGACAAGCAAGTTCGGGAAGAAGATCTCTCTTGCCAGTGAAGTTCTCCTTGTGACCAAGGCTCGCCAGACGTTTCCGGGATCATCATCTTATCAGCTAACCAGTTACGAGACTTTCCGTGGCTAGAGTCGGTCGACCCATCCGTGCTTAAGGTTTGAGTTTCTTTTCGAGTTTTCCCGCCGGTCTGAGTTTAGATAAGTAGGTCTTTTATTTTGATACTTATCTGGTTAAAAATGGATAGTATGTCGTCCGGTGTTGAGGGTTATGGAAACCTAGCGCAATTACCTGGAGGGAATGTGTATCCAGAAAATTGGGAGGATACGGGAAACGTTAGAAGGAGAGACTCTGGTGGGTTTAGCGAAGATCCGACATGGGGAGATCGACAAGGAGAACGTCACGAAAAACAAAAACGTAGAGGTATGTTGGACGGCGAAGAAAGGAGGAAAGAGTTGGAAATAGAAAGACAATTGGAGAATCAATTAATAGATAGATCGTTTCGAGAAAGGAAGTTGAAATTAAAAGAGAGGATGTTAGAAGAAGAATGAGAAAATAGAAAACTAAAATGGCTAAAATTAGAAGAGGTGAGAAAGAGGGAGGAACGAGCTGAAAGAGACAGGGAAGAAACAAAGCGATGGAGAATGGAAGAACGCAAACGAATGATAGTTCAGAGAACCGTCGAAGCTCGACCGGAAAGCATGGCTGCACAGCTGCAAGATTACAAGCTTAAAGCTGACGAACACGATGCATTGAACGACGTCCTTAAAGAATCGAAAAAGAAATGGACGCGAGAAGCTGAAACGTTTCAAGAGAGGATCGCACAATTGGTTGAAGAAAACGATAAGCTCAATAAATCTAATAAGAAACTACAATCTGAGTTCGATGACATCACTGTTCTTCTGAACAACGAAAGGTCAAAAGTCTCAGTAATTGACAAAAAATACAAGCTTAAAGCTGACGAACACGATGCATTGAACGATGTCCTTGAAGAATTGAAAAAGAAATGGTCGCGGGAAGTTGAAACCTTTCAAGAGAGGATCGCACAATTAGTTGAAGAAAACGATAAGCTCAATAAATCTAAGAAGAAACTGCAATATGAGTTTGATGGCATCACTGTTCTTCTGGACAACGAAAGGTCAAAGTTCTTCGTAATTGACAAAAAAGCAAAGAAAATTCGATCAAAGCCTGACCGAAGAAAAAGCCATTTCTGAGAGGTTGACAAGAAATAATTTGGAGAAGAATCTCAGAGAAAAAGAAACAAAAATTCTCAACCTGACTCGACAAGTTGATGGGCTGAACGAAGATTTGACCGAATCAAACAGAGCGAGAAGTCAACTACAGAGAGAATTTGATGACCTGGTTTCTTCTAAAGATGACGTCGAAAAGAATGTTCACGAATTAGAAAAAGACAAGAAAGCTCTTGAAACTCAGGTGGAAGCCCAGAAGCAGATGATCGAAGAGCTCGAAGAAGAAGTTCAAAGAACCGAAGATGCCAAGTTGAGATTAGAAGTGAATATACAAGCCTTGAAGAATCAGTTGATGAGAGAGGCTCAGTCAAAAGAGGAAATAGATGAAGAAGGTAGAAAGAGTTTTCTTAAAAAGATAAGAGACGTGGAAGCTGAACTTGAAGAAGAGAGGAGACAGAAGCAGCTTGCAACGAATGCCCGGAACAAACTTGAAGCTGACTTTAGAACTATTGAGGAACAACTTGCTGATGCTCTCAAAGTCAAAGATGAAGCTGTGAAGCAGTTCAAACGTTACCAGGTCCAGATCAAAGAATTCATGCACGAGATCGAATTTATCAATGTAACCAAACAAGAAATGTCAAATGACAGTAAAAATAGTGACAAAAGATACAAGCAGCTTGAAGCTGAACTCCAAATTCAGAAATATCTGGCAGCTTCAGATAGAGCCAGAAAAACTCTACATGGAGACTACGAACAAGATATCTATGAGCATCATTATAACACCCTTAAGAAATATAATTCTTGGATACTGCTTTCCATGGTGACCATACATTCCGTTCATAATCCCCTCTCTTATCTCACGGAAGCGGCTCCTACTAGCGCTAAGTTAATTCGATGGGCACTAGCGTTGCAGGAGTATAACTTGAGTTTCAAGTATCGGGCTGGGCGTAAGAATGGAGCCGCTGATTTCCTTTCCCGGATAGGGGAGTAGTCTCTCAACACGGAGAGCTGGACGACATTTTTTTACTTGTCGTAATTATGTTTATTATTTACTGTTATAAACTGTGAAAATTTGTTTTCGAGCATAAGCCCAGACGCACATTGTACTAGTTGTATTTCTAGGGGCATAGGTTTTCTCTCTTGTTGTCTTAGTTGCAGATCGTTGTACTATTCCATAATTAATGATATTGTTGAAGTAGTTGAACTTCTTTGATATGACGTGATGATGATTCCTTCGATAATACAATTCAGACCGGTATGGGATTAAACTTGGATGGGTCGAGCTGGTTGTATGGGTGGTTTTACTGGTGGGAGTAAAAGTTACTTTCAGGAAGGACATCTCCAGTTTAAAGTTGACCTTAAAGCTATTGTAGACACGATACATCGACGAACGAACGCCCATTCTTCATCCAGTTTATCTACGAAGTTCTGCTTCTCCGATTCCACCCACTCCTCATCTTCCACGTCGTCTTCTTCGATGTCCTCGACCTTGAAGCCCTGGTAGGCACGATACATCGACAAACGAACACCCATTCTTCATCCAGTACTGTGAAAGATAACATTTAGGATATTGAAAGACTGTTCAACATCCTCGTTTTGAGGGGGAGTTATGTCAGGGGTCGCTCTACCGGACCTCCTGACAAGTGTATCTTGCACCCGTCGACCTGTCTAGACTCTCAGTCTAGACAGGAGCCTAGACATTAATTCTCAGACGTTTGTTTTGCGAGTTTTCTGAGGCTATATATATATAGCGCCTTAAACCCCGCCAGAGAGAGCTAGCTATTTAGTATCAGGTGAAGTCCTGCGTGTTTTGTATTTGATTTTTTGTTATTATCTGCGCTTTAATAAAGTTTTTTGTTGTCGTTCCGAGTAGTCTTTTCTTCCTGGTGTTCACGTCATTCCAGCAGGGAAGACTGTGACACATGGTATCGAGTACGAGTACCATGGTATCGAGTACGAGTACCATGGTTGTCGATTACGAATACAATAGTATCGAGTACGAGTACCATGGTATTGAGTACGAGTACCATGGTATCGAGTACGAGTACCATGGTATCGAGTACAAGTACCATGGTATCGAGTACGAGTACGAGTACTTGAAAAACGTACTCTAGTTGTACTCGAGTACGAGTATCAAGTACTACATTTCTGCTACTCAGTACTGAGTGGAAAACAAGTACGAGTACCAAGGCTTCTAGTACGAGTACCTACTTAAAAAACGTACTCGAGTACGAGTACCTAGTACTACATCTCTGGTATGTAAATAATGATACACAAATGAAATAAATTGTGTGACGTCACATATGATGCTTCCCCCTCTCCTTCCTGTCACACTCTCTTAAACCCCCTACCCCCTTGGAGCGTGACGTACCCTGCTTTATCGACGGCCCCAGACGGACCCATATTTGTTATTGTAGTTTTCCCTTGAAATAATGCAATAAAATTTGAAACAAGTAGTTTTCAATGTTTTTTAAAGCTGAAAATAACAATTAATGTTTCAAAACATTTTTTAAAAGAAACCTTACCTTTTAAAAAGTGACAGGTCTATTTCTTTATTTGGGTGTGTTGTCGAAGCGTTCGGATCTTTTGTCTGGTTGTTAGAGTTGTCTGCTGTTAAATCCTGCTGCTTTTTGTAGGTTTTTTTAGTTTTGCTGTAAATAAATATAAAAATAATAAAATTGCATGGATTTGCCATCAGGTTCACAAATTTTCTTGATTTGCGGAAGTGAATAATTAATTGTCTGATTGGATACTTGTTTTGTAATGGATGATGCCTCTTCTGGTTCATTAATTGGTAGTTTTTCCACATTTTATTTTGTCCATATCATTTGAAGGAAAGTTTGGATATTTGTATTTTCTATAGTATAGGCTAAGTAACTGCTATAGAAAAGGTAGGTAAAATTAGAAACAATGCAAATAAATCTTGTTTATTTTAATTTAGTTCAAAAAGCAGAAAAAGAAGACAAAAAAGGAATTCAAAAGTGGATAGATAGTATTTCTGCATCATCATCATCTACATTATCAACATCCCACAACATGTTAGTTAACGGAGTATACTTGAAATATTTTTTAAGTGGTTTTATCAATATTGGGTAAAGTTTCCCACGGACGGCCCGTGTGGCGGATTAATACATAATTCTCGGCTATAATTAACTATAAACACGATTAAAAGTAAACACTAGTTTAAAAATTATGATAATTAGTATAAGTAATTTATTTAAAATGGGAAAATGTCATATAAAAAAATAAATAATGTAATTATAATTAATGTACGTTTGAGTTTTAAAGAAAAGTTTAAACGAAGGATTTGAAGGAAAAGTTTAAACGACGCAAATACACAATGTTCGCTTACAAATATTTAAATTTCGACGTTGCTTCGAATAAACTACTTTTTTTAACATTTATTTTTTAGTTTTTCTTCATTAAAAATTTGAAATTTTGTTTATTTAAAGAAGTTAACTTAGTTTAATAATTTCCAATTTTCTTACTTCTTGCAAACCGTCCCGAGTTACCGGGCGGTGAGTTTTAAAATTTTAATGGAATTTTTATTTACAACTGATAGTTTGTTTTTTAAATAAAATTTTATTATAAACTAATTTTATTTATTTTTTATTCATTTCATTCATACGATCATCGTACCTCACCACTCACAACTACGATGTAAATAGGGCTTGGAAGGGTACTACTTACGTTTTCAAAGTCTCTCAAATTACGATAAATGTTTTTTTTTTAAATTAAAATTGGTCTTAAATTTGTTTTTTTATGTTATTGTGACAAAATAAAAATAATACGATTATTTTTCGGCACGGGCCGTCCGTGGGAAACCTTACCCAATATTGTTGAATTAACAACAAATGACAAGAAATAAATAACATGGAATTCTATAGTTCAGCAGGAAGATTTTAATCTTGAGAGAGGGAGAGAACAAAAATTTAATGTTTTTGTAGAGCTGCATCGATATTGCATTAGCTGATTCAGCTGGGCCGATAATCGTCCCCATAATATTGGCCAAGGATCTGCTAATTACCGATAATTGAATTTTTTATAGCTATTTTGTTCATTAATGAATTTAGAATACTGTTTAATGATAAATATTATCATGTCGTTTCTGCTCTAGTTCGCACTGGTTGGTACTTAGCAGTTAAATTTCAATTAAACCTAATTAATGCACATAAAACACATCATCATTTACTGAAAACTAGACACTGACTTTGAGAAATTTTTTTTCTATCACATCAGATCATCGCAGGGTTATCTTTATATTTGTCTCATAGCCATGGTTCGATTCACAATTACATTTCATCTCTTAAAAATTAGATGTTTTGATTAATTTCCATACTCACCTGAACAAATTCTTCATATAACGTGTCAACTAAACGTTAATCACATTTTATTGGTTTGTTCCTAGCTGCTCATTGTTATTCCCACGAAATAAACCTCAATACAGTAGGACCTCGCTTATATGACCCCCCGTTATGCGACTTTAGTGCTTATACGACCTACAAAGTTTGCACGGATTGAAATTCCCTTACTCTTCTATACTAATTTGTTTCTCTTATGCGACAAACTCCATAACGCGACCATCGACCTTGTTTTTCTGGCATTATTTGCATAAAAAACTCTATTATGCGACAATAGATTGTCATCATTAGGTGTAGTTTATTACTGGAACAAGAAAGCCTGGACGAAATCCAAAATATTCTCCGAGTGGCTTAACCACATTAACAAAAAATTTAAACTACAAAATCGATGTTTTTTACTTTTTATCGATAACTGTTCTGCCCATGGTAACATTGATCTCTCAAACATAAAAGTTCAACTTCTTCCTAAGAACACCACATCCAAATTACAGCCATGTGATGCCGGCAATATTAAAAATGTGAAGTTGAATTGCCGGAAGATTTTTTTACGTCATTTAATAAAGAAACTGGACAAAGACCAAACTCCAACAACTCAACAGGTGGCAAAATCTATTACATTACTTGACTTCATTATTTGGCTTCGAGTTTCAAGGCTCCGTGTCTAAGAAGACACAATCACAAAGTGCTTTCGTAAATACAGTTTCGGTCCATGTCATGTCACAAATTCTACAGAGGTTCTAGAGTTCGATGATGATATGGCAGACCATCCAATCCTGACCGGAGTCAATTTTGAAGAGTATGTCAATTGTGATGCTAATAAGCCAACAAGCTCAAATGTCCAAGTCGTCCCAGTTGTGGTTGAACACAAAGAGGAAAACATTGAAAAATTGATTTTAAATATTCGTATGATGAATTCATTAGCAGTCAAACTGCAGTTTTAAATGTTAATAAGCTTTTAAAGTATGATTGTAAGCACACCAACAGTACGCTAGCTAGCCATCTCATTAAAGCGTCTCTGGAGTTGAGTAATTTTAAATATAATACTATAAAACAACAAACATCTGAAACTATTTTAAATCACAACTTTTTTTATATGACTGTTAGTTGACTTTAAAAAAAATAAACTACTGATTACTCTTTGTTGTTTTCATATGTATTTCTGAAGAAAATGCGACTTTTTCCCTTATGCGACACCCCCACTTATGCAACCGATTTTACATGGCAATGGAGAAGTCGCATAAGAGAGGTTCTACTGTAATACTAATCAGTGTAATTTTTTTTTTAAATTTAAAATAATATATCCAGACATGGAATTATTGTGCAAACAAAGATTTACACTTACACTCACTCCATGTTTGTTATAGTCTCTCTGCATGTCTCTATGATTATGGGCAGATTCTTGAATAAAATTTTTTTTAAAATTTTTTGAAATTGACACTAAATAACAGAAAAGCAATTTGTCATATAATGACAATGGTGTAAAGAAGTTGGCTCCAGTTGCAAGTCTGCCACCAACTAGAGAACCATGTGAGTGTCTCTTCAGTGTCGTAGGCAGGGCCAGATTACTGAACGGGTCTACTTGGCCTAGGCCATAGGGGCCAAAAGTTACCAAGCAACAAAAATTTCAGAGTAAAAATGCTGACACATTATCTATTCAAACCAATTTCCATGTAGGACCTATGACAATCCCCCGCCCAGTCATCAGCTTTTTTGGGACAAAATATAAAAATGACCCTTTCTGTATGTCCTTTATGCATTGCTACACCAATTTTCTCACAACCTTGAGAGTCAAAGGGAGACAATTATAGTGAAAATAAATGAAATGAGTCACAAAATGTATATATATATATATATATATATATATATATATATATATATATATATACATATACATATACACATACATATACATAAATGAGCGGAAACGGGAATGGGAAAGCAAACGGGAATGGAAAAGCAACTGAGAGCGAAAGAGTGAGCGGGAAAGGGAAAGCGACCGGGAACGGTAAACCAAGCGAAAGCAGGAAAGCGACTGAGATCGAAAGAGCAAGCGGGAAAGAGAAAGTGACCGGGAGAGGGAAAGCAACCGAGAGTGGGAAAGCGACCGGGAGCGGGAAAGCGACCAGGAGCGAGAAAGCGAACGGGAACGGGAGAGCGAGCAAAATTTAGTCATGAGCAAGTTATTATGAAGCATATTGTCATGAAACATTTTGTTAATAATATCTTGTTGTAACTCTTTTGACTAACTGAAGGTTTTTTTTATCTGACAATGAGATGATTATTAATACACAATTGATGCATAAGGTCTTGAGTGAATTTATTGTTATAATGCTCAAAGTAACATTCAGTATGTCACTCCTATTATTGTGACCTGTCACTCCTCATTTGTTGGAGAATAAGAAATACGTTATTGTTAAAATTGTCATAAAAGAATTCAGTCAAGTGACTGATTAAATTATGATTCCAATATTGATGCTTGTTACTAAAGAAATGTGAGCTGATCAAACACGACCATTTAAACGACATTTAAATTGATTTTTTTACAAATTAAGAACTTGATTTTTGAAAACCGCCTCGTATATGTGGTGTACATAAAAGAGATGTACGTACGTCTGTGTATTGGTTTGTGTGTGTGTGTGTGGTCTCCAGGAGTGGTGAGTGGTGGTTGGTTTGTGCACGTTTATTGTTTTGGTAGAGAAAGAAAATATTACTTGAAATATTTTATTTCACTGTAGGGTATCCCAGTCAGTTTTCAATGATAAAGACAAGATTGCTGAGCTGAAGAAACCATTACAGGACGATTTCAAGTTAGGTGATGAAGGTAAGAAGATTGTTGTGAAGAAAGTGTTGTTAATGATGGTTAATGGTGCTGATAAGGATGCTGGGGATAATAATTGGTGATAATGTAAGTGTTCATTGCAAATAGATTATTGACGACAATTAATACAAATTACAAGGTATTCGTATGTTTTTACAAGCTTTTATTCAACTTAACATGTCTGTCATTTGTCGTTGTCTGTTAATGTCCACAAATTTTGTAATCACATTTTGACACACCTCCCAAATAGATTGAAAGATGAATGCAGCTCAAAAGCAGTGTTCATAACTGCTATTTATAGAAAAACAGTCATAAGTTATGACAGTCCACAAGCATAAACAGTTCACTCATAACCAAAGATATTTATATGAGTCATAATTGAAATAAAACAAGGGAATTTAGATTCTAAGAAATATAAGTTTCTCAGCCTCATCAGAGGTAATAACCGATTTCTCCTGCTTGTATGAACATCTTCTGCAGCATTGAAGAGTCGCCTACTTGAAACACTGCTAAATGGAGGTGCATAGAATAGTAATGAATTTATAACAAAATACATCTGAACAAAACTTCAAGCGCTATCAGTAGAATCATCCATGACAAAATAAGCACACTCAATTGAAATCATTTAAAGAAAATGTATGTTTATACAACGTTACTGCTAATAAGTTTTTTTTTAAATTGTGTTTTTTTGTAAATAAAATGATTAACTTATATTTAATTATTTTTTACTGAACAATGAGTGCAAACGAATATCCGGTATATCCTTGATATATACATTTATATACAGTATTATCCTAATACAATGTACCATGGATATAATGTACAATTGGATATAAAGTACTAAAGTTTTGGTCTCGTCACATTTGCCTACATATATGTATATTTTTTATTTATATAATGCAAATATAAGAAACTTGTCTAATTGACAACTGTATAGACGGTAAATTTGATTCTTGAACTAGCATACGATTGACTTGCATGGTTTACTGCGTTCTGGAAGTGTCAGTCAGTAATTTGGATTCATTATAAGTTGGGCTCTGTTTTACAACATAATTAACTTATTATTTGTATTAGATGTTGTTTTATATAGTATTCATATACACAAGGATTTGGCAAACTTTTTCTAAGGAGGGCTACTAGTGACCAAAACAACCTAGGCTGGGCCATGCAAAATAATAACGCAAAAATCACAATAAAAAACAATGTATTAAATAACACATGATTTAATAGTAAGCAGAGATGTTGCGAGTACGAGTCCTGAGGTCTCGAGTACAAGTACGAGTACGAGTTTAAGGAATTTTCAGCGAGTAATTTTCGAGTACCTTTTAATAATTTTGCTATCTATATATTTAAAAATTACTGAGTCTGTTTGTTTGTCCGTTCGTTCTTTATGCATTACCACATCGTAATGAAATTTTCACACAAACTTGAGAGTCAATAGGGGAAGATTTTCATAAAAAAAATTGAGATCGGTCACAAAATGAGAGGGAGAGCGAGCGGAAACTGGAGAATGAGCAGGCACTTCAACAAGTTAAATAGCTGACGTTTCTCTTTTACAAGGGCAGCAACCTCTTCATTCCACCACCATGTTTCCTTATGCCTACTAATACCTTTTGTAACCCCACACACGGCTACTGCTTCCTCAAGCAAACACTGCTTCAAATCATTCCAGACTTTCTCAACATCACCAAGACCATTCAACACCACAGCAGCTTTAGCTTGCACTCTTTCTTTGAAGATGCATTCCGTCTCTGTCTCTTTCAGCTTCCAAACCTTACATCTTTCTACAAATTTCACATTACATTTCTTCACCCTCTCATTCAGCTCCATAACACAAATAAGCAATTTATGCTGAGGGATACATGCTTCACTTCGGATAATCTTAACGTCCCTAATAAATTTTCTCTCAGACTCTCTGACTAAAATGTAATCAACAACAGTCCGACACCCACCAGACTCATATGTTATCAACTTATTATCCTCCTTTTTAAACCAAGTGTTGGCGACAGCAAGGTTCAATGAATCAGCAAATTCTTATATCATCTCACCTTCCAGATTTCGCTTACCAAACCCACAACCACCATGAACACCTTCAAATCCATCAATACCAGTTCCCACATGTCCGTTAAAATCACCACAGATCAACAAATTCTCATCAACATTTATATCAGACACAGCCTTAACCATCATAGCAAGAAATTCCTCTTTCTCCTCCATCGGCCGACCTACTTGTGGAGCATATATAGACAGCAAGTTCAGCACCGACTTACCCACAATTACACGAAGCAATAACAATCTCTCACTCACACGCTTGACCTCCAACACTTTCTCAACCCATCTATCTGCTACCAGCATTCTCACACCATGAATTCCTTTCTCAGAACCCATCCAGAAAAACTTATACTCACCAAGTTTTCTGGCACCTTCACCTTTCCAGCCAGTCTCCTGAAGACAACAAAAATCTAAACATCGTCTTGCTGCCATATCAGCAACCTCACCATCTCTTCCCCTCATCGTTCCAACATTCACAGAACCAATTCTCAAACAAACACTTGAACCCTCTAAATTCTTCTTCAAGCCCATTGCTAACTTTTCACTTCCGTCTAGGCCCAGAAAAGGAAGCGCGGACCTTGTTTGACCGGGCGACGTCCGAGCCGGCATGAAATTCTTTGTTTTGTAACCCATTTGGAATTTGGAGCAAAGTTTTACCCGGATGCCCTTCCTGCGAACCTCCCTTTAGTCGCCTTTTACGACACGCATAGGAGGATACACGGTGGTTCTATTCTATCGGCCCGAACCACAAAGCAGCAATATATATATATATATATATATATATATATATATATATATATAAAGTTTGATCAATGATTTATATTTATACTGAGTATCTTTAACTGTCTGAAATTGAAAATGTTTATCTTCTTGCATTTTGAGGTCAAAAACATGGCAGATTCCTTTCAGCTAAACTGCGGTACAATACTGTAGAAATGGCAGCGATTGTTACTCGCTATGTTTCACTAATGACTGATGAACAAAGAATGATTTACAACCACATTATACTGGCAGTTTTGGAAGGACAAGGTAGATTCTTTTTTTTGATGCACCAGGTGGAACTGGGAAAACATTTCAAATTTTTTTAATTCTTGCGGAAATACGATCAAATAATGGCATAGCTTTGGCCGTTGCATCGTCTGGCATTGCAGCAACTTTATTGGATGGAGGCAGAACAGCTCATTCAGCACTTAAGCAATGTGCAACATAAAAAAGCAATCATCCATGGCCACAGTGCTGAATCATGAGTGGCTGGCAGAAAGAGTTATTTTGCAGCAAAAAATGTGGATGTCAATGATTTAAATTTTAAGATACAGCAGTTGTTGCCAGGCGAATTAGTGTCATACAAATCGATTGATACAGTTTGCGATGCCAGCGAAGCCATCTACAACTTAAAGTTGGATCTCCGGTTATTCTACTTCGGAATTTGAACCCACCGTGACTGTGCAATGGCACGCGATTAGTAATTAAAAAATTGATGAAAAACATTGTCGAAGCCAGCATTTTGAATGGCAAGTTCCGAGGCGAAAGTGTTTTACTGCCAATGATCCCAATAATTTGTACAGAAGTGCATATTGAATTCAAACGAATTCAATTTCCAAGTAGATCGGCATTCGCAATGACAATTAATAAGTCGCAAAGCCAAACGATGTCTGTTTGTGGCTTAGATTTGGGCACGCCATATTTTACTCACGGACAATTATCTATACGTGGCATGTTCTCGCGAGGGCAAACCATTCAGTTTGTTTGAGTTGGCTAAAAATGGTCTGACAAAAAACATTTTTTTTTAAATTGACAGAATTTGTACATTAAACTTTTAATAAAAAAAACTAAAATAATTTATAAGGCAAAACAACGTTTGCTGGGTCAGCTAGTTTTTTTATATAAACTACCATCATATCCTCACGTAGAGTCAAGACTTTACCATAAGACGGTACTAGGCAACCGCCTAGGGGCCCCAAGGCGTTTACAAAAAAGTAACTCATTACTTTAAAGAAAAAACCCTATGATTTAAAATTTGGTGTATCAATGTTGCTAGCAAGCTTCTCAAGCAGTTAATGCATTTAAAATATTTGTGCTCTCTTTTCTGATTACTCGGAGCCAGCAATAACCAGGTTTTTAGTAATCAAATAAACGAGTATGCGTTTTAAATATTTTTAGATGGGTGCCCTTTTTTACTCCTATCACCTAAGGCTCTATAAAAGCTCAAATCGTCACCGGCACTGCCTTTACAAGTTACAACCCCGCAGGAAAAAAGTGACTGATCATGTGAATAAATTAAAATGTACCATTTCAATCATTGCTAGACCTATCGTTACTTTGATGACATCAGAAATGAGCTAAAACTTGTCTTTAATAAAAAAAAATTGTGACATCTTTTTCAAATGACCACAAAGATAAGTTAGAAAGGCGCTGTGAGAGATTAGATTTTGGAAAGGGTGACAGTAAACGAATAATGTGGAAAAGTTATTTTCACAAACAGTTGTGGAAGTCCTTAATGTCAAGGCAAAAGCACAAAGTGCTTAAAGAACAGTGAATACATAGAATTGTGAACACTGACTTTGCTAAGCGCTTCCGCCCTTTTGAATATCCATCAACCAGGGGTCATTGCTATAAACTGCGAGCCTACTTGTTCTCTGTTGATGGCACTAAATATTTTTTCTCAAATCGCATCGTTGCTGCCTGGAACTCCCTACATGAACATGTTGTGTCATTGAGTACATTTTCGAAATTCAAGTGTCTTGTCGCTCAAGCTAACTTAACTTTTTTGTCAGTCATTGAAACTGTGCAAAAATGATTATTCTCCTGTTTTTGATGGTGATGATGATTGGGGTTGTCTGATGATGATGGTTTTGATGAATAGGATGGTGATGATGATGGTTTTGATGAATAGGATGGTGGTGGTATTGTCGATGATAATTCATCTGATTTGCCTGTTTGTGATGTTGTTGCTTCCCGCTTTTGTTGTGTGCTTTAACGTTGAACCAAACCATTATTTTGCGTCTTCTTGTTTCATTTTTGATTTCGTTTTCTGTTTCAAATTACTCTTTTTCTGTTTATATTGCCATTCAAATGGTGTAAGTGGCCGTTGGCCCTGCTATTTGTGAACGTTAGTGTTGTGTCTTTCAGAAAACTTTATTCTTTCTAAACACAATATAAATAACAAGAAACATGTAATATTAATACCGCGCAACTCGCAAAACACTAAACAGAACTTTCTCGCAACAACTCGGTAGCTAGCTAGGAAGGCGCACCTGACTACACCTGGAGTGTCTCGTCACAACACCTTCCCACAAGCTTTTGAGTCTTTTCAAAAGCGAAAACTAAATGTAAAAATGTCTTCTAACGAAAGAAAAAAAAATCGTGTCAAAATCTTAAATTCTTCAACCGCAGGCGCTCCGAACGTCGTGGTCCGGTTTCAACTGAAATATTCGCTTGCGTTGCTGATCTTGTCAGATCCGTCGGTAGAATTTCTCCTGGTACGGCTGTCGCACTGGATGGAGAACTCATTGGCAAACTGGTCGCTTGATTTCCTGTTGACACG
Source organism: Erpobdella octoculata (assembly GCA_963978895.1). Taxonomy (NCBI): domain Eukaryota; kingdom Metazoa; phylum Annelida; class Clitellata; order Hirudinida; family Erpobdellidae; genus Erpobdella; species Erpobdella octoculata. The sequence continues at coordinate 22,543,476 of OZ022238.1, read as the reverse complement.
GTTGCCGGACTTTTCGTCATGATTGGACTCTTCGTTGACGTGGTCGCTGGACTCTTCGTTGATGTGGTCGCTGGACTCTTCGTTGACGTTGTCGCTGGACTCCTAGTTGACGTGGTCGCTGGACTCTTCGTTGATGTGGTCGCTGGACTCTTCGTTGACGTTGTCGCTGGACTCCTCGTTGACGTGGTGTCAAATGCGTCGTCTCCAAGACTCGATGATGTGGAGTAACGTGTAACATAACGTGGGCGGAGTTGTTCCACATGGCGTTTCCAAATCGACCCATTTGAGCACAATCGTACTTGGATGTTTCGTGCTCCCAATATTTTGTTGACGATTGCAGGAATCCATCTTGGTTGTTTACCCTGTCTGGGACCACAGTGTAGAGCGTAACAAAAATCTCCAATTTTGTACTTGTGTTGTATTTGGAAAGATTCTTTGTTTGTTCTTTGATTTCGTTTATCCTGCATCTCTCGAACAAGGCAAGGAGGACATGGCAAAAGAGAATCTAATTTGCTTCTGATTTGTCGTCCATTCAAGAGTTCACTTGGGGAAAATCCAGATTCCAAGGGCGTTCTCCGATATTGCAAAAGAAAATCTTGCAAAGCTCTTCGGAGAGGATGTGCAGACTTCGTGAGTGATTTTTTTTAAAAGTTTGTATCAATCGCTCAGCTGCCCCGTTGGTTGCAGGATGATAAGGAGCTCCCGAAAGATGAATGATGCCTCTTTCTTTGCACCAATTCTGAAATTCTTCAGAAGTAAAGGTTGGAGCATTATCAGTCACCAAAGTGTGTGGGAAACCAAAATGTGCGAAATCTTCATCCAAAAACTGAGTTGTTGTTTTTGCTGTTATGGAACTTGTCGGATGTATACACGGGTATTTCGAATAGGCATCTACTATAACCAGCCAATTGGTTCCAAAAAAATTTATGGCGTGATCTAGATGCACTCTGTCCCAAGGCTTTTCAGGAATCATCCACGGGTGATTCATCATCTTTGGTGGCTTGTTTTGCTGTTCAGCACAAGAACTACATGAACGACTTAAATTTTCAATATCGTTGTCAATTCGAGGCCAATAAACTATAGTTCTTGCTAAACGCTTCATTCTTTGCATTCCGAAATGTCCTGTATGTAATAATTCTAAAATCTTGCCGCGTAATTTCTTTGGTATCACGATTCTTGCTCCAAAGAGTAGACAACCACTTTCTGTTGAAAGAGAATCAGAAAGTTTCTCATACAGTTTTAATTCCGGTTGCATGATTCTGTGAGGCCAGCCGTCTCTCACAAATCGTATCACTGTAGAGATAACAGGATCTTTACTTGACTCTTTTGATAACAGTCTGGAATCGGACATTTGTTGGCTGATTGTGTTAATAACGCAAACTGTTGAAACATCTGCATCTTCTTCTGTCGAGTCAAATTCTTCGTCTTCGCACGCTGGTAGGCGACTGAGAGCGTCTGCATTTCCGTGTTCTCCGGTTTTTCGATATTCAATTGAGTAGTTGTACTGGCTCAATGTCAGGGCCCATCTTGCTAGACGATTTGCTGCCAGGACCGGAGTTCTTTTTGACGGACCAAACAATGCGAGGAGTGGTTTATGATCTGTCACCAGGATGAATCTACGCCCGTACAAGAATTGATGAAATTTCTGCAGACCAAAAATGATAGAAAGTGCTTCTTTTTGAATCTGGCTGTAGCGTCGTTGTGTGTCTGTCAATGTTTTAGACACGTTGTAAAGAGGACGTTCGGAACCATCGTCATATCTGTGGAACAGCACTGCTCCAATTCCTACTTCCGACGCATCGCATGACATTCCTAAGGGAGCCGTAGGATCGAAATGAGCTAGACTAACTTCATTCGTAAGAATATCTTTAAGATGTTGGAACACTGCATTTTCTTTGACGCCCCATTGCCATGGTGTGTTTTTCTTTGTGAGACGAGTTAACGGTTCGGTTAAGGTCGAAAGGTTCTTGATGAACTTTCCGTAGAACTGTACCGATCCCAGAAACGATCGCAGAGAAGAAACGTTTGTTGGCGGTGGCATCTTCGTCACTGCATCTACTCGTTTTCCTTTTTCTATGCCGTTTCTGGTGAGTCGATGTCCCAAGTATTCCACTGACGGTTGAGCAAAAACGCATTTCCTTTGATTGCACTTTAAACCTCTTTCTTGTAAACGTTGAAGAAGATTCCGTAGGTTTCTCAGATGCTCGTCAGCTGTGGTTCCACTCACTAGAATGTCATCTAAGTACACCGCTACTCCTGGTAGATCACACGTTAATTTGTCCATTATTTCTTGAAAATAACCTGGAGCTGAAGTGATGCCAAAAGGTAGACGTGTTTGTAGAAGTACACCTTTGTGCGTGCTCAACGCTAGTCTTCTTTGACTTTCTGGTGCCAGTTTAATCTGGAGGTATGCATCTGCGAGATCGATCTTACTGAAGCAAAAGCTTCCTCCTAATTTTCTCATCAGATCTTCTGGAAGTGGCGTTGGGTAACGATGTGTTTCAAGTTGAGAGTTGATCGTTACCGAGTAGTCTCCACAGATTCTTAGTCCTGCCTTTTTCTGATTCGGTTGAATCCGTTTTCTGACTGGAACTACCGGGGTTCCATAATGATTGAACTGAGCTGGAATCCATATACCTTTTCTAATTCCTGCATCATAGACACTGTTCAATTCTTCCAGGATAGCAAACGGTACTGTCCGGGGCTTGCAGAAAATCGGTTCCGAATCTGGTTTGAACTTTATTTCTAGTTCGACATCTTTAAGACATCCCAGTTGTGGATCGAACAATTCGCTGTATTCAGAGCACAAAAGTTGACATTCATTTTGAAGGTGGTTTTCTGTTGTTTCCGTTATAAGTTGAACGGAACTGAAGTTCTTTGACAGCAATGCGGTGACGTCAATCTTCATATCACGTATCGCCTCAAATCCCAGTAGGTTGAGATCATGTGTTTTTGTGACATTGAACCACACTCTTCTTTGGATGTCTGAGTTTTTCAATTTTACTTCTGTTTCAAATGTGCCCATTGTTGGGATGTCATTTCCCGTTGCTGAACAATATCTTTTATCATTCAGCTGCAACTTCGGTTTCCCCAGTTTGATCCATGCAGCTCGTGAACAAAAGTTGTCTCTGGAACCACTATCGATGAGAAAACTGAAGGGTTGACTGTTGAGAGTCAACTGTTGCAACAAAGGATTTCGTCCTTTCATGGTGAACACGTGTTCTTTCACGAATTCATCTTTTGCAAATACACACTGAACTTGTCTTTTCTTTTTTAGACAAACAGCCTGCAGATGTCCTTTCTTTTGACAGAAATTGCATATGTAGTTTGCAAAACGACATTCTTTAAAAGTGTGGTTGTTCTTACCGCAACGTCGACACTTCTCTTTAGGAACATTTGGCGTTTTATCAGTTGCGTGCTGCTGATGATATTCCGTATGTTTCTTCTGCTTTCTTCGATCTACTTTGAATACCTGAGACGTTCTCTCCGGTGATGGGGCTTTTTCGCAAACGGTTTCTTTTGCAACTTGAGCTGCATCTTCGGTTTCGCATGCTATCTCTATTGCTCTTGCAAAAGATAACTCATCGTCATTCATGCGGAACAGAGCTCGGAGAACTGCTTCATTGTTGACGGAACATATGAATCTGGTCCTCATTGCTTCGTCTTGTGGATTCTCGATGGAAGCGAAATCACAAGTTGTCGCTGCTTGACGAATTCTTGCCGCCAACTGGTTGATGGTTTCACCTGGTTCTCGTTTTATTCCGGTCCAGAATTTGTACCTTTCTCGGACGACAAACTTTGATGGGTTAAATTGATTTCCCATAAACATTTCGATTTCTTGTATCGTTAAGTCATTCGCTTTCTTTGGCGGTGTTTGCTGACTTGCTAACGTATCAAGAAACTTGTATGTTTACGAAGTTTGATTAGTCAAGAAAACTTGAGGTATTTTTCGACCAGGAACCGAATGAGCACCAGTGAAAGTTTCAAACCTTGCCCAGTAATCTTTCCATAATTCTTTCAAAGGGTCGAAAGCTTCAAAACTGGGAATATTTGTTGCCGATGGTTGTAAACTCAAAATCAACCTCTCCATTTGTTTTATGTGTTCTGCTCGTTCTTTTTCGCGAAGTCTTTCTTGTTCTGAGCGATATCTCTCTTGCTCAGCGAACAATTTAATTAATTTATCAACTTCAGACATGTCGACTGCGCCAATTGTTGTGTCTTTCAGAAAACTTTATTCTTTCTAAACACAATATAAATAACAAGAAACATGTAATATTAATACCGCGCAACTCGCAAAACACTAAACAGAACTTTCTCGCAACAACTCGGTAGCTAGCTAGGAAGGCGCACCTGACTACACCTGGAGTGTCTCGTCACAACAGTTAGAAATAAATAAATAAATAAGTTTGTCATCACAACAATGTCACTAACAGAAAAAAAACAAAACAATAAATAGCTTTTACATTTTGCCTTTTTAAGTGAGATTGAATGAAATTCTTTTCTGCATAAAGTTTTATGCCCAAACAATCAATTTAACGTAAAAATGATATATAAATTGACACATTGAATTTGAGTGATGGGGTTAGGGTGCAAATGCTTTTTTGTCAACAGAATTTCAAAGGGTGCTAATTTCTATGCTTTCTTTATGCAAAGGGTGCATACCCCACCTGGCTACGGGCCTGTTCACAAGTCCAAGTCCAATTGTAGGCTTATTGTCAATATTGTCAAATCAAAATGAAATGTTTGCACTAAATGGGACTGCAATATGATTGTCATATTAAAAACAAAGATTTATCAGTTAGTCAACATTCAAATTCAGCACACGTTAATGTTTCAGTTATTGATAGTTACACAAAGTCCACAACAGCATAGTTTATTCTACATCAAAAAACTATTACATTTCAAGAAAATTAATGAAGACAGTTTAAAGTCAGACATCTGGGCCCTATCGGGTCTGAAAATTATTCCATCATGGCTGAACACATGTTCCACTGGTGAACTTGATGGGGGAATACTTAAAGCACAAAGTGCTGGGTGATATAGTTTGTCAAGGTCACTGGAGTGATTTTACCAAAACGTTAGGGCATCATCCACATCAACAGGTATCCTTATCTCAAGATATCTGGTCAACTGTGCATCGACATCAAGGCAGGTGTTATCTAATGCAGCTGAATACTTGTGAAACAACTTTGACAAGTATTTAGTAGAATAACAAGTACGAGTATGAGTTCTTAGTGGAATAACGAGTACGAGTACTGAGTGGAATAACGAGTATGAGTACTGAGTGGAATAACGAGTACGAGTACCAAGGCTTCGAGTACGAGTACTTGAAAACGGTACTTGAGTTGTACTCAAGTAAGTGCAAAATTTGAGAGAGTCGGGGCCTCATCTGGCTCTCCAAGCCGGAGTTGCTGACCCATGATATACACAAAGTCATACTTAATGCACTCAAATATGTTTATTTATTTATTATTTGTGTAATTTGGTTAACTTTGTCATAACAGAAACTACGCACAATTAGTCGGTCTATAATGATACGATATAATGATAATGCTTTTTGCAATGCTTATATTGACTTGTTTTATTCCAGCCAAATCTGTTGATCATTGTGCTTCTATGGCAACAACTATGATGACCTCAATTGACTCCGAAGGTGGGGGCAGGTAAGATGTTTTATTGATAACACTGTCAACTTTGATAAGCTTTTGTTTTGTCTGCTCAGTAATTATTTTGTCAACGTGTAACAGATTTCTCTCTCTGTCTCTTTATTTCACTTCATTTCTATCAATTTATAAGTTGATTATATTAGATGAGAAGGTGAAAGACTGACACTGCTTGGACTTTATTATATTGTTTAGTGACATTACTTGCTTCATTTGTGTTGAAAGAGTGTCAAAATGATAGGGGAAGAGTCCAGCGTACCTAGTTAATTATTCAGAGGTATGCTGGACTGATGTTTAATTGCCAGTCAGTAAATTTTTTTCTTGTACAACATATGCACCATTCATTTCAGCAAAAATATCACAAGTAATCACTGTGGCAATCACCATTATTGACGTAATGGGATTCAGTGTTACTATGATCATCGTTGTCATTACAGACCTCATTCACACCCTCTTTGTTTCTCTATTGCAGTCACAGTTTCTGTCATCTCTGGCCTAATTTAAGTTTTAATATTTATTATCATCATTCTCATTTTATGAAGGAATCATCTTTATTGTCATCAGTATCTTTATCACATTCACTGCTGAATGATCTTTATGTTTACCACCATTTTTTAAGGACCAGCCATAGGCTGAACTCTGATGGCAAGCTCTTCCAGCACATGATGAGAAAAAAATTTTCAGACACTGTCGCCAACAGTTTCAACTCTGACACTACTACTGACAGGTTTTTGTTTACAATTATTTTTTTATATTCAATGATTTCAGGTCTTAAAATGGTTTTCGTATGTTATAACTGTGTTAGTGTTCTGTGAAGGCATGGTGGCTTCACTATACAGGACTTTTTACCACGTTTTTCTTAACTTGCTTTCATTCCTGTTTGTCCGCTAAATTTCACATTTTCCAACCTAAAATTAAACCACTTCGGATGGTCCTAGAGATCTCAAAATTTTACCACAGATAGATCTTGGATGACTATGCATGATTCAATTATCACCAATATAAACTTTATAGATAGATTAGCTACAATAAATTAAATAAAAATTAAATTAAATAAATAAAGAAAATAAACTAAATTAAATAAATTAAACATTGTTAATTTTTTGTATCAATTTTCTGTGTTTTTGTTAGCATTGGTGTTTGTCCATATGTTTTTGTTTGTTTGTGTAGGGTCTAAAATGCCTCACCTCCACGTGGTTAGACCTGGCAATCCATCCTATATGGAAACCAATTAGGCAATTTTCTTATGTACAATAAAAATAATATAAAAATTAAGAAAGAAATGAAATGTTCTATATACTCTAGGATTTTACACTTAGACTAAAAAGAATAAAATAAATTTTTTTAAAATCTTTTTTTACCTCTATTTATTTAAATCCTTTATATTATTATGTGCTCCACGTTCCCATTCGCCTTCTTGCTCCCGGTCGCTTTCCCGCTCGCTCTTTCACTCTCTGTCATTTTTTTTCCCCGCTTGCTTTCCCGTTCCCGCTCCCGCTCATTCTCCAGTTTCCGTTTCCGCTCGCTCTCCCACTCCGCCCATTTTGTGACCGATTTTAATTTTTTTCACAAAAACCTTTCTCTATTAACTAAGCATCTGCGTCCCGATATCGTTATCTCGAATTCAATCGAGATTTCAAAACGATACGAGAGATCCCGTATCGCCATTGAAATGATACAGCCTGCGGAAGAAGTCTCGTATCTATATAATTAGCGATACTAAGAATTTCATTCCCGATAAAAATCCCAAAAAAATATCGGGATTTTTTTAAAATATTTTCCAATAAATAACGAAAGTCATACATATTTAATTAACGATTGTCACAACTGTGAATATTTGCAATTGATTCATCAACATTGATTAATTAATCTACCTATTGACAGAAGTTTATAACTATTATCATCCCCACTTTAAATTCGGTTTTCCAGACAGCCTGTAGCCCCATTATTTACTATTTTTAGTCTGGGAACCGGCAGCAAAAAAGCCACACTCCTCTTAGGCTGCTAGTCGACCTCTGCATACTACTGATACTACAAGCCCTACAAGGCAATCGTACTCGTTGACATCGATGACTATTATTATTAATGAGAATAATGAGTAATGTAATAGTAATGATCATTCTATGTTTATGTTTTGGTTTAGTCTGTTTGATAAACTTATTTTTTCAAATTTGTTACATAGAATTGGAATGATTATTTTAGTGTTTCGATATCCGTAATTGACCGTAATAGTAGCTCATCTAAGATACATCTTTATAATCTCGATACTATTCTTGGTTGTGTGTGAGTATGTGTGTGCCACCTGTAGTGTGCACGACAGTGCCGTAGCCCGTATGGTCTGCAGCTGGAATTCGAAATTTCTCAGCTTCTTTCTTGCTATTGCTAACCGCATTCACCATCGCCTATAAATAAACACGCTGGGTTTTTTCACTTTTTTAATTCTTGCATAGAGGCACTTTCTCGTGTTTGTCATCATTATCATGCCGCGTCACTAAATAAAGTAAATAAATACTTTCTATCGGCGGTAGCGTTTTATTTAGAGTCTAAATTTAGACAAAGAGATGTACCAAAACTAAACAAATGAAACTTATTTTAAGTTGTAAACAAAAATTAAATTTGGAAAATTTTTATAAATTTTGAAAATTTTTAATTTTTATATATTTTTTTTCAATGAATTTCTTTAATGTAGTTATTAATATTGTCTGTCGCGTATAGTTCATCATTCTATGTTATCTCTAGGCAAAATTTCCGCTTCAGTCGAGATCCCGAAATCGTATCGTATCGATATAGTATCGATGATAGTCAAGGTAATCCTGCAAAGCTCTGGAGAACATTATCTGGGGTGCTCGGCAAGGACTGTGGCTATTCAGCCCCACCCAATGATCTTGCGGCGAGTGATTTCTTGAAGGCGTTTTTAGAGAAGACCGAGAGTGTTCGCCAGTCTACTTCGCTGCTTCTAGTCCGCTCTATTGTGCTGGAGGCTGTTCCAGCTCGCTGCTGGAATTCAGGCCTGTGGATGCTAATTACATCATCCGTCTCATCAGGGCTTCACCTAACAAGAACTGTTCCTTGGACCCAGTGCCAACATGGATAATAAAACAATATTCCAATGAACTGGCACCATTCGTGGCATTTCTGGCCAACTCTTCGCTAAGACAAGGTTTTTTCCCTCATCACGCCAGTCCTCAAGAAACCAAACTTGGATCCGCACAACCCTGCCAACTATCGTCCGATCTCAAATTTGTCGTATTTGTCTAAGCTGTTGGAGCGATGTGTCGGCGACCAGATAAACATATATCTCAATGAAAATAACCTCCTGCCACGATGCCAGTCAGCCTATAGAAAGCATCATTCTACTGAGACTGCTGTCTTGAAGGTGCTCTCGGATGTCTACTTAGCAGCCGATCTGGGACGGATCACACTTCTGGGCCTTCTGGACATTAGTGCCGCGTTTGACACCGTCGATCATCAGATCTTGTGTGATAGGCTTTATAACTCGTTTGGGCTTGTGGGGTGCGGTCCTGAAATGGTTCGGCTCTTACCTCATGGACCGGTCCCACTGCATCCGCTGGAACAATGTCACATCTGAATCGGCTTCTCTCCTCTATGGGGTACCGCAGGGGTCCATCCTTGGTCCGGTGCTGTTTCTTCTTTACACTGCTGATGTCATCGGTGTCGCCGCCAGACATGGGTTTTCGGCTGACGATCTGCAAATTTACAGTGACTCTCCTCAGATGTTATGCTCTGATCTTGTGCCAAGAATGTCTGCCTGTATTGGCGAAATCAGCTCATGGATGGCCAGTAATCGCTTGAAACTCAATCCATCAAAGACTGAGCTGATATGGCTGGGTTCATCTCGACGGCTGAGGCATTGTTTGATGGGGGATGTGGACATTGCTGTGGTTTCGGTCAGGCCTTCTGCGTCTGTTCGGGATCTTGGGGTGCTGGTTGACCGTGATCTGTCCATGGAGACACACATTTCCCATCTCAGCCGTACCTGTTTCTACCATCTTCGTCAGCTAGGTGTCATCCGCAGAAGCCTCACTACAGACTCTGCTCACTCCCTTGTCAAAGCACTGGTGCTCAGCCGGGTTGACTATTGCAACGGGGTCCTGGCCGGTCTACCGCTGTTCCAGATCAACAGGCTTCAATCTGTTCTTCGGGCTGCTGCACGTCTCGTGCTGTGATTGCCGGGCTGGGCCAGCGTTTTGGGTCTGATGCGGACGCGGCTTCATTGGCTTTCCTTTCCGGAGAGAATCCGTTTTAAACTATGCTCTATGGTTTATAAGTGCCTCCATGGCATGGCTCCTGTCTATCTTCAGGAGCTATGTGTTCCGGTCTCTCTACTCTTGGGTCAGTCTCATCTTCGATCAGCGGCGATCTACATGTCCCTCAGACGATTGGCAGGCGTGGTTTTTCTGTGGCTGGTCCTGTGGTCTGGAATAGCCTTCCCCCCGCTCTGAAGGATCCAACGATGCCTTTTAGTGTCTTTCGTGAACGGCTCAAGACATATTTGTTCTCTTCCATTTAATTGTGCAGTGCGCTTTTGTGACTTTTATTTTGTAAAAAAGCGCTATATAAAAAACCTGTATAATAATGCTTGCTTGAGCCATACATTGGGACCCTATACCACAAAAAACCCAACTTTCTGTTATCCAATCGAGTTGAAATTTTGTGAGTTTATTTGTTACTATGGACTTTACATTCTATTAATTTTTCAGATTGAATGGACAAAATATAAGTAAAGAATGCACTTGACACAACACTGATGAATGTCGGTGTGCCAGTGTAAACTTGTAAGTGTGGCAACAGATGGAGTGTCATCTATGCTTGGTAAAAATAAAGGTTTTATTGGGCTTTTGAAAAATGATCCTAAAATTCCTGAGTTCCTTCCTGTACATTGCATCATTCATCGAGAAAATCTTACAGTTAAGTATTTTAAGTTTAAAGGTGTAATGACAATGGTTTCAAAAGTTGTCAACTTCATTCATTCACGTGCAGAGACCCACCGGCAGTTCAGACATTTTATTGAAGAGCTAGATCTAGAGGACAAACCTGATGACATTTCTTTCTACTTTCTTGTAGGTGGCTGTCAACCAACAATGTTTTAAACAAATTTGTAGACTTGCTTGAACCTATTGTCGATTTCCTTTCATAAAAGAAAGAGTTTATCCACAGTTGAACGATGATGAATGGCTGGAAAATCTAATATTTTTAACTGAAATTATGCCACATTTTCAAGCTCTGAACCTGGCACTGTATTTGACTGCTGTTTGACATACAGAATAAAACTTACTCTAGTGACTATTAGAATTAAATTACATTCTGAATCTAATGCAGCAGTAGGTTGTGTTTAATTTGTTGAATAGATAGATTCAATGTAATTTCTAACTGTATTAATATTTTATTTTGTGGCTCTCCATTTGTTCAAATTTTCATCCAGTGGCTCTTAATGTCATGAAGTCTGGCCACCCCTTTTATAGACTTACTATCATAAAAATATTTTGCAAAACATTTTTAGTCGCCAAATTAAAATTTTTTAAAGAATTTAAAAAAAAACAAAGTTTTTCACGGTTTTCTTGTTAAATCCTTTATATTAACTTCACTGTGTTTGCTTGCTTGCTTGCTTGAGCCATAAGTTGGGACCCTTTACCATTTTAAAAATCCAATCAAATTGAAATTTGGTGGGTTTATTTGTCGCTGTGTACTTTACATTCTTTTAAATTTTCATATTGATTGGATAACATTTGAGTAAATTATAGAATGAACTACTTTATTTTTTTTAAATTAAAATTTTTATGTAGAAAAACAAATTTTAAATTTTTAGTTTTTTTAAATTTTAAAATTTTTAATAAAAAATTTGTTTATTCCATATTGATTCAAAAGTTTCTTAAACTTTCAATTCTTCTCCAACTTCATATATTACACTAGAGATAGCCCGTCATAAATGACGGATTTTTTTAAATTTCATAAATTATTTTTCGATTGTACCGTCACCCATGGAACCCTGCATAGTAACTATGCAAGGTTCCATGCGCCACCTCTTTTGATTTTTGTATGTATAAGCAAATTTAATGAAATTTTTTATTGTGTTTAAATTTTCAATTTACTAACGTATTTCATATAAATTCAAAGGATGTGAAAATTAAAGAGTGCAATAATTATTTATTAAAGAATTTCAGTATAAACGACATTTCTTGTGAATTAACGCCATCGTTGAGAAGTAGTCCTTGCTTCTGAGATTTTTCAAATCTCATTATATAATATTTTTCGATTGCAGCGCCACTTCTTTTGATCTCTAGGACTGAGAGTGTATATAGCATGGACTCCTAAATAAAAGCTATAGCTTTTATTTATCTATATATATATATATATAAATGAATGTTTGTATGTCCTTTATGCATTGCTACACCATTCATCCAATCGTAATGAAATTTTCACACAACCTTGAGAGTCAAGGGGAATCAAATATAGTGAAAAAAAATTTGAAATCCGTCACAAAATGAGCGGAGCGGAGCGGGTGAGTGACCGGGAACTATATACATATATATATATATATATATATATATATATATATATATATATATATATATATATATATATATATATATATATATATATATATACACATACATATACATATACATACATAAATAAACAGGAACGGGAAGCCAACTGAGAGCGAAAGATAGAGCGGGAAAGGGAAAGCGACCGAGAACGGGAAAGCAGCTGGGAGCGGGAAAGCGATCGGGAGCTGGAAAACGACCGAGAGCGGGAAAGCGACCGGGAGCGGAAAAGCGACCGGGAACGCGACGGGAACGGGAAAGCGCAGAAGGAAACGGGAGCGAGAGAGACAAACATTAGAAAAACCTCTAAAAACCCAGGGCAACGCCGGGTGCCCCTGCTAGTATTAAATAAAAGCTATAGCTTTTACTTAGGAGTCCATGGTATATAGGTACAATTGCATAATAACATTTATTACACGCCTGGGCGCAATAAATTCTTACGTGCACATCGATATCGTCTATACGACTAATTACGTAAGCGTGACAGAATCAGTGAGTGAGTGACGTGGGCTACTATAATATAGATATTTAGAAGACTGCAGTCACTGTTGTTATATTTTATAGACTTACTGTCATCCAAAACTGTTTTTCAAAAAATGTTTAGTCGCCGAATTACAAAATTAAAGAGGATTCTTAAAAAACAAAGTTTTTTGCAGTTTTATTTTTACTCAAGTACAATTAAAAATTTAGTGACCCCAGCCTTGACAAGGGTTCCTCAACAGAAGCTTAGTATGCCTTTATTAAAGTATTTACGACCTGCTTCGCTTAGTATTACTGAAAGCCTGTCTTAATTTTAGCTGAGAAAATTCAAAGGAGAGACGATAAATTGCTTTTCATGTTTATTTCTTCTTGCATAAATATTATTTAGAAAACATTGTAGTGAAAGCTCTCCAATTCGCGCTCACTACCCCGCTTGCTCTCCCGCTCTCACTCGCTTTCCATATCCCGCTTGCTTTCCCAATCCAGCACGCTTTCTCAATCCTGCTTGCTTTCCCAATTCCACTCGCTTTCTCAATCCCGCTTGCTTTCCCAATCCCACTCGCTTTCCCAATCCCGCTTGCTTTCCCAATCCCGCTTGCTTTCCTAATCCCACTCACTTTCCCAATCCCGCTCGCTTTCCTAATCTTGCTCGTTCTCCCACTCCCTTTCTTCCTTCCTCTCTCTCGTAACTTCTTTATGCCAAAAAACAGATTTTTAAAAAGTTACTTGAAACCTTCAAACTTTGTTATTTACTCTAAATTTGAATTTTTTATGCAATAACCTTTAATGCTTGTACATGGGGACTTTTGGCCTAGAGGTTTTTTGGCCATAATTTTTTTAAAAATTGAAAACTATTCCATCTTTTTCTCCTCTTTGAGATCTACCGTTATGCCAAATTTCGTTGAGATATGTCCAGCGGTTTGGATTTGTATAAAAAAAACAGACAGACAGTCTTTATTATATATTGATCAACATCCAAAAATGATTTGCAAAAAATTAAAAGCTGCCTAATTACTAAGCATTTGCGTCCCGATATCGTTATCTCGAATTCAATCGAGATTTCAAAACGATACGGGAGATCCCGTATCGCCATTGAAACGATACAGCCTGCGGAAGAAGTCTCGTATCGATATAATTAGCGATACTTAAAATTTCCTTCCCGAATAAAATCCCGAAAAAATATCGAGATTTAAAAAAAATATTTTCCAATAAATAATGAAAGTCATACATATTTAATTAACGATTGTCACAACTGTGAATATTTGCAATTGATTCATCAACATTGATTAATTAATCTACCTATTGACAGAAGTTTATAACTATTATCATCCCCACTTTAAATTCGGTTTTCCAGACAGCCTGTAGCCCCATTATTTACTATTTTTAGTCTGGGAACCGGCAGCAAAAAAGCCACGCTCCTCTTAGGCTGCTAGTCGACCTCTGCATACTACTGATACTACAAGCCCTACAAGGCAATCGTACTCGTTGACATCGATGACTATTATTATTAATGAGAATAATGAGTAATGTAATAGTAATGATCATTCTATGTTTATGTTTTGGTTTAGTCTGTTTCTTAAACTTATTTTTTCAAATTTGTTACATAGAATTGGAATGATTATTTTAGTGTTTCGATATCCGTAATTGACCGTAATAGTAGCTCATCTAAGATATATCTTTATAATCTCGATGATATTCTTGGTTGTGTGTGAGTATGTGTGTGCCACCTGTAGTGTGCACGACAGTGCCGTAGCCCATATCATCTGCAGCTGGAATTCGAAACTTTCTCAGCTTCTTTCTTGCTATTGCTAACCGCATTCGCCATCGCCTATAAATAAACACGCTGGGTTTTTTTTCACTTTCTTAATTCTTGCATAGAGGCACTTTCTTGTGTTTGTCATCATTATCATGCCGCGTCACCGGGGTCAAATCTGGGAGTACTTTGAGGAAGAGACGCTCACGCAAAAAGACAATGACAAGGATGTAGAAGTAAATCTTGCCAGATGCAAAGACTGCGGGAAACAGTATCCTTTTAATTTAATCTTAGTAATCTAGTAATCTCAATCTCAGTAATCTGCAATCTATTTCTATCTCCATTGGTTTTTCCACTTTCACTATTGAATTGCCTAAAAATGTCGTTCTTTTGGTGTGCTAGAAGGTTTTCTACTTTTCAATTACTTGAAAAAATAGTTTTAATTTTTCTTTTCATCGGCAAGTAAAATCATTTAATTAAATTGATAAACTACCGCATAATGCATACTAAATAAAGTAAATAAATACCTACTATCGCGGTAGCGTTTTATTTAGAATCTAAATTTAGACAAATAGATGTACCGAAACTAAACAAATGAAACTTATTTCAAGTTGTAAAAAAAAATTAAATTTGATAAATTTTTATAAATTTTGAAATTTTTTAATATTTATATATTTTTTTCAATGAATTCCTTTAATGTAGTTATTAATATTGTCTGTCGCGTATAGTTCATCATTCTATGTTATATCGTTTCATTCGAGACAAAATTTCCACTTCAGTCGAGATCCCGATATTGTATCGTATCGTATCGATATCGTATCATTATTGTTTGAGGCGTCTCGTATCGTATCGTTTAATTCGAGGCAAATTTCAGAAATTGTGTCGTATCGTTCCAAAAAAAATAACGGGACTCAGAAGCTTAGTAATAATATTTAACTTTTTTTCCTACCCAGTTATTTTCAAGTTCTTGACAGTCGACAAACGAATGCTGAAACAATCCTCAAGAACCTTGGTTTTACTGGTGGAGAAGCTGAAGGAGAGGAAAGGAAAGCAGTCCCCGAAAGGTTTTTTGAGAAACCCTCGGCTGCCAATGGTATCAATACTTGTCAACCAATCACATGTTTGAAATCTTCAACAAGCTCTGTGAATGACCTTATGGTTCAGGCTTTTCAAAGTCTCTGCCAGCTTTTATTGGATGGTAGGTTTCAACTGTAGCTTTTATTGGATGGTAGGTTTCAACTGTACTAGTGGCTTAAAGAAATGGATGATCTTAAGGAGAGTTGAAAGACTTTTGTTCTTGATGGGTTTGCAGTGTTTTGAGTGTTTTGGTAAGGGGCTTAGTGGAATCATTACAGTTTGAGATAAACTTGATATTTCATGCTGGTTAAAAAGAAACAGAGTTAGAAAATAGTGGTAATTATCAATCTTTTAGAGCATTGGTTTCTAAACTTGCAGACAACCTATTGGAAATGCAAAATTTCATTCTAATTGAATCTGAAATAATGTGGAATTAAGGAACTAATTATAGTTTTATTTAATTTACTTTATTGAAGTTTGAAAAACAAATCTTCCTGATTAGAAATAAAAAAATCACAAGAATGTAAAAACAGTTAACAGTAACTAATTACCAGTGGGAAAAGTGACCATGTTTATTCTCTATAAGCAAATCTATTCAAAGTTTAGTGTCAGTCAATCAATGCTATATTTAATTAAACATGAACATTCAATAGATTCCTATTTTCAGTTTCTATTATTGTAGGAATAAATTTGTTAATTACAACATTTTTCTTAAGTCACTTTCTTGTCTGTATGGGAAATTTTGCAATTTGACACTTTTCCGACAAGTTACATCTCTGAAACTTTTAATATAGCTCTCAACCCGATGACAATGCAATATTCTACCACTTTAATTATGAGTTGTAGAGTTTCTTAAGTATTTTCAGCAAAATAAAATTAAATATGGCGATTAGTTCCGAAAGTCGCCAATGCAATTAAAAGCTGTATCGCGAAAAAATCGTTGTAAAAACTAAGTTTTTTTGGTTCGCTTGTTTTCAAGGTCTGTTGATTAGACCACCACTTTAAAAGCTGGTGTGTTGGAGTGCATGAATCAATATCATCTTTACAACAGGCCAGGAGTTAGGTTCCTCATGGTAGTGTTATAGTGATATTGTTGTAATATTGAAAATATTTAAGTTCTTCACAATGGTTTTGTAATTTATTTAAAGATAAGAATAAATGAAGACTTTCTGTCTGTCTTTGCTATGCTATTTTCTACAAGCCTGTCTAGGGCCATAAAAAATGGGGAAATGATTTAACAGGGACTCAGATATATATTATTACCCCTTCTTTATTCTCTTCGTCACGAATAGCTTAGCCGCCTCCGAAACACAGCAAGGCCATGAACACAACATTCCTTCATCTTTACTTGTGGCCTTAACCAAAATCCACAAACGACGACATGGTGAATTCTTTTGACTGTCTGATGCAGTCTCTTCCAGTCTCACTGGAGTCTGTGTGATCTTCCAACTCCGTGTTGTGGATTGGAAAACCAAACCAAATTGTTACCTCTAAATTTCTTTATACATAACTGTCGATCACAGCGAGCTGCCACTTGGTCTCCGACGGCTCCATGCAATATATCTACAGCACTCAATGGTCTCAACGGTTATGCAGTAAAAGCCTAGAGCAGATTTTTTGCTCATAAAATGTGAGATAATGAACCGATTTGTTGTTTAAATATATAGCGAGGACTATGTTGTCTCAAAATTTCAAAGAAATCGGTCCAGTAGTTTTGGAGATCATTGTACTCTAACAAACGAACAGTTACATTTTTATTTTTATAGATATTTCATATGTTATGTAAATTTTGTCCAATACATCTGCAATTTTAATGACGATAATTAACATGAACGGATGATTGGATGTGCTTTACAATTCGATCACATTTTCCCAGCCAGACAAACAGAGAAACAAGAAAGCAAGTTAAAAAAACGTTGTTACAAAGAGAGAGGATGAAAGAAAGAGAGGAAGAGAGAAAGAAAATGAAAAATGGGAGAATGAAAGAGAGAAAGAATGAGAGAGAATGAATGAGCAAGAGAAAGAAGGAAAGAGAGAGAAAAAAATTGCAATAAGGTATGTCCAACCTTTAACTAGAGCTAATGTGCAGTTAAGCTAAGGCATATAGTGTGTTTTAGCTATAATAAAGCTTTTAATCATACCAGCCACACCAGCTGCTTGAGCCATTTTTGGTTTAATCTGACTTTGAATAAAACTATAGTTTTAGTATATTTAACTTAATTCAAATTTAGTTTTCGTAACAAAGTTTAAAGAAGGTTTCAAGCAACTTTTACCAAATTTATTTTACGTTTCATGGGTAAAAAAGTTAGGAGGGAGATGAAGAAAGAAAGGGAGCAGGATTGGGAAATCGAGTGGGATTGGGAAAGCAAGCAGGAGTGGGAGAGTGAACGGGAACGGGAGAGCGACCGGGAACGAGATAGCAACCGGGAGCGGGAAAGTTACAGGTAGCGGGAGAGCGAGCGGGAAAAGGAGAGGAAGCGGGAGAGCAAGAAGGAGCAGGAGAGTAAACGGGTACTAAAACGGGAGCGAGCAGGAGAGGTAGAGCAAGTGGGGGCGGAAACAGTAGCGAGAGAGAGAAAAACAATAGAAAAACCTCTTATTTTAATCAGTTCTAGATGTGCAGGGCATGTGCAAGTACATATAATTTATATTCACATTTGAAAAATTATATTCTTATCTGAATTAGCATATCATCAGGCTGCAACAAAAAACTGATTTGCCTCTAACTACAAATCTTATTTCCATTCCAACTATAGCAAATTAGTCCAGACTCATTTCTAATCAATTCATATTACAAGGCTTTGCTTGTAAATTAGAAAGTAATTTGCATTTTGTGTGATAAAGTCATTGTCTATGATGATCATCAGAACCACCCCATGATGATGACTGTGAGGATAATGATGATGATGATGGTTGTAAATGTTTAGGGATTATTTTGAATAAAAACAATTTTGATTTAATAATTGCTTCAATTTTTTATCTGAACTTTTTAAATCGTTTTTCTTCCAAGATCGTATTACTTTTTTATTTAAAAAATAGACAAAAAACAGAATATGACTCACCGTTGTGGAAGTAAATGTGAAGAAGAGGATGAAGATGAGGTTGATCAAGGCGAAAAAGAGAATGAAAATCCAGAAAACGGACAGTTCTTTATGTTAGAGGCTATCAGTCAACACATCAGAGACATTTTTGAATCTTCTCCAAAAAACCTGGGAGGCTGTTCTACCAGTCCTGCAGGTAGCCCCCTCAGTGCTGTGCAGCCACTAGGCCAGATAGTACGACCTGCACTGAAAGAAACTCTTTGTGGTACAAGATATTTGACCATCTTGCAACCAGAAAACTCAGATTACCTCAATTCGATAGGCTACTATGACACCATGCCCTCTGTCAGTGAGCCTGGCAGACAGTTGGAAACTGATCTTCAGGAAAAGCTTTGTGCTGCTGTGGCCAAGCTCCAGGAAATGGGTGGGTAGTTATGAAAAGAAATTATTTTTTTTAAAGACTAGATATATTATTTGAGGTAGACATATGATTTTATATTATGTTATAACTTTCTCAATTTGTTTCTACAATTTAACAGAAAGGCCTTTCAAGAAACACAGAAAATGTAACGGTGATTACAATGACGATGATGACCATCATCATCATCACCACTACCACCACAACGATGGTGATATTAAACTTCTAAATTCCGACAAAGCTCCTGCTGATGAACAGGAAAACTCAAAGTCGGACAGCAACTCTCATCCATCAGGAGAACAGAAACTCATGAGCCTGCCATCCAGGTCTTATTAGGGTTTTGTAACAACAACAAATTTGGATTTTCTTGTAGACAATATTTTTTAACTTTTCATAGAAATATTTCTTTTATAATTAGGCATGATTTCTGTATTTATCATTGATGAAAAGTAGGATCAAATTACATAAGTAAAACTATATGGGCATATTATCTAGCTTACAGTTTCTATAATGGTGATTGATGATAACCATCATCATTATCAGATTCCTGTGTAATCCCTCTTTACTTGGATCTATCTCTCAGTTTGTGCCAGAGGTTAACCACAATGACTACACAACATCAGCAGTAACAGTTGACCAATCACCAATTGAGAAAGCACACAACCAACAGTATGCCCTGGATGGTTACATAGAGGTCCAGAACAAAACAAACAGTGATGAAAGTAATGATGATGATGATGACGATGATGACGATGGCGAAGATATTCTGTACCGATTTTCTGAATCGAGTTACAGCTGTGCAGAGTCGAGTTGTTCTTCTCTTCCCAGGGAGGATGTTGACCTTCAGAGGTTGCTCATTATTGTTATCATTGTTATTGTTTTATTGTTATTATTATCATTATTGTTGTGATAAGTTTGTAATGCAACATGTGTCAGTCTACTTCAATTAAGCAATGATAATCAAATTGCAGCCCCAGAGTGAGTTGGAGCAGAATGTGTTAAGATTGAAAATTTTAATGGAAAGGTGTTTATGATGTTACTATCTATATATATATATATATATAAAGATTATGTGTGTGTGTGTGTGTGTAAATAACTTATGCATTGCTACACCATTCATCCGATCGTAATGAGATTTTTACACAAGCTTGAGAGTCAATAGAGGAAGGTTTTAGTGAAATTAAAATTGGTCACAAAATCAGCGGAGGGGAGCGGAGCGGAAGAGTGAGCGGTGGTGGCTAAGCGGTAAAGCGTTCGCCTGTCGCCTTGTAGGTCGGCGGTTCGAATCTCACTGGCGTCACCATCGTAGCTCCCTTAAGCAAGGAGTTTACACGCATTGCTCAGGTTGAGTGTCTCGCGGGGTTAACTAACTCCTTTCACTAACCTTAAAAAAAAAAAAAAAAAAAATATATATATATATATATATACATACATATACATAAATGAGCGGGAACAGAAAAGCAACTGAGAACGAAAGAGCGAGCGGGAAAGGGAAAGCGACCGGGAACGGGAAAGCAAGCGAAAGCGGGAAAGCAACCGAGATCAAAAGAGTAAGCGGGAAAGAGAAAGTGACCGGGAGCGGGAAAGCTACCGGGAGCGAGAAACTGACCAGGAGCAAGAAACCGACCGGTAACGGGGAAGGAAATGGGAGCAAGAGACAAGCATTAGAAAAACCTCTGAAAACCCCGGGCAATGCCGGGTACACTGCTAGTAAGCTATAAAATTATTAGTTGCTTTGAGATGATGGCTGTTGATTGATGTTTCAATTAACCTGTTAATAGTGCATTGTTTCTATTATTATGAGGCGTCGTAGCACAATAGTGAAGGTAGTTATGCCATCATCATGCCGGCATGAGTTCTAGAAATTCACTCACAGTTTTCAGGCTATTTCAGCTTTTTTTGATCCATCACTGGTCAATAAATGAGTATTAATTTTGCGATTATGTTATTGGCGTTGAACGATTGTTAAGTGCTACTTTAACATTGTCAAGGTTTTATCTGTACTGAGTCTCAGCAATAACAGCTGACCTCTATCAGCTGCAACTGCCAGATCATTGATAACCTTGAGTAGAGCAGTTTTGGTAGAGGGAAACTGTTTGTGTCAACACAGATTTCATCTCAATCATTAATATTACATTATTTGTTTATTTATTTAATCAAACTATTTTCTACCATCATCATTACCCAGGTACTACATGTCCAAAAACATGCTTCGTGTTCCAACTGCTGACATGGATGAGGTGGGCAGCTGCATATCTGATCGGACCGCGACCAATGAAACCGAAGCACAGCAACAACCAAGAAGTAGCTCTTTCACTGAAGAAGCTGAGGTTTTTTACATGCTTTTATTTACTTTCACTAGTCAAGATTTCTCTGGAAGTTAATAATTCAATTTATAGACATAATGGCAGACATAATGAAAGCTGCTAGGGCTGTTGGAACTGTGGGGATGACTGATGTCTATACCAATTTGTTCACATACCATTTTGTCTGTAACATTGTATCATTTTGTTCACTACCATTTTTTCAAATACTAACCATCTTAACACCATTAAGGTTTTCAATGTTTAAGTCTTGAATCTTGAAATCATTTTACTTTTGTTTTTAAATTTTCAAAAAATTGTTATTATAAATGTTTAGATTGGTGTCGTGGCCGATGAAGGAACCGTTTTCCCAAACATTTCTGATTTCAAGAAGAAATTTCAAGGTTATTTGTGAACTTGCTGTTTTTATTGTGTACAAACTTATTAGCTCCTTCTATATTGTTTTATTATTTTTGGTTTTAAGGTTTTGAAGTTGGATTTTATTCTTTAGTTTTTATCAAACACATTTTTTTCATTGGTTTTGCTTTTGTTTTTGGAAATGATCAGATTTTTTAGTTTGTTTATTTTTGTAATTGGTCATTTTTGATTCAGCACGCATGATTCGACAGGCAAGCTCTCACTCAGATAGTAGCGGATTCGGTGATGGTGAATTTGTTGATGTAAGAGCTTGAGTTGTTTTGGTTTTGGTTTTTTTCTGTTTCTTTGATATAAAGTATAGTTTGGTTTGTTTTTTTTAAACTGTATTATTTTGTGATTTTTTGTTTTTGTTTTTTTAGAGATGTCATACATATGTGTAATTTAATTCTTTATGTAGATATAT
Organism: Erpobdella octoculata; assembly: GCA_963978895.1. NCBI lineage: Eukaryota > Metazoa > Annelida > Clitellata > Hirudinida > Erpobdellidae > Erpobdella > Erpobdella octoculata. The sequence goes on along the minus strand of OZ022238.1, from coordinate 22,521,334 downwards.
TTTATATATCTTTGCTTTTTGTGTGTATTGCTGTTACGAGCTTGTTTAAAGGCGTGTATTTAGCAGAAACCAGTTTCCTAGCCACCCCTTCTATTTTTCTAAACCATTTCCTCTGTGCAAAACTGATTTGAGTCAAAAATCTTGGTAATTCTGTATTATCAGACGGCGGCCCGTTTCAACCATGGTCTGTCATCTTTGGAGTCTGTCAAAAGAAAGGTAACTCAAAACAGCAATACAAACAAAAGTCACAGAAAGTCCAATCTTGTAAACTAAAATAGCATATGAAACCTGTGAGTGGAGTAGCAATGGTTTGCAGTAATTAAAGTAACATCAGCACATTTGCTACAAAAAATTGTTAGACAACATGCAACTGCGGAAATACTGTATCCCAATGTAAACAACAACAGAATCATGAGCCACAAAAGACTACAAATAGCAAATTGACAATAACAATGAAGTTTATGGATGAGCCTGTTGATATTGTTAGAAAGTAAGTAGAGCCAACACTCAAAGAAATCAGACAGTTTTGTTTGAACGTTGATCATTAGTCAGAGGGCAAGTTTATTGAACCTCTGTTAGCTCAATTACATGAGATCACCAGTGACCAAGTTGGAGCTTGCTGTGATCGGCAATCAAGTGAGAAAGAAATTAGAGAAAACAATTTTTCCAAACTACAAAACAAAATTGCAGGATCACATATGCTCCAGCGAGACTTGAAGAGACTGTGTCAGACAGTCAAAAGAATTTACCATCTTGTTCTTAGATTGCGGTCAAGACTAGGAGTGAAGATGAAGGTTCTCTGTATCCATGGCCTTGTCGAGTATTTCAAATGCGGTTAAGCTGTTTGGTACGACCAGAATTAAGAAGGGGATAAATATTGTTTATCTGGTCCCCTGGAATGATGGCTCTAGATGGGCTTGTAGAAAATAGCACAGAAAAGACATGCAAAATAGGCTTTATTTTATTATTACTTCTAATGAATATAAATAATACCATTCTAAAAAAACCTTAGATGATTCGCAATATCGTAACAATATATATATATATAATTATATATATATATATATTGTGGTAATATTGTCGAATCGTATATCGGGCTCAATAAAATGGCTTTGTAGTTTATTGGATGATAATAAATGAAGCCTTGATAAGTCTATTTATGCCTACTAATATAATAATAATATTTATAATAATTGTTCTAAATCCTCTAAAGTCTATCAATCAGAAACTGATCATAAAATCAGCGATATTACATGATTACCCCTTCTTAATTCGGTTTGTCCCAAACAGCATAGTCGCTTTTGAGAAATGCGACTCGGCCACGAACACAAAATACCTTCATCTTCACTCGTGGCCTTGATTGCAATTCGCAAACAACATGTTTGATGCAGTTTCTTCCAGTCTCGCTGGAGCCTGTGTGATCTTCTGATTCGGCGTTGTGGGCTTGAACACCTCGTCAAATCGCTACATTCCAATCTCGCACACTACTGTAGACCACAGCGAGTCCACTGACGGCTCCACGCAACTGAAGCCGCAACTGGATGCCACGGTCAGCTTTTGACCTTCCACCGCTCCCCCAACCCCCAAACACAGGGTTGTCGTCGATGCTAGACTGCTCGACCGTCCTAAGCTCCAACTCCACTCCCGCGAGCCAGCACCAAAACACAAAATCATTAACCAAACTGTTCTGAGCTGAGGCACTAGCATCCGTAGAAGCACTTTCATGTTGTTCCGCAACATCCAGGGCAGCAACCTTCTCAGCCGATTCATCCGGGGTGGCATCACTCACAAAGGCGCTCCGATCAGCAGATATAGCCTGGAGCTCTGCTCCATCTATTCCAAAATTACTTTTCTCAACCCGGAACAGACGACCACCCAACACATCCGATTTGCGATGCAAAAACCGGCCATCATCTGTCACATGCTCTGAGACACAGCTGGGGGACTCCAGTTCAAACTGGGTTTCGCCGCAGCAACCCACATCATTTTCTTCACCAGCAACACGCTGGTCCAGAACCGTGTCCACCACTGTCTCAGCCGTCACTCCGACCAAACTCTCAACAGTCGTATCGTTCAAACACACTCAGGCAAACCAATGTCAGAAGCACTTCCATTTTCATTCTCGTTGTTGTTTTCTGACTGCAACGTTACACCGGCCTCCATTATTTTGTTTTCAAGATCGACCTGACCGCCAAAAATCGATTTCTACATTCCCTGTTGTGTTCATGGCCGCTCTGTGTTCTTCTTGCGGCGCCCTGTTTCTTCTATCAACTTGTTCAGAGCCTCCGTCAAATCATCCTCTGCATCAAACTCGTACTCCTCTGGGTTAAACCCATTGTCCTCCAATGACATCCGGAGGCGGTCCACGAGATCAGACTTTTTTTCCCTTATCATTAAGCTTTCATTTCTTAAGCTCCCGCCTCAAATCATCCTTGGAAAGTTGTTGAAGTAACTGCAAAACCATTTTATTTTAAATCCGGCTTCTGATCACCAATGTTAAAATATTGTTGAATCGTATATCGGGCTTAATAGAATGGTCTTGTAGTTTATTGGATGAAAATAAATGAAGCCTTGATAAGTCTATTTATGCCTACTAATATAATAATAATGTTTATAATAATTGTTCCAAATCCTCTAAAGCCTATTAATAGAATCAGCGATATTACATGAATATATATATATATATATATATATATATTGTTACGATATCACCATATCGTATACCGGGCTCAATAGAATGGTTTTGCTGTTTTATTGGAAAATAATATAATGAATCTTAATAAATCCTATTAATCTCTATCAATGGGAAACTGATCGTAAAATCAGCGATATTACATGATTACCCCCTCTTAATTCTGTTTGTCCCAAACAGCATAGTCGCTTTTGAGAAATGCGACTCGGCCACAAACACATAATAACTTGATCTTTACTCGTGGCTTTGACCGCAATTCGCAAACAACATGGTCAAGTCTCTTGACCGTTTGATGCAGTTTCTTCCAGTCCTTCGTTGGCTCATCAACAGAGTCTTTCTTTGGCTCATCGTCGCAATTTCTGCATGGTTCATCACAGCCTTTTTTGCATGCCTCGTCCTGAACATCTTTGCACGGTTTATCGGAATTGTCTGCTTTTTCTTCTTCCTTCACATCTTTTAGATCTTTCTCAAGAAACTCTTCAAAAGGTTTTTCGAAAACACGTTCCATAAATCCAATAGATCCAATAAATCCTCATCAAACTGTTATATGATTTTACAATGACTCTTAGTCTATCTGATCTAGAATCCTCTGTGGATTCATCTGATTTAGAACCCTCGGTACCGTTCTCTGTTCTTGGCTCATCTTTTTCAGAGTTTTTGCTTGCTGCATTGCTATTGTTGTTTTGGAGAAGTTCATCGCCGTCATGTTTGTTTTCTTCCAAGCTACAATCGAACGTTTTCTTTTCACATTCCAACTCGGCTCTTTCATCGGTGTCAACTTTCGTATCGTCCAGCGGATCTTTCTTCAAATTATCGCCATCGTTTCTCAAATCAGTGTCTTGTTTTTTTGTCAAGTTAACTTTGATGTATTTCTCCATTGGAGTTTCGTCTGTTTCTAAATCCTCGGTTGCTTCATCCGAGTCAGATTCGTCACTAAAATCTGACCCTGAATATTCGATGCCGTCGTCTGTTATGGAGGCTTCCGTTTCAGAACTGTCGCAGTATGGGTAAAAGCCATAGTTGTTATTGCCATTATTATAATCATCATCCTCACTTTCATCCTCATCGTTTTGCATTTCGTTTTCAACATTCTTCTCATCTTCTTTAGTTTTGTTTTCGACGTCCAAACCGACTGTATCACTGTCACCATCTTTGCATGGTTCATCTTGAGCATCCTTGCAAGGTTCATTATCATGACCGTCTTTGACAGGCACATCATCATGACCGTCTTTGACAGGCTCATCAACATGACCATCTTTGCATGGTTCATCTTGAACATCTTTGCATGGTTCATCTTGAACATCTTTGCATGGTTCATCTTGAACATCTTTGCATGGTTCATCTTGAACATCCTTGCATGGTTCATCTTGAACAACTTTGCATGGCTCATCATCATGACCCTCTTTTTTGTTTCCGCATTGTGTCATTTCCTCCTGTGCTGCTCTGTTTTCCTCCTGTGCTGCTCTGTTTTCCTCCTGTGCTGCTCTGTTTTCCTCCTGTGCTGCTCTGTTTTCTTCTGCCATTTTCTTCAGAGCCTTCGTTAATTCATTTTTTGTTTCGAACTCATACTCTTCTGGGTCAAACCCATTGTTCTCCAATGACCTCCCGAGGCGGTCCACGAGCTCAGACTTTCTTCCTTTATCACTGAGCTCTCGTTTCCTAAGTTCCCAACTCAACTCGAGTATCAAGAGGTCATCCAATGCTTTCAAAACCATTCTTGAAATCCCACTTCTGATCACCAATGTTACGATATCACCAAATCGTATACCGGGCTCAATAGAATGGTTTTGCGGTTTTATTGGAAAATAATATAATGAAGCTTAATAAATCCTATTAATCTATATCAATGGGATGGGAAACTGATCGTAAAATCAGCGATATTACATAAATATATATATATATATATATATATATATATATATATAGATATAGATATATATATATATATATATATATCTATATATATATATATAATTTCGATATTATATATGTTGTTATATTTTCATATATGTCTTTCTTATATTATTAATAATATGCTTTGAAGTCATAAAAATATCCACTTTTATTATTGATACATATTTAATAACCAATAAAGGTTCTGTCCAGTCATAATCTCTCCAAGATCAACAGACCAGTCTCAATACTTTGTACTGGTGAACAAGTTAATTCACTCATTCCTAGTGGTAGAGAAGTAGTCAGTGATGATAATGATAATGAGGGTCGCCTGTGTCCTTCCTGTCTTGAAATATCTCAAAGTGTTTTGAAAGTTGAAGCATGGTCTCAAACAGTTTTATCCTTTTTGGATGATGAGAAAAATGAAAAGAAGAATGTTGAAATGTTAGATGTCTTATTTTGCATTTGCATTTTTTTTTTGAACATTTATTGAGCACGAAACAAAACAATTAATTACAACAATGAAGTTATAAATAAGGAAAAAAATCAAGTGCTCAAAAGGTTCATCCAAAAGGAATTACTTCCCGTTAACTGGACGACCTTGAGAGTCAAGGGGAATCAAATATAGAGAAAAAAAATTTGAAATCCATCACAAAATGAGCGGAGCGGAGCGGGTGAGTGAGCGGGAACTGTATATATATACTAGCGGGGTTACCCGGCGTTGCTCGGGGGTTTTTAAAGTTTTTTTAAAGTTTTTCTCTAGCTCCCGTTTAATTCCCCGTTTTCTCTCCCGCTCACGGTCGCTTTCCTGTCCCCGCTTGCTCTCCCACTCCCGGTCGCTTTCCCTCTCCCGGTCACTTTCCCGATTCCGGTCGCTCTCCCGCCCCATCTATCTCTTAATAATTTGTAATAACGCGCAATCGGTCACATTATGCAAGACTGGGAAGCAAGTCATGGACTTCTTAATATTAAGAAGTCCATTAGCAAGTAATGCCTGTTACGCAATTCTAAACAGTGCTTAGAAAACTTATGCAATGATCATGTATAGGCACTTTTGGTCCGGAAGGTTTTTTGGCCCCCTGAGCCGGGGGATCGGAGAAGGAGTCCAAACCTTCTTAACTTTTTCCCCTTCTTAACTTTCCAGGCCAAAAGTTCCTATGTATGACCATCGAAGGTAATTGCGTAATAAAGTTCAAATTTTGTTTACGTTACAACGTTTGAAGGCTTCAAGCAACTTTTAGCAAATCTATTTTACGTTTTATGGGCTAAAATAAGTTATGAAAGAGTGGAAAAGAAAAGAAAAAGTATTCATAAACCAAAATCCTTGGCCCGGCTCGTTTTTGCAGGTCTTAAATCCCTATATACTTGGCAAAATCTTGGCCCAGCTTGACTTCAGGTCTGGCCCGCCTGAAAACCCTAAAAATACAGCATGGCGTGGCCCGTGCAGTACTCTAATCTATAAATATAAAGCCCTACACGGTTTTTTGAGACCTGGTCCGGCTCTTTTTCTAGGCAGAAAATTCCAAGCCGGGTTTGTTATTTAGACGCAAAATTTCAGGCCCGAACTGGCTCGTTTCATAAGCACAAAAATCAAGGCTTGACCCGGTCTGTGCTAACCTGGACTCAGCCAGTTTTATTGGGCACAAGACCTCAAAGCTCAGAAACTAATTTTTCAAAAAATATGAAACAAATATCTTATTATTTTTTTCAAGAAACACCTAAATACTGAATTTTAATGTCTTCACATTTTCAGTTATTGAGTTTTCAAGCAAATAATCATTTTTTCCACCCTACATTTGTAGTCCCTGAAGCCAAAATAAAAAAACATTTGGTAAAACATGTGTAACTTTATTTTCTAAGTATTATCTAAATACTAATGTTTATATCTGCAGTAATTTCAGTTTCTGAGTGGCAGTTATTCTAAAAACAAACATATAACTCAGTTTTCCACCCTAGGTTTGAGGTCACGAAAACCAAATTTTCAACAAAATGATGAAACACGTATCTTTTTATTTTAAAAAATATAGATACTAAATTTCAACACTTTGACATATTTAGGTTTTGAGTTTCTAAGCAAATTGTTCTTTTTTCCACCCCACTGGAAGCAAACTTTTAAAAAATAATCAAATGTGTTTATCTTTATTTTTCGAGTAAACACTAAATACTAATTTTTACATTTTTAGTTTCAGGTCAGAATTTGTAATAAATGATGCCAGAGATACTTCCCTTTCCTCAGCCCCAATCAGTTCAGAAGTTTGTCTATTAGTCTGTGATGCTCAAAAACCACTCTCTGCTGGTTGTGAATCGACTACTATTAATATTCGAGTGTCCAAAAGTGGTGTCGATTCTGATACTACAGTCGGGGGAGTTGATCGTGAAGATGTTTTTCATTCAAGAGATTTTACTTCTTGTGAATTAAATTCTTATCATTCTGATCTTGAGAGAAAACAATCAGTAGATAGATCACCTATTAAGTATGACCTCATTTTAAACAACAGTATTGGTCAGCAGCTGCTTTCTTGTGATGCTGCTTCAACATGTAAAGGTGGTTTTTATGTTTTTTTCTTTTAAATTTTCTCTTTTATTTTCTTTAAATAGAAAGTTTTGATTAAATATTAACTGAGTTTCTTTTTTACAAACTTTTATTTAGGTTACAATCTCTGTTTGTGTGTGTGTGGATATATGTGTGTGTGTATGTGTTTTTCTCTGTACTCAAATCTTGCAAGTAAAATATAACCAGCTTTTTGACTAGCTAGGAAGCTGAAACTTTCAGCATAGCTTTATATTAGATGACAATACATGATTCAATTAAAAAAAAAAGTTTGTGTTGAAAACTCGTTTTTTCCTTTACTTATTTACATTGTGTTTTTAAGTTGTTTATTTCTATCTGAAGTGTCAGCAAATGACAGTCATTATCTCCATCCTCACATTTCTGAATCAGCATCATCATCACCACTGCATCCTCAATTGAGAACAATTAACAGTTATTCATTGGATGCACTACAGGACAAAACCAATTGCAACTTTAATGTGAGTTTTCCTCTTTTTGCTTTACTTTTTCAGTTTACAATTTGCTGATACATCATTTCAAATCATAAAATCATATTCTATTATAAATTGCTCAGCAATTGCAGGATGACTTCAGGGGCAAATATCTATGATGCATTTCAATTTTTTAATTGAATATGTTAGTGCTGTTGTGGAGGATAGTCAGTTCTTGATGTAGAAAAATAAAACTATCTTGTGAAAAATTTGAATTAAAAAGACATTTTGATAATTGATTTCTTGAATAAATGAAGGTCCATGAATGGTGCCATACTATTTCAAGTTGATGTAAGATTATGGAGAATTGCAATGAGAGACAAGACAAGTTTCTTTGTGGTTCCCAATGTTCAATCTTCATTTGTTGTGTAGCTTGCCCACAGCCCTGATCACCCCCCAAGTTACTTTTATCTGTTTTGACATGTTGAAAAAGATCTCACAGATCATCACTTCTCTGCAGCTGATTGAATGTCAGCTGTTACTGTTATATTGGCCAATTTGCTAAAAGTTGTTTTTCAAAGTTTGCTTGAATGACCTCAGTCCTAGTGAGCAAAACTGCATAGAGAATAAGGATTCATATATAAAGAAATACTTGTATTTGTTGATATAAGTTTTGTTAAATGTAATAATAAATATTTTTAATTTTCCTGATTAGAAACAGCAGCTATTTGATCAGATGACCCATTTAATGGAATCGTTGAGCAATTATCGAACAGAAGTTAAAATTCTTCAATTGAAATCCTTCCAGTTGCTACATTCAGGAAAACATGATTTGCCGACAAGGTTTATATGATTTAAAATACTTATTAATTTAATTTTTTTCACTATTTAATTTTTATTTTATTTCACTTGCTTATGTTCAAACATTGTGTTGAGCTAATTTTTTATTGAATTAATTATTTTTTAAATGAAATACTGCAGTCCTGGTAAGCAGCAAAATCAGTTGTCCACATACAATGAGATTCTTCACCTGATCGATGAAATTGATCAAGTACTCACACGACAGTGTACAACACTTTTAAAAAATTATTCTGACGATACCAACAACCACATCAACAACAACAACTTGCCTAGTAATGATGACCAGATGGCTGTTATAAGAGATCAAATGAATTTATTGAGAAATGTTAGCATCATTATTTTTTTAATGTTTATTTTATGTTCTGAAATTTTCAAGTCCTGCCACCCGCACGTGTATCCGAAATTGTGATGTGCCGAACCCTATTACTTCCAGTCGCAAAACTGGTACTCCGGATATCCAAGCCGGTGTCTAAACCACTAGACCAACACGTCTTACACATTATAACAGGATAAAACTGTATCTACCTTTGTAATTACAAAATTCAGTTTATCAGGAAATTTGTGTATTTTCTTGTTGCATGCTGATATTTAGAAAGTATTTGTTTTAAATGTTATTTTTTATTATCATTATTTATTCTTTCAGAATATCGAGCTGTTAAAACACCCTCTGACAGACAGGCCTTCACTTACCTCATCATCATCATCATCACTGCCCATTCACTCTCATCAATCCTCCTCTCTTCCATTTGCATCGTCATCAATGTCACTCCCTCTTCAAATTAACAAAAATTTCAGCTCTTTGGTGACAGAATCTGAAAACAACATCTCAAGAATAACATCTATTCCACCAAAAAAATTAAGATCAACATCGGTTGGATCAACAAGACTGACATTAACATGTGTTGAGCCTAAGAAATCGTCACCAACATCTGTTTTAGCAACACGGTTGCCATCAACATCTGTTACAGCAACTGAATTGCAAACAAAAATTGATGTTGAAAAAAGACTGGTTGATTTAGAAAAGAAATTGCAAGAACAGCTTCAGAACCAGGACTTTAATATGAAACTAGTTTTCAAAGAAGTTGGTTTATTTAGTTATTTTGTAAATTTTGCATCAGAATTGAAATTCAATATACATAATGTTTATATTTCAGTTCAAAGACTCATTGATTGCTGAATTGAAAGGTTCTTCTGACCTGAGACAATCGTGATGTGCTTCATTTTTGTGTCCATCTACCAACCAATTCACCCAATAACCAATTTATCCACTAATCAATTCATCTAACCATCCTCCAGCCAATTCATCAACCAATCAATTCATCTATCCATTCGTCTACCTTCATCCAATCAACTCCTCCAATCACTTCATGCATCTTACGAGCTATCAACTTATTTGTTCACCAATCAACTAAATAATCAATCCATTTCTTAATTTATCTCTTCAGGGTTATTTTTGTGAAATTTAATTCATAAATGTCTTTGCATGTAAGAAAGAAATATTAATTCAAATGTGGAAGCCTGAAAAATTAAACAAGCAATTTCCATTAATATGAAATTAAATTTAAAATAAAGTTATACAGGTTTTTCACTGCCTCTACATTGTAAGTGTTGTTTCTTTGAAAGCTGTTTTATTAAAATTCGTCTACTTCATTTCACTTTGCATTCATTCCAACTCTACTTCTTCATTTGTACAATCAAAGTTTTAATGGTATTTTTTATGGTTTTTATAATTGGTCCAAAAATGAATTTTGAATGCTCCCTTTTAATCGTGTTTTCGATTATGCAATCTTTTTTCTTCTAGCAATAATTGTTTCTCGTTCCATTTGAGCAAAATCTTATAAGTGTCATTCGCTGTCCACATTCCTTTTATCAGTTATTTTTTTTCTCTTTTATCAATAGAGCCAACTGCTAGCTTTTGAATGTCTGAATGTCTTATATTGCTTTCTTTAACTTAATATCTGCTTATTTGTTTCTATTGCATTTCAGTGAACATTTCCAGATTCAGATAAGCTGTGTTTATTTTGTTCAGCTGTTAACCTTCTCATCAGTTTTTGTTTTAAGAAGGTCTGCAATGAGATAAAAGCAATTAGAAGTTTAAACTTTGCGAGGTGGCTGACGATCAATTTTTGTTAATTCAAATAATTTTATACAAGTCACATCAAAATTTATTTATTCAATTTATAAGAATTTTTTTAAATCCTTCATATTACCATATTACCATGTTTGCTTGCTTGATTGAATGTTGGCAAATAGTCTGGCAGTTAAAAAACATATTAAAATCATCCAATCAAGCTAAAACTTGTCTTAATGAATTGTTGTTGGTACCAATGCATTCTATCAAATTTTTGAATTGATTGGATAAATTAAATTGAAATTTTAAAGAATTACAAATGTTTGTTAAAGGAATAAAACCATCAGTTTAAAGTTAATTCAAAGAAATCAAGAATTGATTTTTAAAATAAAGGATTTTTAAGTGTAGATTTTTTAACTTTTTTTTGTTTTTTTGTGTGAGCTGAATTTCAAATTTCTATTATTAATTATTTTCTATTATTAAATGTTTTCCATTATGAATTATTTCCCATTATTAATTATTTTCTATTATTAATTCTTAAACTTTTTATTTATCTTATTTCATAGCTGTTTATTTTATTGATGTCCTTCATCAATACTTCTTTTTTATGGATGCTTACAGCACTGCAACGAAACATCCCACCAAAGTGTACTTAGATTGCTTTTGTACTGGTTTCAGTGCAAGTGCACTCTAGAACTCTAAAAGACTATTAACAAAATGAGATTTCATTCAACGTCTCATTCGGTTCGGGTTTTGTCACTCGTAGATGTTGGTTTGCAATTTCCTGTATCTGTGCATTTGCTTGAAGCGCATGGGTTGAATTTGTGGTTGTATTTTCTGTGAAGTCTCAGTTTCCATTTATAATTTGTAAGAACATTTTTAGAGGATAAATTGAATTTTCTTGAAAACGGTTTTTTATTTAATAGCAGAAACACTCAAAAACACAACAGAATGTTGTTATTTGATTGCTTTCGATATTCGCTTGTATTTACACTTTATTTATATAGTTTACATTTACATATGAAAGTGCTTTAGTAATTGCGCTGGAATCGCATCACTTGATTTTTTATAATTATTTATATCATTCATTTTTTGATTAATTTGTGATAAATTCACATATTCTTTCTGCATGATTTGTTTTTAACCTTCCCTGAAGTTTTGCTGATTGTTCACATTTATACATTCTGGATTAAAATCAAGAAATTTTTCAGATGAAAACAAAATAAATTTGATATTATTCTCTCAATGAGTTAAATAAACAATCACAAAATTTCTTTCCTCTTAGTTGATTCTGAAGAAAGTTGAGTTTCGGAATCTGCCGGAAGATTACAATAACAATTAAGTGAAACTGTAAAACATATTTATTCACATTCATAGAATTTTGTAAACTACTTGTAAGGCAATAATTTTTATGAAGTTATATTTTTACTCTCAATCAGGCATTGGAAAAACCTATTATTTTTTTTGCACTCTAAAGGTTATACTGGTTAAATGAAAAACTGCTGCTAAACATAAAAATTAGGATTCTGCGTCCCGTTTTTTTTTTTTTTGAAACGATACGATACAATACGACTTCTGAAATTTGTCTCGAATAAAATGATACGATACGAGACGCCTCGACCAATAACGAGACAAATCCGATACGATACGATATTGGGATCTCGACTGAAATGTCAACTGTGGAAATTTTGTCTCGAATAAAACGAGATAACATAGAATGATGAACTATACGCGACAGACAATATTAATAACTACATTAAAGGAATTCATTGAAAAAAAAATATTTAAATATTAAAAAAATAATAAAAATTTACAAAATTAATTTTTTTTTAAACTTGAAATAAGTTTCATTTGTTTAGTTTCGGTACATCTATTTGTTTAAAATTAGACTCTAAATGATGACAAAAGCGAGAAAGTACCTGTATGCAAGAATTAAGAAAGTGAAGAAGGTTGGTTGGTTTATTTATAGGTGATGGCGAATCCAGTTGGCAAGAATAAAGCTGAGAAAGTTTCTAAATCCAGCTGCAGACGACGTGCACACTACAGGTGACACACACATACTCACATACAACCAAGAATATAATCGAGATTATAAAGATATATCTTAGATAGTCTTAGATATATCTTAGCTACTATTACAGTCAATTACGGATATCGAAACACTAAAATAATTCCAATTCTATATAACAAATTTGACAAAATAAGTTTATCAAACAGACTAAACCAAAACATAAACATAGAATGATATTAATAATAGTCATCGATTTCAGTGAGTACGATTGCCTTGCCAACCGTTGATGCCGGTTCGCATATTTCTAAATGGAAGTATGCAGAGGTCTACTAGCAGCCTAAGAGGGGCGTGCCTTAACCTCTGCTTTAGACATCTTTGATTACTATTCTCAATGTGGCACTAAAAAAAGCTATAGAACAGAGATGAGCTGGTTTTATATATATATATATATATATATATATATATATATATATATATATATATATATATATATAACTATTTAACTATTATTATCCCCACTTTAAATTCGGTTTTCCTAACAGGCTGTAGCCCCATTATTTAATATTTTTAGTCTGCGAACCGGCAACTTATTTCAATATATATATATATATATATATATATATATATATATATATATATATATATATATATATATATATATATATATATATATATATATATATATATATATATATACATATATATTGAAATAAGTTGCCGGTTCGCAGACTAAAAATATTAAATAATGGGGCTACAGCCTGTTAGGAAAACCGAATTTAAAGTGGGGATAATAATAGTTAAATAGTTATAAACTTCTGTCAATAGGTAGATTAATTAATCAATGTTGATGAATCAATTGCAAATATTCATAGTTGTGACAATCATTAATTAAATATGTATGACTTTCGTTATTTATGGAAAAATATTTTTTTTAAATATCGGAATTTTTTTCGAGACTTTATACGAGAACAAAATTTAAGTCTCGCTATTTTATTTTGATACGAGACTTCCCCCGCAGGCTGTATCGTCTTAATAATGATACGGGATTTCCCGTATCGTTTTTAAATCCCGATTGATATCGGGATAACGATTACGGGACGCAGATGCTTAATACAAATAGAAACATTAGTAGACTTAAAATAATTTAACATTTTAATATTTAAATTTTAAAAAAATAGAACTTGGCTGAAAAAATAGCTAAATCAACTTACCAGTGAATTTTACAAATACAAATGAAAAAAAAAGATTTAGGAAGTTAAAATCCATTCCTGTCTCTACTGTTGGACCTCCCTGCAATTTAAAATTTTGTGCTACTTGTTACTTCCAATTACTGAAGAGTTTTCAGCTCTTTAATATTGACATTCTATGAAAAGTGAATCTTGAGATTCATCATTCAAACATAAAAAGATATGATAGAACTAAAGTATAAAATTAACCCACAAATAATTTAACAGACGATTATTTAACAAACGAGACTCACAAGAAGACGACTTTTCGACCGAAGTTTTTCTCCGACCATCTCTCGAATGCCTCCTGAGTGTGGAAGGAGAGGCAGTCGCACTTCTGATCACCGCACCGAGCAGTTCTTCATCTCCGGTCTCGTATGCACTCTCTGTTTCTGAAGCGTAACCTATGCTACCTGTTATGATGAGGATTGTGTGTGACGTGCATTCAAAATATAAACAGGATCGATGTGTAACATGCATTCAAAATATAAACATGGTCGTGTTTGACGTGCATTCAAAATATAAACATGGTTGATGTGAATTTTTAAAACTGAATATTGACCAAATTTCTTTCTGATTTAAATTATACTGTAATAGCTGTTTCAGTATATGCAGTTTTGGAAATCATCAGTGATGGGCACTTTAACTACTGTAGTTGTAACTACTGTAGTTATAACTACATTTATAGTAGTTACATGGTAGTTATAACTACTTTTGTTTTTGAGTAGTTGCCATGTAGTTATAACTACTTTTATGATCTAGTTTGGTAGTTATAACTAGTCTAACTACTTTGACTTAGCGCTGTAACAAAATTATTAAAAAGCCAGATAATTTAAAAATATAATCTAAAGCATCGAATGTTCAATCACTGAAGGATTATCCATTTGTAGAATGAGCTTTCATAAAAGCCAATTCTACTCTTCCAAGCATGGCTGGTATGATTTTGACACCTCGAAGGTGCAAAATGAGTGACACTTTATTTGACCGTTCCAGTTTTAACAAATTTTGAGCTTTGTCATTCAACCTTTATGTATCAACTAGCAGTGCCCGTAGCGGCTTCGCTCGCACGAAATTAGAGAGTTTGAACCGTGCATCCATAGTAGAGATCAATTTTTTAGGTCTCGGCTCGGCCCGTCGACAACTTAGCCCAGCCCGTTTTAAAAACCCAAACTCCTGGCCCGTCACAGCCCGTCTGAATTAGGCCCGGCCCATTCTTACAGGCTTAGAAGTTCTATATACTTGATGAAAAACTTCGGCCCGTCCCACCTTGACTTCAGGTTTGGCCCGGCCCAACTGAAGACCCTAAAATCACTAAAATATCTATATACTTGGTGAAAAACCTCGGCCCGTTCCACTTTGATTTAAGGTTTGGCCTAGCCCGTGTGAAGACTCTAAAATAACGGCTTGGCCCGGCCGGTGATAAACTGAACTTAGCTCCTTTTAACCGGCACAAAACTTCAAAATACTAATTTTTACATTTGTAGCACTTACAGTTTGTGAGTAGCAGTTATTTTGAAATCAAATAACCCTTTTTTCCACCCCACATTTGATGTCCTGGAAACCAAATTTTTAAAAAAATGTTGAAACACTTATATCATAATTTTTTGAGTAAATACTAAATACTAATTTTGACATCTGTAGCATTCATAGTTTTTGAGTAGCAGTTACTTTAAAAACCAAAGAAACTTTTTTTCCACCCCACATTTGAGGTCCTGAAAACCAAAATTTAAAAAAATGGTGAAACACATATATCCTTATTTTTAGAGTAGAAACTAAATACTAATTTTTACTTTTGTAGCATTAACAGTTTTTGAGTAGAAGCTACTTTAAAAACCAAATAACCCAATTTTCCAACCCACATTTGAGGTCCGGGAAACCAAATTTGTAAAAAATGGTGAAACACGTATATCTTTATTTTTAGAAAAGAAACTAAATAATAATTTTTACATCTGTGGCATTTACTGTTTTTGAGTAGCAGTTACTATAAAAGACAATTTGCCCTATTTTCCACCCCACATTTGAAGTCCTGGAAACCAAATTTTCAAAAAATGCTAAAACACGTATTTCATTATTGTTGGAGTAGAAACTAAATACTAATTTTTACTCCTGTAGCATTAACAGTTTTTGAGTAGAAGCTACTTTAAAAACCAAATAACTCAATTTTCCAACCCACATTTGAGGTCCGGGAAACCGAATTTTCAAAAAATGGTGAAACACGTATCTTTTTATTTTTTAAAAAGAATCTATATACCAAATTTCAGAAAAAAACTTTAGAAAAATTTTTAGAAAAAAGGTTGTTTTCCAGTTTTTTCCCCTCAGGAGCAAAATTTTCAAAAATCCTTTCTTAGCGGATGTTTACGCTATAAAAGTAATATTAGTTCCAAATTTCACGTTCCTAGGATGAGGCGTTTGAGCTCGGCGTTGATTATCAGTCAGTCATCTGTCAGTCAGTCAGTCAGTCAGTCAGTCAGTCAGTCAGTCAGTCAGTCAGGACATGTTCTTTTATATATATAGATAAACACTTTGTTTTTCTAAAATTTGCTTAAAAATACTTTATTTTTATTATATTTGTTTAAAAATACTTTGTTTTTATTATATTTAGGTTAACAATCATTATTATTCTTTAAAAAAAAATTATTAAATGCAAATTTATTTTTTGTTGTTGTGTTTTTATATCTTACAGTACATGTTTTATAAATATACGAGTAGTTAAAAAGTAGTTAACTACTTTAGTAGTAGTTAACAAACTAGTTATAACTACCTCTCTTCTAAAGTAGTTAACATGTAGTTATAACTACTTCTGTCATGAGGTAGTTGGCATGTAGTTGTAACTACAATTGAAGTAGTTGGTGCCCATCACTGGAAATCATTCAAATAAACTTCCAAACAGCCCAAAGTCCAAGAAGTTTGTCTAGTTTTACTTACTTGCTGAAGGCCACTTTGAAACTTTAGGAACAACAGGCGACAAAAGATTGCTGTAAAGATTTTTATTATTGTTGTTGTTGTTAGATAAAGGAACTGCAGGGGGTTTGGAGAAGATTTTTTTAACTGTGCTTTCCTGTTAAAATAAATTTATCATAGCAGGTCATATATCTTATATTGCATATCATTCAAATAGATTTTTGAAAAAAAAGTTTAATACATCATAGAGATAATATAAAAAAGATTTCAATTCAAAAGTGATCCAACGAATAAACTAACATCAGCAGAAACGGATCCATGAATGGATCGCGACAACGACAGGTTGGATGTCGAGTTTAATTTTTTTTCTTTTTCTACTTCTTTTCTTTTTCTATTGTGCAATATTTTTGATCTGGTTGTTCTCCATTCAAGGGCAAATTCAGATACAACCTAGAGAGAGTGTGTGTTTATTGTCAAAAATTCTTATTTGTAAGTGGAAAAACAGCATACTGACCTTGAAAAAATGGTTGACTTTAACCTCTGACCCTGAAGCAATAGCAGTGGCCTGGTAACCATAATAGAGCAAAAATTCCCTGAATCTGAAAACACAAAAAAAAACAATTAAAAACCTGCGAAAGGCCAAGATGTAGTTGGAAAACAGGTGGGTTGAAATTTGGTAACCGTGACGGGTTCAGAAATGTGACAAACATTACTTTGTTATTTAGGTATATGAGTAACAGAAATATGTGATAACGATGAACAGCAAAGCCATTTTATTTTGATTTTGCTGGAGCAAATGGGAAGCTTTCACAGAGAAGATAAAATGTGGGTTACATCTCATGAAAAATGAGTTGAAATTTAATTATATTTCTGGACTTGTGTGAAATAATAAATGCTAAAAAAACAACAAGCTTGCAATTGGAAGATAATAATGAAAAACAAAATAATTTTATTCTGTGGATGTTAATAAAACCAAATTAAAATGAATAGCCAATTATAAAAATTCATATGACTAAACACCAAACCACCAACTTATGTATGAGCCGCCTGTGTGCAATCTTGAGCAGCAACGTCCGCTCAGCAAAATCAGAAAGAACCGACGAAAGCCTTGAAAAGAAATTAGATTATTTGTATTGGTAAATATGTTTGTTAATCTTTTTTCTATAAATGTTTTTACTTTTTCTTATAATGTCCATCTTCGTTAATCTTAAAAGGCCATTAGTAGGCCGTGGGACGAGCTCAAAAATGTCGTCGTTTCGTTTATCATGAAGAAAGACAACAAAATGATTTTAGAATCTTGTTTATAATATAAAGAGTTATTAAAAACTTATTTATCCCAGTCTGATTTTTGCTCTTAAGAGAGAAAAATGAATTCAAATATATCGCTTCAACTAATAGCCTAGACCAATGAAAATTTAGCATGTCATTTAGATTAAGATTCACTTTTAATGTTTTTGCGTCTTTTTATCAAAATAATAAACATGCCTTCGACGATTAGATCGACTGATCTAAGAGTTTTAAGTTAAAATTTTAAAAAATTTTAAAGTTAAAATAAAAGTCATTAATATCCATCAAATATTTAGCTAAAAAAAAATTTAGGAAACGCTTGTCGCGATTTAATTCTGGGTCCCCTATGTTAAAACTACAATGAGGCAGAAGTTGGCTGCGCAGCTGGATCCCCGAACTATGGTGCAAAAAATATTTCGTGCATTGGGGTTGTGCTATAGATCTTTAGAAAGGTATTTAAGAAAGAAATATAATGGTGTAAAAATAAATTTAATATTGCAAAAAATAAAAAAGTTATAGGCGAAAAACCGTCGCCGTCCCTATGTAAATGTATAAAGAGGATTTTTCACTTGCGTTTGGGGCCATGTAGATTAAAATTTTCGACTGCATTGGGTTTGTAACTTAATGCATTAGAAAGCCAAATACATTAGCTAAACATAGAAACTAATTTTTTGAAAATAGTCCAACAAATACATAAGTTATGAAGCAAAATATAGATCAGGGTATGTTTTCCGTATCTAAATGTATGGAGATAACCTTAGGTTCTATTTATGGCAAATCTGGTCCATTTTTAAAAATTGAAACAAGTCTGAATAGAACTTGTTAATTCCAATCCTATGTTAAAAACAAAATAGATTTATTATGTTTAAGTTAAAAGTTATACGAATTTTAAAAATCTAACTTTTAACCATTGTCTGCTAGTCGAATTAGAATGGAATCTTTAGGTTCCATGGGATATTAGCAAGGCTGGGTTGTATATAACGAAGTTCAATTACTTCGTTACTTGTTTCAGTACTTTTACTTGGAACGAGTTACATTTTATGCAGTGTACTTTTACTTTTGATACTTTACTTTGTAACAAGCTACTTTTATAAAGAAAGTAAAAAAATAGGCTACATGAAAATTAGTGTCATTAGTTCAGTTGAATTGATTGAATAATAGATCTTATCAAGTAGTATTTAAGATCAATCAATTTAACAAACAAACTTGTATCGGGCCTTTTTCAAAAATTCATAGGTTCAATAATATCAACGATGGCGTGTCTAGAAAAACGTGGCTGAATGTTTGAATTTGGCGTATCGAAATGGCGTCCTTCAACGTAATAGTAATAATTCTATTTAAGATGATAAATCTGCAGTATCTCTATGTCTACATTAGAATGCTATGATAAATTTTTCAAATTTGTGTGCTTGTTGTGCACACCAAAGCCTTAAGAGGTCTGTCAGTAAATTTCAATTTAGTTTACGAAAACATGTTGAGATAAGTCTAGCTCTAGCTCATCATAGTCAATAATAAATGTGAAGCAATACATCAACCTGTTGTTAAAATTGGTTATTTTATAATGAAGAGGGGTTGAAATCCGCTGTGCGTATGTACGCATAGGGGAGGGGGGTCAAAATCTCGAGTTTAATGCGTATGTAATATGTGAATGGCCCCTTAATGCATTCAGATACATTTTCTTTGGTTTTCTACACAGGTCCAGTGGAAAGAAAGGTGTACATGGCATAAGTATTCTACATTTCTGAGAACATAAACAAACACCCCTCAAAACTTAGTGTGACCTTTTTTTAAATATTGGCAGCTGAAAAAAATTGTGACAAAATTTGAGAACAGTCACAAGCAGCTCACCCTGGCATGACACCACTGACACATACAAGACTAGTAAAAAATTTTCAGTCTGACCTATTTTATACTACAAAACGTTCAAAGTAGGTGGCTTACTTAATTTTAAGGTTCAAGTTATTGTCATGTTTGACGATAGCTCTGATGTCATCCCACGATGCTTTGCAGCCGCTTTCTAATTTGGAGAGCTTTTCACCTATTTCATCCCAGTCTATCTGCGATAATGAAATAAGACTAAATAAATATTTTCATTAATTATTATTAAGATCATTAAGTATTTAAGCAATAAATCATCACTTAAAAAATAACAAGATTGAAAACAAAAATATTGAAAAAAAAATAGGTTTATTATTTTACATACAGGCAAATCAAATGTTCGTTTCAAAGTAGAGCTTTATAGAGCTAATCAACAGTGATAGAGAACCCATAGAACTAACTAACTCTGGCACACCTAGTAACAGCTCCAATCTCAGAGAATATGTCTGTAGATTCTGCATACAATTGGACAACGAAGGAGACTAAATGATGAAGTAATGTTCTTTTCTTGATGCTGTCTTTAATATCGGGCACCTTACTGAGAAAGTCTAAGGTAAATCCTTTGGCCTTTAAACAAGATAACATTTTATAACATGAGCCAAAAATATAAAATAAGTCTGCAAACTTTGAAAAATTCTTTTTCAACTTTTCAACTTTTATAGAAAGTAAATAATAAGTTCAGATTATAAAGCAAGTTTGTGTATTTTAAAGAAAGAGCCTTATTTACAATGTATCTTAAAACCTATTACCTTAACATAGAACAGTTCAAAGATAAAGTTAATGAATAAAATATATTCTAAATATTTATGCTTAAGCTATTCATAAACATAATTGTTGGAGAACCGTTATTATTGATGACTATCATAGTAATTTTCAGAAAAAATGTTTTCACCATCACCACTGTGACTTTATTTATTCTTTATGAGTCCACAACAGCATATTTAACAATAACTGCTACTTCAACACACCTGAGAAGAATTGAGACAGTTGCCCACTGCTAACAAAACAGTCAATGCATACTTCAGAGTTGTGCAACTTTTCACCTGTTCCATGGCTTGTCTCAGGTCTGACAGTGCATCACTTATTTCCTGTTTACAAAAAAATTCAATTAGATTTACAAAAAATAATTTTCTTTATTACAAAAAATAAGTATCTCTTATTTTTCATCTTAACATTTATCATCACAGTTTTATTTCAATTTAATGAAACATGAATGAATAATTGTTGCTATGAAGTTCTGCAAATTCACAAATGGTACATAAAAACCAACAAATGAGCTAAATAAAACTAGATATCTTTAAAATATATTATTGATATTTAAAAAAATCTGCTCATCAAACATTTAAAAACATGATTGGTTAAAGTTTAAAAAAATTGGCCTTCTTGGAAAATAAGAAATACTTCTTGAGATATAGATTTTTCCAATTTATAATGAAGCTAACATTTTCCACAGAGTCAAAATCGAGAATGAAGAGCCAGAGTTTAAGTCTCGGTCTGACTTCGCTGATGCTCGAAACTGTGATGAGAAATTGCTCAGCTGTACCCAGTGGAACATCAGGCTGTGACAATTGTGCCTCTATCAGTCGCATCTTTTCTTCTTCGCTGGGAAGTAAAGTCGTCAAAATTTTCTGTCCAAACAAAATATTAAGGCTTCAGATATGAAATTTTTCAGTAATAGAATCATTTAGCAATGCTTTATTTTACATAAATGGTAGAAATAAGGTTCGGCGCATTCTGATTTCGGACACTTGTGCAGGTGGAAAGTAAAACTTTAGCACTCTATGAACTTTCGTTATAATCGAGCTCTGACCTTTACCCTGCTGTAGAACATCAATGCTCCAGACCCCTTGCATTTGACTTCCCTTTAAATTGTTCTGCATACATCGCTGTTTCTAACTGAGTTTATGCTAGTAAAAATGCTGCAATAATTTTGATTGCTTGATTTTGATGAAAACATCAGCATATTAGGAAAGCAAGAACTTCACATTAATACAGATGGCCATTTGAAATTCTTATTTATTATGATCATAATCATAAACATCACCAGTATCACTATCATCAGCATTGACTCCATCATCATTATAATCATCACCACCATTGTCACCCTCACCATCTCTCACCTCAACACTTTCTTTATTGATTATGGTGTGGTCCATGTTCAAAATGGCCGTCCTAATGAGCGAAGGTTGTGGCAGTGCCGTAAGTGCTATGTTGATGAGGTTTGATCTTTTTGAATCCAAAAGGGTAAGCTCTTTTTTCTGACTCTCAGTCTAAATAAACAATACTGACTGAATTATCATATCTTTTTAGCACATTTTTAAATAATTTAAATTTTTACAATTAAGTAAACAACAGTTTATTTTGTAGAGAAAATGGTTTTGACTCTGAGCATAGATATGAATCGAAGAAATTTTCATCAATCAAACAGCCTTGGCTGCATATTGCTAAAGCTATGTTGGTGTAATTGTCTCTTCAATTTTATTTAGAAACCATTACATCCTGTGAAGTTAAACTATAAAAGAGTCAGTTATCTAATCTGATAAAAAAAAGTTCTTTCACTGAAAACAGTGTAAAAAATTATTTGAGAAAATATTTTTCAAATAATTTTGAAAAACACTGACCTTGACTTTAAATTCGGTAGCCTTCGACTGGAAAAGCCTACCAAGTTCATCCTTATCAATTTTTACCGAGGTGACCTCTTTGGAGATTCTTGACCAAATCGTGTCACCGCCCCTTCCCGAGGGGAGAGGAAATTCATATCTGGCTTCCCGCCAATGAAGTTTTAATGTTTTGTGTCCTTCTTTTTTACTGGTAGTAGAATCTAACAGCCATGGTCAAATGAACATTTAAAAAAAAACTTAAATGTTAAATTTACAATTTTTTTAAAAATTGATACATCGATTGAATTAAACACACCACTTCCAAATGGAGGTCGTAGCGGCGGTAAACTAGGGAAAACTGGAGGGGGTGGTGCACTACCCACAAGAAGTAGTGGAGGAGGTGGAAGATGGCCGACCAAAGGAGGAGGAGGAGGTGGAAGATGGCCGACCAAAGGAGGAGGAGGAGGAGGAGGTGGAGAAAGGTATGCGCTGGATGTTATTGTAATGTTTCGCTGTTGAGCCAGCAGTTTTGTTGGCTCATGGGCTTGAATTGTGATTTTAACATCCAGGTAATTGACCTCATCAACTTCTGTGACATCACAAAAGTCAAGTTCTTTAACTATGAGTTTGAGGTCACTTTTTTTCAGTCTTTCATATGCTCGCTTTTCAGCTTCTTCCCATTTGAGCTGAGCTTCAGTTTTGACTATTGGTGTTTCTGTAATCTCTGTATCCATATTACCTTTCTGGTAAATAGATCTAGCATTTTTAAAAGTTATTAAGCAACAAAATTAGGTTTTTGAATAGTTGTATGTAACCTTAGAATCTCCAGATTGTGCCATGGCTAAACCAATTTTTGCCTTGCCAAGAAGACCAGCAAAATCTCCACCTGCAAGCTCTTTTTTGAATGTGTTCAAGTTTTTGTCAGTTTCAGCATTTGCTGCCATGAAATAACGAAAATGAAAAATTATCATTATGTCAGTATGACTCATATTGATATATTTGGAATTATTTTAATCTCAAGAGTTGAAAAATCTAAAATAAGAAATTAAATTATGTTGCGTTTTAATTGCAGTCTGCACGCAATTTATATTTGATTTTGAGTTTGAACATTTTATTAAGAAAAATTTCAACTCAATCGGACAAGAGGAAGTATAACAAGATGTTGGAAATTTTAATTCCAGAACTACACACATACACACATGTAAATATTAAAAAGCTAATTAAAAAGCTCACATATGCTGTTGCTGTCAAACTCTTTTATAAGCTTTTGCTGACTGGCTTGCCTTCTTCAATGATAAACGATAATTATAATGATTGTATTTGTACTTATGATTGAGATGGCATTGACAATGAAGTAAGTGAATGTGATGATACTGATAGTAGTGACGGTGATGATAGTGATAGCAGTGACGGTGATGATATTGATAGTAGTGGCATTGACGATAATGATAGTAGTGATGGTGATGATAATGATAATGATAGTAATGATAATAGTAATGGTGATGATAGTGATGACTCACAAAGCATTCCTCTTGTTAATCTCTTTTTGTATGATATCATCTCTTTTTGAATAGTACAAGCTTCTTCTATTAGAAGTTTTAGATGGGATTCGCTTACTGAAACAAAATAGATAAGTAAAATCTTTTAAATAAGTAAATACTCCAACATGGGTTACATCCTGAAATCCAATAAAGGAAAAGAATTTTTTTCCAATAACGAACTACCAGGATAAGGTTTCAACCACTAGAATCGATAAAATGCAAAAACCATAAAGTTTCTATGTTTATCATACTTTTTGGTCCATAAATTCAAGTAAATGTTTAACTGAGGGATACTTTAAGCTTTTTCAGTATGTCTTTTGAAACATTACTCATTTATTAAAATTGCCATCATACCTTTCCTTATCATCATCATCAGTCAAGTGATGTTGCTGAGGATGTTGTTGCTTCTGTAGTTGCCTGATGTCTTCGATTTTGATCATATTCTCAAAGATCTTCACCTGGTCAGCAAATTCAGGCTTAGCAGAGCCATAGCTGGTTTTCATCCAGAACACCTGGATTGTTTGAGTTATCAACTGATTATTAATCTCAATTTCTACATGTGAAATGCTTATTCATAATGAAATTATTAATTATATATTGAAGACATTTGAACTTTATCTACTTATATAATTTCCTAGCCTTATTACATGACAGTAGCATATAACTTTCCTTATTTGTTAGTTACACTGCCTAGAAGTGTCAATTTCCATTCCATTCATGTGGCTGTATTATTTAAAACATAAATTTTATTTTTTTTCAGCTATAACAATTATCAATTTTATTTGAGAATGAACTTTAAGAATCCAGTGTAAAAACTTACCTATTGCCTATTGTAAAGATTGATGGGTGTTATTTTATTATTATATAACTATAGATATACATGAGTATGAGTATGAGTGTGTAAGCTTACATGTTGATTATTAGGTAGATTAGAGGAGCCATTATAGGTGTTATTTTATTACTATATAACTATAATTATGTGGCAAGATGTTTAAAAAGCACAGGCGCTTGCACTGACCAAAACTTAGTTTAAAATATTTAGAGTAGCATAAGCAATTAAAATTTTATTGCTGCAGTACAAGTATTTTTGGTGTAATCTTGTTTAGGCAATACAAATCTCATCTATGCATAATGAGATGCACTGCACTAACGACTGAGTCCAATAATCTTGTTTTTGCATTGAATTACATACCTTGTCGATGCCTTGCTCTGACAGAGAATCGACAACGTCGTAAAAAGAATCTTGATCGGGAACTGATTCGAGGATTTTGTTGATCAAGAAAAGAACCAACTGACATAAGTCAACCTTTTGACCTCCATCCCCACTTCCGCTTGTTTTCTTTAGAATTTCCATGAGGTTAAAAAAAATTTTTTGTCCTGAAAATTGTATTAACATTTTTTTAGTCAAAATACTGATTGATCTTTGTCCTGTTCCTCTTTTCTTAATATTTCAAGATCAACAGTGGTTATTGGACAAAAAAATTTAATAATTATCACATAATTTTTCACATCTTGAATCGAGCAACTAACTAAAAAACCAAATTGCTTGGTGGCTACCTTTGGAAAGACTCACAGAGGACACGGCTTGTATGAAAAGAAAAGAGTTGCACTCGCTATATGAAACAAACATTAGTAGAAGTCGAACTGCAGTTCTTACAATCAGTGGACTCTGGAAAATTTGTATGTATATTATAACCTTTTGATTAAATAAATAAAAGTAACAAAAAGTCTTCAAATTTGAGCGCTAAGGACCGTCATGCTCTTTAATTTTTTTTTAGAGTTGGGCCTGGCCATACATTCTTGGCCACACTATGAGGAGAAATGTCAAGCAAAATTTCAAACTCAATTAAGCAATAAAACAAAATGGAAATAAATTATTTATATGAACAAGAAAGTTATCATTATCTAGATTTGTGACCAGGCTTCCATCAGTATAAGTAAGTGGTGCATTATAAGGCTGCCTCGGTAGTAACTGAATAATAGTCCCAAGAGTAATAAAACACTAAAATTAGAGATTGAACAGTGGTACAGGAATTTTTTCAAGGTTACAGTCTAACTACATGTAATAATAAAATTAACAAATAATTCAAAGATATATATATAAATACTAGCGGGGTGCCCGGTGTTGCCCGGGCTTTTGAGAGGTTTTTCTATCATTTTTCTCTCACACTCCTGTTTCCTTCCCCGCTTGCTCTCACGCCCCCGGTCGATTTCCCAATTTTCGACCACCTAGAGCTCTAAAACTTTCAGGAAAGCTTTATTCTGGATGACAATACATGAATTTAATGTTTCAGACACAAACTTTGATTTCAAATACATGTACGACCATCAGAGGTAACTGCGTAATAAACTTCAAATTTAGTTTACGTAACAACATTTGAAGGCTTCAAGAAACTTTTAGCAAATCTATTTTACGTTTTATGGGCTGAAAAAAGTTAGGAGATAATGGCAAAGAAACACGTGAATCAAAAAACTAAGTTTTTTAAAAACAAACTTTTATATAATCGATTGTAATATATGTAGATATATATATATATATATATATATATATTATAGTAGCCCACGTCACTCACTCACTGATTCTGTCACGCTTACTTAATTAGTCGTATAGCTATTAGTAAATATTTCTATTAGTAGTTATTAAATAAATGAAAAATTAAATAGTATATAAAAAAAAAATTCACATAAAAAGATGTCAATAACTTTAAACAAAATTCACGCGTTAATACACCTGTCACCAACGTAACAATCAATCGGTTAAATTTGTATAGCGCTATTTCCTATCGTTCAATAACTCTTGGACACAGATAGAGATAGAGATAATTCGCATGTTTTTTTTATTAATTAAATAAATACTGAATTTATGTCTTCAAGCGGGCGAGTCATTTCTACTACGAAACGAAAAATGAGCTTCGGAGAGGTAAACAATAAACAAAATCGCTCCGGTAAAAAGTAATTTAAAATAAAAAAGAAAAGAGACGAAAGTTAAGGTACGAGTCATTTTTGACGAGTAAAACCACTAGTGTGTATATATATATATATATATATAAGTAAATTCTATCAAGTATTTCCTCTCAAGTCACCTCGTATTCATTACCAATAATGATACAATGTTAGTTTAGAATCGATTGCAAAATTTGACGACAGACAGACAGATAGACAGACAGACAGACAGATAGACAGACAGACAGACAGACAGAGAAGTCAAGTTAAATAAAAGTGTGTAAAAATGAGCGCGAGCGGGAACGGGAAAGCGACCAGGAAGAAAAAACAATCAAAAATCTCTGAAAACCCCAAGCAATGCCGGGTAACCCCGCTAGTTTGAAACAAAAATATGTGTTGAAAAACTCCTGTTTTCCTTTACTTGTATTTTCAATTCTCATAAACATCAGATATTAAGTATTTAGAAAAACGTTGTCAATGTTTTTATATTTCATAGACTTACTATTATAGAAAATTTTTTGCAATTTTGCAAAAAACTTTTAATCGACGAATAAAAAAATGATAAAAGATATATGTATATATATATATACATATATATATATATATATATATATATATATATAATGAATAAAATAATTTATTGTTCTAATTGTTTTTTATTATAAGTTATAAAACAATTTCATTATTCTGACCGTAGATCCAGCAATGTTGTACAACCACTGAATGACTTTGTTGACAGACACTATACCATTCATACCATCAACGTTCAACATCAGCTGACCAATTGCTAAGTCATTAAAAAAGTGTTTATTTGTTATATTTTGGAAAAAAATATAACAAATAATGCTATTAACAAATTCCCAAAAAAATAATTAAAATAATCAAATACACGAATTAAAATCTCTAAATACATTATTTAGCCAAAATAAAAATATTTAAGAGTGTACTCAATGTAAGTTATTTTGTGAGTTCTGTAAATGGCTAACCTCTTAGTATGTAACACTGGTAGCTCGTATTGCTAGAGTTTTCTTCAGCGATTTTGATCAGGCCAGGTAGACCATCACTATGAACAAATTCTCTTATGCAGTGTGCTTCATTCTAAATTAAGAAATTTTGTTTATCTAGAAAGTTAGCCTATTATAAATGCTAAAAATTCTATGAATTTAAAATTGTTCTAGTTACTTATTATTATTATTATTATTATTATTATTATTATTATTATTATTATTATTATTATTATTATTATTATTATTATTATTATTATTATTATTATTATTATTACTTTAACATTAGGGAACCACTTCGTGAAATAGCCAGCAGCGCCGGGAATGGCTCATTCATATGTGATCACACAGTTTCCTGCCATCCTCACTTGCATCCTATTACCCCCAGTCGCAAAACTGGTACTCATTTATCTCTCAGTGAAGAATGAAAAACTGAGTTGGTCTGAGCAGTCTGAGTGAATTCCATGCTCAATGGAATTAAGACTGAGATTTGAACCCACGACGGCAGCATGATAGCATAACTACCTTCACCATCGTGCTGCGGTGCATCAACACTTTATTCTAGCAATCTAACGTCTGCCAGTCACATTGTTAAGTATTTAAATAACAGATCGGCCTTTTTATTCTGGTCTTGAGTTTATATAATTAGAAAAAAATTTGTGTAAATAAGTGAACATTTATTTTGTTATACTTTTATACTAAAATAATTCAAAATTAATAACAGAACTGAAAACAAGTAAGCCATAAAATGAGGTTTTTTCACATATCCCTTATATTTCAGGATTCGCAAATTTTTCTTATAAAACAACATTTTCTTGAATTTATATACGTAAACATTTATATAATTGTGTTAATTTGTTTTTTTTAACATAGATAATTATTTTTGATTAAAAAAATTTTTTGTCAAAAAAATTTTAAATTTTAACTGTAATGAGGTGCGAGCCTATATTTTAAATTTCAGCACGATCGGATGACGGGAAGTTAGTTAAATTGCAATTTCAAGGTTTGCAAACATTCAAGCAAGCAATCAAGAGTGGCGGTGAAGTTTATATAAGAAATTTAAAAAACCAATTTTTTTAGTGAATTTTCACTTCCAAAATTTGGCCACAAGCAAGCAACCAAGACTGGTAATAAAGTTAGTATAGTGGGTTTTAAAAAATTGTTAAAAAGTAAAACTTATAGTTATATTTTTTTATTATTATAATATTAACTACAATTATTATTGTTTTAGAATTATTTAAATAATAAAAACAACCCTATGACTACCACTCATCTGAAAATCTAATTATTTTAAGTCAGTCAGTGAATGAGTAAAGTAAAGAATTATGTGTTTATATATAAGATATTTCAAAACAACACTTACGAATCTTATCACACTTGGAAATATAGTAGAGTAAAACATACATGTTTTGCAAAAGATGTTATTATTATTATTATATATTTCCCAACAAGCACCTGATGCATGCAATGAGTTGGATATGAATCACGATGAGTGAAAGTTTATCTCAAGGCTTTGAAATTGCACAAGTCGGTTAAATAATAAGACTTTGAATAGTCAAATAACAACTTTAAAAAACAAAGCTGTTTGTTTAATCATTAATGTCCATAACTTTTCAGGTTTACATTAAAATATGAATATAGAGAAACTGATAACTCATCATTAAGCAGTTTATTTATTCACAAACCTTGAAAATTTTCTTCAATGAAAACAAAATTTTTCTCAACTCTTTTCCAGCAGTAAGAAAATCTGGCAATGAAATAATTATTTAAATAGCTTGCATATTTAATTTATTTGTGTATCTCTAATTGTTTATTTATTTTAAAAATCGTTTTAATATTATTAAAAAAAACTATACTTGTTTTCAATGGATATCATTAGCATGCTAAAAAACCATTCATACAAGTTTATCTGGTTCAACTAGTTTTGTGCCTGACCACATCACCACAATTTTACATGGATGAAATAGCATAATTGGTTTGTTGATTATTGATCTAAACAAACAATCAAAAAAATACAAGAAAAAAAATGTTAAATACCAATTAGAATGTGGACTTTGGTGGCCATTTTGACAGAAAAATAGTCACAGTCAACATTTTCATCATCGATGCTTGATTGAGCTTGCAGGCAATTGTATTTTCTCAAATCACTATTGTCTTTTATGTTATTGTCGCTGTTGTTTTCAGATTTCATTGCTTTGTACAAAGAAACTGCACAGAATTCAAGCTGTAAATGAATTGGAGGAAAGAAAAAAATTAGTGATTTCATTGAAAAGTATGTGGTGATGATGATGATGATGATGATGATGATGATGATGATGATGATGATGATGATGATGATGATGATCATGATTATGATGATGATCATGATGATGATCATGATGATCATGATGATCATGATGATCATGATGATCATGATGATCATGATGATCATGATGATCATGATGATCATGATGATCATGATGGTGGTGGTGGAGATGATGGTTGTGATGATGTTGATGACAATGATGATGGTGATAATGATGATGGCGATAATGATGGTGGTGATGATAATGACTGTGATAATGATGGTGATGATGATGGCAATGATGAAGATGATTGTTTTGGTAATGTTGATAGGATTTCTAACATTTTCAGTATTATCAATTTGACTGCATTATTATTCAAATTAAGTCAATAATAATGATTATGATGGTGATGATGATGATGATGATGATGATGATGATGATGATGATGATGATCACAGCAATAATAACAATAGTAATAAATAACAATAATAATAAAAATAATTTAGTCTTTGTTAATTTGCTTTTCGTATATATTTCTTTACTTTATTCCTATCCATCTATTAATGTATCATTTCATAGATCTGTTTATGTTTTTCTTAATTTCACAATATTTTCTGTTTTTTCATTTTTCTATTATTTATGTTTTTCA
The DNA here is from genome assembly GCA_963978895.1 of Erpobdella octoculata. Taxonomy (NCBI): domain Eukaryota; kingdom Metazoa; phylum Annelida; class Clitellata; order Hirudinida; family Erpobdellidae; genus Erpobdella; species Erpobdella octoculata. The sequence continues at coordinate 22,490,510 of OZ022238.1, read as the reverse complement.
TATCAAATTGCACCAAATGTATCTCTATTTTCAGCAGCATTTTCTGACATTTTTCTAATAATTCTTACAATAAACAGTTGGCCGAACTTCCTTATCTTATAAATCAGTAGTAGTTTACTCCACTAACTGTTGCAATGATTGGCAAATTAGAGCAGTTATGCTCCAGCATTTTCATTATATGCCTAACAACCATGTGTCAGAGTTCAATAGGTGTTACATTGATGAAAATCTACTAATTTGCTTAATAATCTTAATAACAGCTAGAGTCCGACCGAAAATGGTTTTTTCATTTTCGGCCGAAAACGAAAGTGGGGCCGAAAATCAAAAGTCATTTTCGGCCGAAAAAGAAAACGTAAACGAAAATTTGGAGCCATTTTCGGCCAGAAACGAAAACCGAAACCAAAAAAGGCCAAAGTTTGCAACTTTTTCTTCAGTCAAACCTTTTTAAATTGTTATTTAGTGAATATAGTAAGATTGAACACTATGTTAACCAATTTAGCAACTAATTTAAATTCGTTGTCCAGAAGTAACATTAGTTAGTTCAAATCTAAACAGTTTATTTAACAGAAAATCAGTAGTCAAAGTTGAATAAACAAATATTATATGCTAGAAATAACAGTTTGTCTACGTTCTTTCCTAGCAAATTGCTCCGGCGATTAGCATAAATTTGACCAGCAGCACTGAACATTTGTTAACTGGCAACACTTGTCAGAGGAGCAGACAGATATTTTCTCACTGCTGGCTCAAGAAGTTGAAACTGGCTGTTGTACCAATATCCATAGATATTTGTAGAACGCGGAACACGAGGTTGTGCAAGATAGATGGATAGCTGCTGCTCGACTGTATCCAGAGTCGGTGAGTCCAACGCTGTTTTCGTTAATTCGTCAGAAGTAGAGGTGTGCACGGTAGTGGGGACAGCGGGAATACCGCGGATTTTGCGGTAATTCCGCGGAAATGGGGACGAATGATGCGGGGATACCGCGGTAATGGGGATGACGTTGCGGGGTTACCGCGGGGATGGAAACAAACGTTGCGGGAATACCGCGGGGATGGGGACTAGTTTTTGCGGTAAATGTGTAAAATCAAATCAAATCCTAAATGAAAATCGCACGATGGTTTAAGCACTCATATAGACTTTTATTTATTCATGGACTTAAATAAATAAATAAATTGTATTGAGTCATATTACGGTGTAATTATAATTCTATATATCAACACTTAAGTTATAGTTGGGTTGAAATGATGTACTGAAAAATACAGGATGTACAGGATTGATTAAAAAATGGAATAAAAAGTGCGGGGATGGGGATGAAAAACTGAAAGACTGCGGGGATGGTCGGGGATGGGGATGAAACACTGCGGGGATAGTTGGGGTTGGGGATGATACTGGCGGGGATGGATGGGGATGGGGATGACACTCACGGGGATGGTTGGGGATGGGGACGAAAAGTCGTCCCCGCGCACACCTCTAGTCAGAAGCGTCAAAGTTGTCATAGTCGTCCTACAGACTCGACGAAGCCGGTGCCTATCTACTGCTGGTGCCGTGGGCTCGTCAATATGAACATCAGGTGCTCGGTGTAGGAATTTGATAATCGTGTTCTTGGCTGCATCTTTTTGTTTACTGTCAAAATACATATCTTTGAATCTAGGATCTAGCAACCTCGCCACGATCAAATTGGGCATTGTCTTAATTTGCCCAAAACGCCGATTCATTGCTTCTCGTAATGCGGCCTTCATCTGCATTACTCCGGAATCTTCAGGTGTTGATTTCAACTTAGCATTCAGTTGCATGACGATTGGTATGACAAGTGATATGCACGAGTCATCATGGCACATCTCTAGAGTCGCATCGTAGAATGGCTTAAGAATGCGAACAATTCGATTTACGAGCTCCCACTCTGTTTATAAATACATACTGATTTTCGGCAGAAAACCGAACATATAATTTATTTTTACTGCCGAAACCGAAAATGCACCGAAAGTCCATTTTTGGTCATTTTCGGCCCCAAAACCGAAAATGAAACCGAATTTCGGTCGAACTCTAATAACAGCCTTTTTAACATGAACTTTTTTATGAACTATACACCAAGAAGTTTAACTTACTTAAAATATATTTCACAATACAATAGCTATGTATTTTTATTTAATTAAATTCAAACTGGATTAAAATAGCCCTTATTTAAAAAAAATCAGAATGAATAAATACATTTTAGTTAAATTTAAAGAAAAAGTTCTCACTTGATCAACATTGACTTTCAGGTATTCCAAAGTTTCTCTGATACTTTCAAATCCTGTAAACTTTGTTTCAATTTTCAACTTGTTTTGAAGTTTCTTGTAAGCCAATGAATTTTCACTTAGTTTGCATTTGTCAACCAGTTGCCCAATTTGTAACTGTTCCGTATCTGCTAAACTCTGCAGCAGTTCAACAATTTCGTTGCATTTAGACAAATCCAGGGAGTCATCATTTTCTAAATAATTTTCTTCGAGAGCTTTTGGAGCGTTTCGACTGCTCTGCCTCACAAAAGGATTGTTAGAAATTCCAACCGTTCGTATAAATCCTGGAGATTTTGAAGAACTGGTAGATTTGCTGGGATGTGACGTAGATGAACCAATGTCGGCATCCAATAATTCGTCAATATCTCCATCCAGGTCATCAGTCCAACAACTGACCTAAAAATTGAAATTTTTTAAATGTAGTGGTAAGTATATTTTTTAATATTTCAATAACAACCCAATTTTATGACGCTGACCAGTCCAGTCTTGCATGGATTTTGAAAAACACATTTCAAGTCTATTTTACTTTAAATCGTCAAATAACTTCATTGTAGGTCTAACAATGCTTCTTAGATGTATAGTAAAAATTGATTTACTTTAGACAAAAAAAACATATTTGTTGCTTGGTAACATATAAAAAAGTTGAATCTCATAGGTGATAGATCAAATCATCTCAACTGAGAATATATCATTAAATACATAACTTGCTTTTACCTGTTTTTCTTCACCATCTATCAGGTCTTCTTCCACATGTCCCACTCCGGTATCATCCTCAAAATCTAACAGGCTGTCAATGTCTTTCATTCGACCAATAAAATGACCAGCCAAAATATTTTTTTCTTCTTTGTCATTTTCTTCTGATTTTTCGACTGAGTTGAGATCAGCTAGCGAAACGTAACTCGAAGCTTTGCGCAGGAAGCCTGATATCCTGTCAGATTTATTTTCCTTGTTTTTAGATCTTTTCTGCGAAAGTTTTATAATGTTTTTGACACTCTCATCATCTGACATAATCATCGAACTGGTCATAGATTTTTTCGGAGCTTCCGACTCAGAAGCCTCTTCATCGTTCGGGGTTGAATCTCCATTTAAAACGTGGTGACGGCCATGATCTGTTGTGAGTTGTTTTTTCTTGCGCCATTCTCTGTCATCATCTTCGTCGTTATATTCTGGCATTTCAAACTTCATTTGCTTTTTCCATGACTTAACTTTTTCGATGCTCTCTTTAAGACTAACTGCAGGAGAAGCAGTGACTGGAACCGAAATATTTATTTTCTGGAGCAGTACTTCATCTTGCTTAAGTTTTTTTTTTATGAAAGAACTTTGTGGTGGCAAGTATTCTTCAACGACTGGCTCTGCTTTCTGTTTATTCAATAACTCTTCAGTATTGCTCAAGGCTTTTGGTCGAATAGATTCTTGTGTTGGCTTATAACTTCGATTTTTAGGAACAAATCCAGATTGCTTTGGCAAAATAGGGTCGGCAGTTGAAGACGTTTTGCTTTGGCGCTGGATGCCGGCTAGATGGAGGTCAAAATCTTGTGAGTCGATTTGTATATAAACATTTTTAAGCTGTCTCCTTCTAGTGGTGTCAGTCAACGGTAGTTTTTCTGATTTGGTTTCGGATATAGAAGAAACTGGAATTTTAGGCAATTGATCCGGAGATGTGCCACGACTCGTGAGAGTTCTGTAATTTTCTTTGGCAGTGTCATTTACATTGGAAGTTATGTTATTACTTTCAACATTATTTGAAGAATATAAAAACCTGGAATTTGAATTTGTACCAGGAGAATTCTTAAAACTATCACTTGAAGAGCGCCCAAATCGAGATTCGAAAGAAGTTAGGTTAGACCCAGAACCTCGCAAACGATCACCATAAGAACTTCCTGAATTAAACAATAGCGGCGAAGAAGACTTAGGCACATAACTGACTCCAAAATCGTTTGAAATAGATCTGCTAAATGATGGTGCTTTTAAAAGGGTTCTATGAGAGACTGATGGGGTGTTTGATGCATAGGACGATCCAGTGCTGCAATTCATCCCAGAGGAGGATGGGACAAACCGGGACAAGGCAGATCGGTCTGATTTTGGCCCATGGCTTGATCCAAATAACGGTGGTTTCAAATCAAGAGTAGAGTACTGTGAGTTGAGATGATGTGAAGGAAGAGAAAATGTTGACCCAGTGGAAGAAATTGAAGATCGGTGAGGAGAGGAGAAGTCAAGCTTTTTTAATGCGGAAGGTGATGAATATTCTCTTCTGTATGTTGAAGATGCTTCATTTTTCTAAATAAAAAAATAATATCATGCTTTTATGACACATATTTGTTGTTTTGTATTAATAGTTGTTCATTCAAAGAAAGATAAAAATATTAAAAATATAAAATATTTAACATTTTATTGTACAATGTTAAATTTGAAAATATATAGAAAAAAACGAAATAAAAATGTAAAAATAAATTTCAATAAATTGCTTAAAACATTTTTATTAATAGTTAAATGGTTTTTAAAGTTTTTTTGATTTTAAATATTAGTTCTTTTTTATTGTATTTCATTCATATAACTATTAACTTATTAAATAGCCACTAATTTACCAGCCAACCACACTGAGCCTATTTACAAAATGATTTTTTTGTTTTCAATATACATTATTTGATTAGTAGCTATAATATAATTTATTTATTTATTTATTAGTTCTGTCATAATAATCATAATAAACTGATAATCTCTGATGTTTTGAAATTGTTTTTGCTAATAAATTAGTGACTTTCTAATGTGGTAATGATTTTTAACAAATTAACAAGAACCAGGCAAAACAAATAGAATTGACCTTATTATGAATAATGAAAGCAACTTAAACAACTAACCTCTTTTGAAAGATATCCTGAATACCTTGAAGACATTTTTCCTCTAAAATAAAGTTCCAATGACTGTTTGTTTTTCAGCAAAACAAAATATAAAATAATTCCAAAATTTAAAAGTTGAAAAATGTAAAAAAATACTCGTTAAGGTGGGCAATTTGTACAATTATATTTCTATTTAGTTATTAACAATAAGAATAAACTCTCAAGATTGAATTTAAATTAATTTTACTGATAATTTAATTTAAAAAATGTTCACTCAACGTTTTCATACTTTTTCTGCGTTGTGAATCCTCACAGAATGTTGTGTATTGCTCCTTCAAATCGAACGGTTATTTGTTGTTGATATTGTTCTTTACTGCTTCGCCTATCTATTTTTGTCTCAGAACTTATCCCACGTATTGGAAACATTGCGTATTCCTGATAGAGGTTTATCCACAAATGAGACGCTGTAAAAGCTTTTCTATAACTGATATTAGAATTGCTAACATTTCCTCGTCATCATCATAATAATCTTCATCATGCTCATCTTAATCATTATCATCACCACCACAACCATATAATCAGCGGAGCATCTAAACTAAACACCTCAACTACTGCA
>OZ022238.1:22446168-22484583 GCA_963978895.1 Erpobdella octoculata | reverse complement strand
TATGCATGCAATTTCTTTTCTAGTCTTTTATGAGGTACTTTGTCAAAAGCCTTTGCAAAATCTAGATAAATTAGATCTATTGTGTTATTTTTATCTAGATTTTTGTAAACATCTTCGAAGAAGTCTAGAAGGTTAGTTAAGCAGGATCTTCTTTTTACAAAGCCGTGCTGACTGCTTTGTATGGTTGTGCTGCTTTTTAGATGCTCAACTATATTCCGTTTGATGATCTTTTCTAACGTTTTGCAAACGAAGCATGTTAGACTTACTGGCCTATAATTACTGGTCTCCCATCTACGACAAACCAACATCATCTTCATCTAACCATTCTGCGCTTAACATCTCTCCATGCGCAATAATTTCCATCAGTTCTCTCTGTCTTGTAACAGCCACTCGCTTTGGTCGAATTCTTTGCAGTTTGAGAGCATGTGGTAATTGCCTTGCCACAAGATCGCATTGTCGGTGCTGTTGAACATGCTTCTTCAACAGGACTTGTGAAGCAACATAGAGGTGACCAATTTTGCAGATTCGTTCCAACAACGACAACTGAATGGAAGGACAGTATACAGATCATATGGAGGAATTTTGAATGCCTTTGCCAAATGAGGTAGCACATTGTCAAACTTGAAAGACTGAATACAATAGTTTAAAAGTGTATGATCTTACGGTTTTGCTTTACAATTTTAGGTCAATCAGTTTTATTTATTTAATTTATAGTTAAATTTTAAATAGAAATCAAAATACGACAGTTTATGATTATCTTTTTTGATTTATTAACTCTTGTAAAAAATACATTGTTGACGTCAATTTATCTTGAACTCCCTTCTCCACCATGTCAACAAATGTCAAACTTCTTTAAACCCCCTCTCCCCCTATTTTGTTGACACAATTAAAGGATGTCTTCTTTCCAAAGTCTAGATAAATTAGATCTATTGAGTTATTTATATCTAGATTATTGTAAACATCTTCGAAGAAGTCTTGAAGGATAGTTAAGCAAAATCTTCCTTTTACAAAGCGGTGCTGACTGCTTTGTATGGCTTTGCTGCTTTTTAGATGCTCAACTATATTCCTTTTGATGATCTTTTTTAACGTTTTGCAAACGATGCATGTTAGACTTACTGGCCTATAATTACTGGTCTCCCATCTATTACCTTTTTTGAACAGAGGTGTTATTATTGCGTCTCTCCAGTCCCTCGGCACATCTCCTGACATGATGGAATCGTTGAATAAGCTGGTCAAAATTTCTGCAATTTCATGTCTCACTTCTTTCAGAAACTTTGGATAAATCTCGTCTAATCCTGGTGATTTGTCTTCTCGTAGTTTTCCCAACAAGTCCACAACCATTTCTTTCCTGATAATAACGTCTGTCAATACTTGATCAAAATTCTCTTCGCACTTTCGTCTTGGCTCTGGAATGCAATTTAAGTCCTCTTTTGTAAGGACTGATCCAAAATAGTTATTGAGCATTTCTGCCGGAACTTCATCATCGGTTATAATCTTGCCTTGGTTGTTTTTTAGTGGCCCCGCTTTGACTTTTGTTTTTTGCTTGCTTCGCATATATTTGTAAAAACTTTTGCTGTCAATCTTTATGTTTCGACTTTGTATGATTTTTCGTTCATACAATTCAACCTGTATATAACTCCCTTAATAGTCGGAATAACCATACTAATAAGACTGTCATTTTCGCCTTGCAGCATATCTATTGCCATTGCCACTGGTCCCATAACTTGCACATATGCTTCCAAAAAAATCGTATCACCTTCTGAAATATTTAGTTACAATTTTAAAAAATGTTAGTTTAACTTTTTCAGTTGTAACTAAAAAATGTAGTTAAACTGATGATTTAACTGAACTTTTAAAAAAGCTAAACTTTCTATTTAACTTTTTAAAAAGAGTTTAACTGAAAGCTAGTTGCATTTTAGTTAAAATTTTGTAACTTTTGCCCATCACTGATTATTATGCACATCAATTTGCACTTAATTCAATCCTAGGTTTTTTAGTCGCAGTTTCAAATGACTATGACTAAAGTTGTAATGAATGGACCACCTTACTTGGTACTAAATGGACCGTTATTTTTATTTATTTAATAGTTTATAGTCCTTCACACCAGGTGTTTTAAGACTATAATGGCCGTATGTTGGAAGCACCTAAGTACTTACTGTCGTGGATCATAATTTGATCCTTTCAACTTTTCTCTCCTCCTTTCTCTAGGCTTGGGACTGGCTTGCAAAAGCAAGGCGGAGTTATGGACCGGTTAATTCATTACAGCATTATTACTGATTATAGTTGTAATTACAATGGTGATCAATCACTTACCCAGGAGTTAGTGTTGGGTGTCTGCATAGGACCAAATATACAATTGAGACAAGGAACATCCAGGGGCAACATTTGTGGGAGAGCAGGGGGGGACAATTGCCCCCATAAGGATTTAGCGAAAAAAAATTATTTTTAGAAAACAAACAGCTACAAAATTTTTATAAAAGATTTTGAAGAAGTTTTTTGAAAAAAATTAGCTGCGAATACTCCCTCCTGGTCATCTGATCTTTTGGGAGAAAAGTGTTTAAGGTTTGGAATTTTTTAAGTAGCTATCAAAACTGGATGCATGATTTAATGAACCTGGGGCAGCGTTTTGCGTTAGCGAATAGGTAGTATGCATTGTATAATTTAAGTTTATTGATTTTCATATTAAAAACATTAAAATAATTGTAAAGACAGCTATTTTTCTCATTTCATCAGTGTGACCTAAAAAAATTGTACTCAGAAAACATTGTTCAGAGTTGGTATCAGACACGTCCAGGCGCGGCTCCACCATTGGGGATGTTGGGGATGCATCCCCCACCAGCCTAAGAGCTCAATTTTTTCAATAAATAAAGTTAAACGTATTACCAAACAACCTCCGCCAAACACCAACTATCCATCTAACCTAGATATTTAAAATATAAAGAAATCTGCAATGCACAATTAATATCTCATTACTATACCTAAGTAAGATATGCTTAACATAACATAACATAGTTTATTAGAAGGCGCAGGCAAAGCCTATATGCCCCGACAGTAACAAAAAAACCATAAAAAGAATAAATTAAAGAACATAAATTATTAAAAAAAAATGTTGTGATCTTTATTTGTTCAGAAATCAGGTATCGATTTACAGAATGTAACTGGTTTTAGAATAATCATATAACTAGAAAAGTCAAACATGAACTCATTAATATCTCTTGTAACCGGGACGTTACTTTTATGGAAATAGTTCATAGATATTAATTTATATATATATATATATATATATATATATATATATATATATATTTGAATACTTCGGCGCTATATGTTCTTTAAGGCAAACTCGATTGAAAAAAGTGGCGCACTTGGCTGAATCGATTTTATTTTTAATTTTTTCCAATACTCTAAGTCGGTTTAAAAATAATTTATTACCAAACACAAACTCCATAATCTTATAGGCTTATAGATCTATTTCGGCAATTTGTTGCCATCATCAGAGCCGTTTAACTTTTTTAAAATAAAATGCAGTGACTAAATGGTAAGATAAGATAAGATAAGATAAGATAACGTTTATTATAGTGGTTTAGAAGACTTTACGCCTATAGACAACCACTTCGAATTAAAAATAATAATAAATAGAATAAAATAAAATAAATGATAATAATAGATAAATAAACTAATAAAAATAAATAATTGCATAAAAAATCAGTATCCATGCCTGGATAGCGCTACTTTAAAAGATGTGGTAGTCTCAGATGCTACAGTGTCATCGTCCAAGTCATTCCATATGTTTACCACTCTAGAACTAAAAAAAGCCTTTTTTAAAGTCTTTTCTTGTTTTTTAAAAAGCTTGAATCTATGTCCCCTAGTGCTTTGAATCGGTGGTTGTTCGAAAAACATTGCTGGTGTTAAATCCTCTTTTCCTGTTATTATCTTGTAGGCTTCGATCAAGTCACCCCTACTTCTCCTTTTCTCTAGAGTTGTTAAGCCGCATTGTTTTAATCTTTCTTCGTAAGGTAACTGGCTTAAATGCTTAATCAACTTTGTAGCCCTCCTTTGTACCTTCTCCAACACTACGATGTCCTTTTTTAAAACAGGGCTCCAAGCTTGTACACAATATTCTAGATGTGGTCTTACCAAACATTTGTATAGTCTGATAATTATTTCCTGGTTTCGACTTATTATTGTTCTCTTGACCAATCCTAAGATCTTATTGGCTCGCTTTGCTGCTTCCGCACACTGTCTTGATGGTTTGCCGCTATTGTGTACTACAACTCCCAGATCTCTTTCCTCTTCAGATGTCTTCAACAATATTCCTCCCATCTCATACTGAAACTCTTGATTTCTCTTACCCATGTGCATCACTGAGCATTTATCTACGTTGAACATCATTTGCCAGTCTAGGGACCATTGGTATATTTTTGCAAGATCTTTCCTTAAAATGTCGGCATCCAGCTCACACTCTACTTTCATGGATAACTTTGTGTCATCAGCAAATTTCGAGACCTTTGAACAAGTCGCTAAATCAAGGTCGTTAATGAACAGAACAAATAGTAATGGTCCCAAAACGGATCCTTGCGGTACACCACTTTTTATGCTTTTCCACTCCGAGTATTTCCCTTTAATTCCCACTTTTTGTCTTCTGTCAGCTAGCCATTCTTTGATCCATCCTCGAATATTACCTCCTATTCCAGCCGCTTCTATTTTTCTCATCAACCGTGTATGTGGTACTTTGTCGAAGGCTTTGGCAAAATCCAGATAGACTATGTCTACAGGGGATCCTTTATCTAAGTGGGTGTAAACATTTTCAAAACAATCTAGCAAATTTGTTAGACATGATCGCCTTTGTACGAATCCATGTTGGCTGTTTATCAAAATGCTGTGGTGTCTAATGTGATTCATTAATTCGAGCTGAATGATTTTTTCCATGACTTTGCAAATAATACACGTGAGATAATACATGGTAAAAGATACAACTAATTGAAAGGAATTAAAATACAATTTAAATAAAATTTAAATTCATTATATACAAATGTAACAACCTAAAAAATATTTAAATTAAAATAATTATAATAATAACAGTAATAACTAAATAATTAAGATCAGTTAGTAAAGCCTTTAACAACGGAATTACAGTCAACTTCAAGGACGTGACTGGAAGAAGAATCACATACATTATCTATAACCTTTGAAACACAAATGTCTGGTACAAAACATTCATTCAACGAAGAAATACCTGAAGAAACATTGGCACTATTAACATGCATATTTTTAACAGAAGTTGTAGATGAGTTAAAACATTTATTATTATTATTATTAGTTTTATTACTATTTAGAGAACCAAAAAGTTTAAGAGTTAAATCAAAAGAATACCATTGTTTATTAATTAAAGGCTTACATTTATTAATAGTTAAAGCTTCTTTTAATTTTAACTTAATGGGTTGATTTTCTTCATTAGTATACTGGTGTTATCAATTAGAAATTTATGTGATGGTTTGATTGAATGTTGTGTTGACATATGTTGGTATATGGCACCACTTTGACAATGCATAGTCAATCTACGAGACAGAGTAGTTCTAGTATGACCAATGTAATTTTCCACCTGACCATGTGGAAACGGACACGAAAATTGGTACACTAGGTTGGTTTGTGCTACAGGGCTAGAAACATTATTTATACTATTTTTAATTAAAAGATTATGAGTTTTTCCATTGTTATAATAGATGTGTAACTTGAGTGTATTATCTTTATTTACAACCTTAATATTATCATACACAATGTTTTTCAACACTTTTTCATCTATTTTATAATTATTAGACATCTGATTAGCATAATATAATGGAATTATACAAGAATTTGATGAGTTATTGGTAATAGGTTTTGAAACATGTTTTTTATCAGTAATACGTGACATAAATTTATTTATAGTTGCATCAACAATAGAATTAGAATAATTATTATTTATCAAAAGTTGTTTCACTTGTAGAATTTCGTTGTGAAAATCAGACCATGTTTCGGAAAATTTATAGGCCCTATTAATATAATTATTAATAACATTTAGTTTATATCTTTCAGGACAATCGCAGGGACGTAAATTCAGCATTTTCCAGGGGGGGGGCAAAATTTTCCCGCCATTATATAGCTTACTGACAGGGTTACCCGGTGTTGCCCAGGTTTTTTGTGCTTAGTTTTTTCTCGTTTTTGCCAATAAAACGTCAAAGAAATAACAGATTTTTTTGAAATTTTTCAAAATTTTCTCATCAATGAAGTTACCTGCATGCCAAATGTTGTTAAAATTGCTCCTGCGGCTTGGATGTGATAAACGAATGCTCTCACACACACATTACCTTTTACATTTATATAAATATGTAGGTACAAGCAGAGAGGGATGGGGAAATGCATCCCCCATCAGAGTATCAATTGAAATTTTTTGGGGTATAAAACCTTGTTTTTGGAAAACGACCGTAGCTTTTTTGGGAAGAGAAATTGGAAGTCTTTGAAAAATTTTTTGAAAAATACTTACTTGTAATAAATAATAACTTTGATGTAGACAGCTGTGAGGGAATCAACATTGTATCAATACCACTAATAGGGTAAAATTCCACGAGTTCGCTGATTGTATTTTAGCACAGAAACCAGCTAATCTTTGGACCAACGCTGATACACAAATTATTACTCTGCAGTTATTGGTAAATCTAGCATCGAGCTAAGATATAAAATTGTCTACACACGCAAAAAGAATTCCAATACGCATTGAATTATCACGAGGTTAAGTAAAGTTAAAATTAACATATTATATAGTAAACTCTAAGTAAAAAAAAATTTTAATTTTGGAAATCAAGGGGGGGCGAATTGTCTACACACGCCAGAAGGATTCCAATACGCATTGCATCATCACTAGGTTAAGTAAAGTTAAAATTAAATAAATATATAGTAAACTCTAGGTAAAAAATTCAAATTTTGAAAATCAGGGGGGGGCAAATGCCCCCCCCCTGCCCCCCCCCCCAATTTACGTCCCTGGACAATCGCTATTATAATTAAGTTTGTGGGTTTAGTATAGACCTGGCAAGATAGTTTTGATACATTTCGTGTAACTAAAGTATCCAAAAAAGGAATTTGATGTTTATTATTAGCAAGTTCATAAGTAAATTGTAGTTTAGAATTTTTTACAAATGCATCTCTCAGTTTAAATAGTTCTTCTAAATTATCAACTGAAACAAATATATCGTCAACATAACGGCAATACATACATACATATATATATATATATATATATATATATATATATATATATATATATATATATATATATATATATATATATATATATATATATATATATATATATATATATATATATATATTATACCTCCCTCCTAAGCTAGACACCGCTGGTGTATGACTTGCTTTGGTGATTTATCACAAGTCGAGATGGAGCGTGTCGATGTCTATCAGATCGCCTCGGTTGTAATGATGACGGTGAGCGTGGTATTACTGATTCCGAGTCCTCAGTAGAAGGGAATGGCGTTGCTGCAAAGTCTTGGGTAGGCTGTTCTGGCTGGTGTTCGGTGTCTAGTTGAAAATGAACAGATTTTTTAAAACGGTCTGAATCCTGACCTTTCAGAATGCCTCTCTTTGTTAATGTTCTTTTCCACCATTTGACCAGGTTCGGCAGTTGTGGCATTTTCTCCTTGTCTTGTATTCTGATAAGGTAAGTCAAATGTTTCCAGTAGTGTTGTTGTAAACTTCGATTTTTGACGTGGGTGTAACTGGTTGATGTGGCGCTTCCAGACCATTTCTTTTACGAATGTATCGTACAGAACTCTTCCCCTTCTACGAACAATCTGTCCTGGTATCCACGTGACAGGTCCCGGTCGATAATCGCGAACGAACACCAATTCACCGTTTTGGAACTGTCGAGGTCGTGCCCCACGATGGCGGTTGAACTGTTTCTCCATGTCATTTGATCGAGGTGTTGAATGTTTGATGTTTTTCGGATGTAATTCGCTTAAGACCGAACGTAATTGTCTGCCTAGGAAATTTTCCGCTGGAGAGAGACCGTTCGGCGATGAAGCGCAGGGAGTGGTTCTGTAGCTGAATAAAAATGTTTGAAGAGATTCTTTGTAAGTTCCGTCATTTCTTAATTTAATCAAAGCTCTTTTGAAAGTGTCTACAAATCGTTCGGCCTGGCCATTGGATTGTGGGTGGTGATCTCACGTGTTTAATCGCGTTTTCTGCACAGTATTCCTGAAAAACAGTTGAGGTGAATTGTGTGCCGTTGTCACTGACAATTGTTTCAGGCAATCCAAATTGTGCAAAAATCCGCTGGAGTGCATTTATTGTTTTGGATGTGGTGCTGTTTGCCATTTCTATTATTTCTGGCCATTTTGAGAATGCATCTACTACTACGAGATACATTTTTCCATGGAGCGGTCCAGCATAATCGATGTGAATTCGACTCCAGGGTTTGGTTTCTTTTGGCCATGAACATAAAGTGTGTTTTATGGGTGATTTAGCTGCTTGTTGGCATGAAGAACAGCTGCGTGTCCAGTTTTCTATGTCTTTATCAATGCCGCTCCAATAAACGTGTTCTCGGGCAATTATCTTCATTCGAGTAATACCCGGGTGGCCTTTGTGAAGCATTTGAAGTACTCGTTTTTGCAAAACCTGAGGGATGATTATTCGAAAACCAAAGAATAAACAGTCTTCATGTATCGTTATTTCTTTTTTTAAAAGTTCGAGTTTGCTGGTTTTCAGTGCTTTGTTTTCGTTCCACTTTCCTGTTTTGACATATTGGAGAAGGGGATTTAACTCATTGTCTGTTTTTGTTGCGTCACAGATTTCTTTATTTGAGACTGGAAGTTGTTTGACGGCATTGATATACAAGTAGTTTATATCTTGATTGATAGTTGCTATCAATGTGTCTTCTTCTGATGTTTTATGTGGACCTATAAGGCGCGAAAGTGTGTCAGCTTGTCCAAAGGACGTGGTTCTGCAGTATTCAATTTTGAAATCATAAGCAAGCTGTGTTAGAGCCCAGCGTTGGAGTCTGTTTGCTGTATATGATGGTATGCCTTTTTTATTGCCAAAATGGCAAGCAGAGGTTGATGGTCTGTTAATAGAGTAAAGTGGCGTCCAAAAATAAACGGTGAAATTTTCTGACCGTGAAAACTAGTGCTAGACCTTCTTTTTCTATTTGCCCATATTTCTTTTCTGCTGGAGTGAGAGCTCTACTAGCGTGTGCAATTGCCTTTTCTGTTCCAGCACTATATCTGTGCGATATCACTGCTCCAATGCCGTATTCTGATGCGTCGGCTGCAACTACAATTGGTTGGTTGGGGTTGTAATGAGTTAACAGAAGGTCGGATAATAAAATTTTTTTAGTTTCGTCAAATGCCCATTGACAGCTTTCAGACTACTGGAACACAGTGTCTTTTTTAAAAGGGCGTCTAGTGGTGCTCTTAGATTTCTCATGCGTGGTACAAATGAGCTGTAATAGCTGATCAGTCCAAGAAAAGTACGGACCTGTCCAGCATCTTTGGGTGGAGGCATATGAATTATTGCATCGATTTTTTGGGGTCGGGACGACGGCCTGCAGCTGATATTACATTTCCCAAGTACGTGATTTCCGTCATTAACAAGTGGCATTTTTCAATTCTAATCCGGAAGCCATAATTTAAAATTCGGTCAAATAAAGCCTCTAAGTTCGTGTTGTGTTCTTCTAATGTCCGTCCCGTGACGATGACATCATCTAAATAGGCGGCAACGCCATCTAGACCAGTAATCATAGTGTCTATGATTTGTTGAAAAATACCTGGTGCTGATTTCACACCAAATGGTAGACGGTTATAACGAAACAAACCTTTATGAGTGTAGATTGTTAAGAGCTCTTTACATTCTTCCGTCACTTCTACTTGATGGTATGCTTCTGCAAAATCTATTTGGGAGAAAACTGTCCCTCCATTTAGTTTTGTGAAAACGTCATCCATGGTAGATAACGGGTGTCTATGGAGCATCAGTGAGTCATTTAAGCCCGTTGAAAAATCTGCACAAAGTCGGATGGAGCCGTTTGCTTTACGGACAGCAACTATGGGTGCTGCCCACTGAGAGTGATCCACGGGAGAGATTATTCCTTCTTTTAGTAACCGCGTGGGTTCGGATCCCATCCTCGTCGCCAATTGTTGTGATCTTTATTTGTTCAGAAATCAGGTATCGATTTACAGAATGTAGCTGGTTTTAGAATAATCATATAACTAGAAAAGTCAAACATGAACTCATTAATATCTCTTGTAACTGGGACGTTACTTTTATGGAAATAGTTCATAGATATAAATTTAACATATAAAATAAATAATATATATAAATATATATAACAAAAAACAAACAAACAAAAAGTACTGATAAGTCAAATTTCATTCCTCCAGCAAAATCGTGTAGGATGGTCCATCCAGTGAGCATCCAGGAGACTTTTAAACTGGAAGATATCTTTTGCTTCTATGACTGAAGCAGGAAGTTTATTCCATGTCTTGATTACTCTTGTAGTAAAGAAAAACTTTTTGATGTCCAGTCTAGAATATGGTTTTTCCAACTTGTGAATGTGCCCTCTTGTGTTGAGTAAATTAGATTTTTTTATTAAACTTGGAGCTGAATTGGCACAGTAAAAATTGTTTAATATTTTATAGACTTCAATCATGTCTCCTCTAGATCTTCTAAGCCTTAGAGTAGATAGATCGAGATACTTCAGTCTTTCTTTATATTTTAAATTTCGACATTCACGCACTAGCTTAGTTGCTCTTTTTTGTACTTTTTCAAGTTTTTCTATCATGCCTATATTGTGAGGGGACCATACCACAAAAGCATATTCAAGATGTGGACGGACTAAACCTTTATACAGAAGCAAAAAACAATTCTTCGATAAGTTGTGGAAATTTCTTTTAACAACTCCTAGAGTGCTATTAGCTGTTTTGACTAATTTGCATATATGAGTAGTAAATTTTAGGTTGCTGTCTATTACGACTCCTAGATCTCTCTGACTTCATGGACTGTTGAAATGTGGTGTTTAGTCTCCCCTTCAGCAAAGTTGTAATCAAATTTATATGTGTTATGCAATGAAAAATATACACACTTGCTATAGTTCAATTTTAGGAGCCAATCTTTGCACCAAGTAGAGAAGAGATCTAAACAGCATTGGAAATCTGTTGATCATCTACACTGTTGTACAAACTCTAATTATTGTCTTGAAAATGTCAAGCAAAAATCTTGAAATTCCAGCAAAAAATGCGCTGCAGCAACTTCATTAAGATTACGTCAATGAAGTAACGTCATTCTTTAAATTAGCACCCACTGAGCATTGAGAATGCGAAAGTTCTAGCCAAACTTCAAACCTGAACAACATGATTGTCATTTATCTACTCGTTTTATCGAATTCTCGACGAACGAAAATACATTTGAGTCGAACTTGACCAACAAAACTGTCAAGTTTTTGTTTCAAACCTTACACTCTTTGAATCAGCCCCGCAACTAGACGTCATGCTCTGGGGGGGGGGGGGCAAGCTATCTCTAAAGGGGGGCGAAATGAAAATGGCCAAAAAACCACTAAAATTATATCGGGAGTTGAAAAGACAATGTAAATATTATATGTAAAACCAAGGTGCATCAGCAACACCCATATTGTTTATTATTTTTATGACTTCATTTTGGAATTGCTGGAATAGTTTATAAAAATAAAATGACAAAAAGTGCAATAAATAAAAATAATCAATATTTATCGTAAATCTTTGCATTACAGAATTAATTTTCTGTTTTGTGTTTTAATTTAAACACAATCTGTAATTTTATATAGGTACACTTCAAGCTTCTATTCTGATATTTTAGGTTTTTGAGGTTGGATAGGCCAACTAGTCGCCCCCCTGAAGTGGTTTAACATGTTTGGATAAACTATTTCGGATAGCCCCCTCTCCCGGTCATCAGCTATCAGTTTTTATACAGAAAAATAAAAAAGTGGCTTTGAAAATATTTTGAAAAAGCAGGTCATCAGTTTTTTGGATGAAAAATTAAAAATTTTTAAAGAAGGCTTAAAAAAGTTTTAGATTTTTTATTTCAAATATAAGTGGGCTTGGAAGCCATAACATAAAACAAATTGGTAATACTTTCTCATTTGTTTCTGCGGTTTGCCTTGTTGCTGAGGAATTAGCAATTGTGAAAACTGAACAAAACTTTCTTAGTTTTTTGTCTGCGTACATTCCGTTGCTTTTTTTGTGTAAATTAGTGTTTACTGTGAACTTACATAAGAGCGCCTGTATTATCGCTCGTCATGACCGATGCTTTGAAAACCCGTAAAGACTCTAAACAAGAGGTTACTGAAATTGCCCTCAAATTAGGGCTACATATGTGTCAGATCACTCGCTTGTGCGTTTCTGGATCCCGGTCCGTCATCCTCCCCGCTGCTTATCGACGTCAACACTCGGGCTTGGAGAAGTTTCGACCCAGAGCAATTCCGTTCTGATTTACAGGGAAGTTCTCTGTGTAATCCGGCGGTCTATGAGTCAATGTCAATCAGTCAGGTTCTTGAGGTCTTCGACACAACCTTGTCATCACTTCTTCACAAACATGCCCCGCCTCGTGTTGCCAGGCTGCGCGACCGGTCCCTCACCCCATGGTTCGACTCTGATGCGCTGCCTTAAAACGAAGATCGAGGAAGTTAGAAAGACGTTATAGACAAACACAAGATCCCATCGATCGCACTTCATGGATCAACCAGGTGCGAACGTCTCATGACCTTTACAGACAGAAACAAAACAAAATCTCTACTGGAAGATGAAGATTGACGACAGCCGAGGGAGTCCTGGGAGATTATGGCGGACATTATCTGGGGTGCTCGGTCGGGTTTGGAGCAACCCGATTTTGCCAAAAGATCTTACAGCTAACGATTTCTCGAGAGCGTTCAATGATAAGATAAGAGATATCCGCCAGTCTACGTCATACGCTTCCAGTCCACGATTCGACCCCGGCTGTTGTTCCTGCGATTTGCTGAGGTTTAAACCTGTGAGTGTCGACGACATTACCCGGCTCATCAAATCTTCACCAAACAAAAATTGTTCCCTTAACCCAATACCGACATGGATGATCAAGCAATACTCTAGTGAACTGGCAGCTTTTGTGACATTCCTGGTAAATTCATCGCTAGAGCGGGGACAGTTTCCTCCTGCCCAGAAAAATGCTGTCATCACACCGATCCTGAAGAAGCCGAATCTAGATCCGCTTAACACCGGTAACTACCGTCCAATCTCGAATCTGTCCTATCTGTCAAAACTACTGGAACGATGCGTAGCCGCCCAGATAAACATCTACCTCGGTGAAAACAACCTTCTCCCGATGTTTCAGTCGGCGTACAGAAATCAGCACTCCACTGAAACTGCTGTCCTGAAGGTACTGTCTGATATTTACGCTGCAGCTGATTCGGGTCGGATCACGCTACTGGGACTTCTGGACCTCTCCGCTGCTTTCGACACTGTTGACCATCAAATTTTGGTCAACAGGCTCCATTTCTCGAATGGTTTCGGAGATGTCGTCCTCGAATGGTTTCGTTCCTATTTGACCGATTGGTCCCATTGCATCCGCTCCGGAGGTGTTTTGTTCACGCTTACCTCTGTCCTGTGTGGCGTCCCGCAGGGATCCGTTCTGGGCCTGTTGTTTCTTCTCTATTCCGCTGACGTCCTACATATTGCCACGAAACATCGGGTTTCTGTCCATTATTATGCTGACGACCTGCAAATTTACGATCACTCCCTGCCAGCGTCGTGTTCCGATCTGGTCCCTAGGATGTCTGCATGTATCAGCGAGATTGGCACTTGGATGGCGAGCAATCGCTTGCAACTCAATCCTTCTAAGACCGAAGTGATCTGGTTGGGCTCGCCTGGTCGACTCAGCTTCTGTCCGAAGGGGGATCTGGTTATCGCTGGTGTCTCAGTCAGGCCCTCCACTTATGTTCGTAATCTTGGCGTGATGGTCGACAGTAGCTTGTCTATGGAAACACACATCTCTCATCTTTCTCGTTCATGCTTCTATCATCTCCGTCAACTGCGCGTCGTCCGCCGTAGCCTCACCACGAACTCCGCCCATTCACTCATCAGAGCACTCGTGCACAGCCGGCTCGATTACTGTGATGGTGTCATGGCCGGACTTAGATAGTTTCAAATCAACAGGCTCCAATCCATTCTCCGAGCAGCCGCTCGTCTTGTTCTTCAGCTGCCCGGCTGGTCTCCCGTATCAGATCTCATGCGGACAAGTTGATTGAGGAACCATAATGGGCAGATGATACCAGAGTAAAAAATCTAACTCAAAGGAATAAAGTGAAAATCAAGGAGCTATTTGAAAATATTTTCAATGATTGAGATCGGGAAAGCGACCGGGAACGGGAAAGCGACCGGGAGCGGGAAAGTAAACGAGAGGGAGAAACCGGCCGGGAGCGGGAAAGCGACCGGGATCAGGAAAACAATCGGGAGCGGGAAAGCGACCAAGAGCGGGAGAGCAAGCGGGGAAGGAAACGGGAGAGAGAGAGACAAACATTAGAAAAACTTCTAAAAATCCCGGCAACGCCGGGTACCCCGCTAGTTACTTTATAATAATAAGTATGTATGAATATATGAAATTTCAGAATTTTAGTTTATGTAAATAATTTTGTGTCTTTCCAATTAGTAAACAAAATGAAAGTGAATAAATATGATAAATTGTTTTTTCCTGATAGCTTAACATTATATTTAATATAATCGTGTGCTACTCTGCCAAATAATCTTTCAATGGGAATATTAATATTAAAAAAATGATAGAAAATATTCACTGCGAATGCGAACCCCTGGTAAAACTTTGGGAGAGCATCACTGCCTTTAGGTAAAGGTTACAGTAAACGAATAACTGCGGAAAAGTTATTTTCACGAACAGCTGAAGCCCTAAATTTCAAACAGAAGCATAAAGTGTTTAAGGAACAGAGTATGCTTCCTTATATAGAAATAGCATGTTTTTATCACAATATCATTAACATAAGAGTGCAAAATGTTTTCTAGTGAAGTTTTATGTCTAAATCATTTAACTTCGGTTTAGGAACAACCAGCTCACTGAATAGAAGAAAATTCCTGATAAACAATGTACATTGGGGTTAGGGTTATGTTAGCTTGCAAATGTTCTATTTTATCAACAAAATTACAGAGGGTACAAATCTCTATGTTTTCCTCTTCCGAAGGGGACATGCACCTTTTTGCATCCTACTTGGCTACGGGTCTTCCGGGCAAAGAAAGTTTGTTCTACAAGCTGACTAAATAATGAAATTTTGACAGTAAAAAAACAACAAATATAAAAATGATTCTGCTGAAACTTTAAACATTTAAGAAAAAAAATTTGAAAATTCAAAAACGTATTGCTAGAAAACATGAACCATCTTAATCAAATTTTTAGAACCCAAAATAATAAAAAAGCTCTTTTTCTTTAAATGTCGTCAGAGACTAAATGTTTGGCACTTGCTTAAAGTATCCTCCAATAAAAATTTGAATAATAAAAATTAAAGATCTTTTTTGTCCTCAAGTAATCCGTTTGATGTATGTCATCGTACAGATTAGAACAGTGTCCTTTAAATGCTGTGAGATATAAAAAAAATTATTAGCGCAATTAGAAAAATTCACAAGAGCACAATGTTTCCTGATTTTTTTCTATTTCCGCATATACCACAAGTGTAATAAACGCCAACTTATGAAGTGTTACAATAAACGCCTTTAATAGTATTGTTATTTAAGAATATACAATTCGAAAATAAATGCTATGTTGGCAATGGCAATGACAATGACAATGACACCGACAACGACAATGGCAATGACAAAGACAGAGACAATGACAATGACATGACATGTCGGTATGAAATTTTGTCACGATTAGAACATTTCTTCAAAACATATTTTAATTTTAATTTAAAATTATAGTTACTCGATTTTATTTAGCTTAATGTAAACATTTACAATTTTAAACTTTTTTCATAAATGTTTTTGTTTTAGTTAATTAATTTTTTATAAATGTTTGTTCACATTTACTTTCTAGAGATAAAACATGTCTGCTGCTTTTTGTAAAATATGGATTTAAGGGCGGGAGAATTGGACAGAACAAAAAAAACATTTTCTCTCTAAATGTTACACTGGGTTCGCCTAAACTTTCAAGTTCTGGTCTTTTAAAATTAGCTAATAGGAGTGGGAAAACAAGTTTAGTTAAAGCTTAATGTGGTGAAAAAATAATTATCACGATTTAAAATACTTAGTGATGTTTATATATATATATATATATATATATATATATAGTTGTAAAATCGTGAAATCGTATTACAGGTCCAGAAGAATGGTATTCTAGTTTATTAGATGATAATAAATAAAGCTTGGTTAACGCTACTTATACCTTCTAATTTAAATCCATGTTAATAAAATACTTGTCGGGATATCAATAGATGGGAAAAGTGAAATCAGTACCATAGATATAACACTACCCCCTTCTTAATGCTGTTCATCTCGAACAGCATAGTCGCTTTTGGGAAATACGACTCGGCCATAAACACAAATTACCTTGATCTTTACTCGGGGCCTTGACCGCAATTCGCAAACATGACCAAGTCTCTTGACCGTTTGACGCAGTTTCTTCCAGTCCTTCTTTGGCTCATCAACAGAGCCTTTCTTTGGCTCATCGTCGCCATTTCTGCAGGGTTCATCACAGCCTTTTTTGCATGCCTCGTCCTGAACATCTTTGCACGGTTTATCGGAACTGTCTGCTTTTTCTTCTTCCTTCACATCTTTTAGATCTTTGTTGAAATCATATTTCAAATAAGCACCATCCTTTTTTTTCATCATACGATCTGAGGTATCTCTCCATCGAATATTCAGCACATTGTTTTCCATAACACAATCCCGCCATCGAATATCCGCCATATTTTTTTCATGAAAATATCTGAGATATCTTTCCATCGAATATTCTATGGCTTGTCTTTTTTTCCTCCATTCCTCAAGATCTTTCTAAAGAAACTTTTCAAAAGGTTTTTCGAAAACACGTTCCATAAATCCGATAAATCCCTTCATCAAACTGCTATTTGATTTTACCATGACTTTTAGTCTATCTGATCTAGAATCCTCTGTGGATTCATCTGATTCAGAATCATCGGTACCGTTCTCTGTTCTTGGCTCATCTTTTTCAGAGGTTTTGCTTGCTGCATTGCTATTGTTGTTTTTGTCATCTTTGTTTTCTTCCAAGCTACAATCGAACGTTTTCTTTTCACATTCCAACTCGGCTCTTTCGTCGGTGTCAACTTTCGTATCGTCCAGCGGATCTTTCTACAAATCATCGCCATCGTCTCTCAAATCAGTGTCTTCTTTTTTTGTCAAGTTAACTTTGACGTATTTTTCCATTGGAGTTTCGTCCGTTTCTAATTCCTCGGTTGCTTCATCCAAGTCAGATTTTTCATTAAAATCTGACCCTGAATATTCGGTGCCGTCGTCTGTTATGGAGGCTTCCGTTTCAGAACCGTCGCTGTATGGGTGAAAGCCATAGTTGTTATTGCCATTATTATAATCATCATCGTCACTTTCATCCTCATCGTTTTGCATTTCGTTTTCAACATTCTTCTCATCTTCTTTAGTTTGGTTTTTGACGTCCAAACCGACTGTATCACTGTCACCATCTTTGCATGGTTCATCTTGAGCATCTTTGCAAGGTTCCTTATCATGACCGTCTTTGACAGGCTCATCATCATGACCCACCTGACTTGTGCAGTCTGTACGGCCGTCATCCGTCACATGCTCTGAGACACAGCTGGTGGACTCCAGTTCAAATTGGGTTTTGTCGCAGCAACCCACATCACCAGCAACCCGCTGGTCCAGAACCGTGTCCACCACTGCCTCAGCCAACCTTGCGACCAAACACTCAACAGTTGTACCGGCTGCTGCTACTTTGTTTTCGTGGCCAAGAATCATTCCTTCTCCTGTCTTTCCCTGTGCTGCCATGTTTACTCTCGCTTGTTGTCCTTCTTATTCCAACAGTTTTCTTTTTAATTTTCTCCGCTTAACCACAGCTTCCTCGTCAATATCGGATAAATATTCATCGTCGTCAGGCCCATAGCCTTCATTCACTAACGCGGCTATGAGGCGTTCCCTAAGTTCGTCTTTTTTACTTGTATCGCTCAGGCCACGTTTCTCTAGCTCGTCTTTTAATTCACTTGCCCAAAGATCATCCAATGATTTCAAAACCATTTTTCTAATCCCACTTCTGACACCAGTGTTGTAAAATTGTCAAATCGTATTATAGGTCCAGAAGAATGGTATTCTAGTTTATTGGATGATAATAAATAAAACTTGGTTAATGCTACTTATACCTTCTAATATAAATCCATGTTAATACAAATACTTGTAGGGATATCAATAGATGGGAAAAGTGAAATCAGTACCATAGATATAACAATATATATATTATTCAAATATTTAGGTGTTAATTTTTCGTCGATACAGGCTCGGTTAAATTTTATTGAAAAAGTTTTGTTGCAAACTTTTTCTATTATATGAGATAGTTTACGTAATTTAACTTGCCCACGAAATTGTTCAAAGAATGTCCGATTATACAAATCTTTATTACTTTTTAACTTGCAAGTTTCGGCTATTTTTTCAGCCATTTTCAGAAAAAGCAAAAGGCCAGGCGGTACAGGAACCGAACATAAACAAAGACGAATAAAAACAAATAGAGAAATGTGGAAGTACGTAGATAAAAATAAAATTATGACCAAAATAAAATGCGAGGGAAGGTATTAATTAAGACTAAAATCAAAGAAGCAAATATAAATTAAATATAACATAAGGATTGTAGGTGTTAGTTTTCCGTCGATACAGGTGTTAGTTTTTCGTCAAAAAGAATTGTACATAAAAATTGAAGGCCTTAAATGTCCAAGTATACATAGATAGAAAGAAAATAAATAAATAAAATTAAGAGCAAAAATAAAACACAAATGGATGTATTAATTACCATTAAAATCATAAGAGCAAATATAAAATAAATATGACCGAAAATAAAACCTAAATTAGAAGACCTAGAGCGAGAAAAATCTAAAGTTAACGTCTACGTAACGTAAAGTTTGGGTTATTAATTAAATGAAAAAAGAGGGTGTTATGGTCACCATTACTAGTCAAAGCAAACAAACGAGGAATGTACAAAGTTCGACTGGTAGGAATCATGGTGAGGGGCCGTCTCGGAGAAGAAGCACGTTCACTATGGCAGGTTCTAGGAAGAAAGTA
This sequence comes from Erpobdella octoculata, assembly GCA_963978895.1. Taxonomy (NCBI): domain Eukaryota; kingdom Metazoa; phylum Annelida; class Clitellata; order Hirudinida; family Erpobdellidae; genus Erpobdella; species Erpobdella octoculata. The sequence goes on along the minus strand of OZ022238.1, from coordinate 22,465,282 downwards.
GGATGGCGAAGGGGAGAAACCATGACCACAATTCTGGGAATGATATCTTTGGCGGGATACCTTTGTATTTCCTGGTGACGAACTCTTAGTACAGAGTGCAGATCTAATACATTGTAAGGGACATTCAGGTTTGTGCTCCACAGGGGGCACAGGGGCAACATTAGTTGGGTGAAAAGGCAAACGAAGACTGTATGGAGTATGCTGGCCTGGAATCGTGCTGACGGTCGGACGTAAACGAGAAGGACGTTCACTGTGGTAGTTCTAAACACCAATTCGAGGAAGTAAGAAAGATGGTGAAATTGAGCAACGGGGATCACAGTCGTGAGAACGAGGTCTTTGGCGGAAACTTTAATAGTTTTTGGTGACAAGCTCCTAATGCAGAGGTCAGGTGCAATAGATTTTCTGGGACACGCTGCTTGGTGGTCGATGGAGGATATATATATATATATATATATATATATATATATATATATATATATATATATATATATATATATATATATATATATATATATATATATATATATATATATATATATATATATATATATCAGTTTTTCAAATATGCTTATATTTATAAATGATTGTATGTGTGTCTGTGTTCTTTATGCATTGATACACCATTCATCCGATCGCAATAAAATTTTCACACAACATTGAAAATCAATAGAGGAAGGTTTTTGTAAAAAATATTGAGATATGTCACAAAGCGAGCGGGAGAGCAAGCGAAAACGGGAACAGGAGTGCGAGCGGGATCGGGAGGGCAAGCGGGAACGGAAAAGCGACCGGGAACGAGAGAGCGAGCGGGAAAGGGAGATGAAACGGGAGAACAAAAAGAAACAGGAGAGCGAATGGGAGTAGAAAAGCGACCGGGAACAAGAGAGCAGCCGGCAACGGGAAAACGGCCGAAACGGGAGAGTTAGCGGAAACGCGAAAGCGACAGGGAGCGGGAGAAAAAGCAAGGAAGGAAACGGGAGCAAAAAAGAGAAGCAATAGAAAAACCTCTTAAAACCCGGGCAATGCCGGGTACCCCGCTAGTTTACATTATAAAAAAGTCTGCATAATCGTTTTTTTATTTGGTTGCTATTATTTTATTAGTCAATAATAGAAAATAATAACTTATTATATTTGACAACTTGTGCTCAGGGACGTAAATTCAGCATTTTCCAGGGAGGGGGGCAAAATTTTTCCGCCATTTTATAGCTTAATACTGACAGGGTTACCCGGTTTTTTCGCTTATATTTTTGGAACGTCAAATAAATAACAGATTTTTTTAATTTTTCAAACATTTTTTATCAATAAAGTCTACCTGCATGTCAAATGTTGTTCAGATTGCTCCTGCGGCTTGGATGTGATAAGCGAATGCTCTCACACACACATTACCTTTAATATCTCTATAAATACGTAGGTACAAGTAGGGAGGGGTGGAAAGATGCATCCCCCCACTAGAGTATCAATTGAAATTTTTGTGGGTATAATACCTATTTTTGGAAAATGGTTGTAGCTTTTTTGGGAAGAGAAAGTGGAAGTTTTTGGAAAAAAAATTGGAAAAATACTTTCGACTACCCCTCACCGGTCATCAGGTTTTTTTGAAATTTCTGAAATGCATCTCCTCACCAGGAATTCCTATAGTAAACTCTAGGTTAAAAAAAATTAAATTTTGCAAAACAGGGGGGACAAATTGTCTACACACGCCAGAAGGATTCCAACACGTATTGAATCATCACTAGGTTGAGTAAAATTAAAATTTAAAAAATATATAGTAAATTCTAAGTAAAAATTTTTTAAGCAAATGCCCCCCCTGCCTTCCCAATTTACGTCTCTGCTTGTGCTACATACCTTGACCATCTTTTTTTCCTAATGTTCACAGACTCTGGACAACTTCTGGAGCACTTTCCGCTTGTCTCAGAGACAAGGCAGACACGGGCGTTGGCGTGAATATAAACAGGATCTGAATTCGATGTGCTACCATTGATGAACTTCAAGGACAAAAACCGAAAAGACATGAGTGTGTCGTTCACTGAAGCAATTGAAACTGTCGTATCCTTAGGGCACCTTTATAATGGATATATGATAGTTAGAGTTTTAATTGAAACATTTTACATAGGTTAGACAGCAGTGGTTAGCTTCACATGTCTGTTGAATCCCGAGACAAAGTTTTGTAATTACATTTTGAGTAACTTCCCAGTATGCTTTTGAGCTGAAATTTAGAGTATAATCATACCTTAACAATATTGATTTAAACAATTAATAACTAGGTTTTAAATCAGTATACGCAATACACTTCATTGGCAAAAAATTTCATTACAATCGATAGAAGGCAGGCAATTTATATTGATAACCAGTCAATAATAAAAAGTTTCAAAATGTATTATTAATTTATTAATAACAGTAATATCATTATTAAATAATTAATTCAAAATGTTAAAAGTTGGATTCATAAATTTATAAAATTAAAAAGTAGAAAATAAATAATAATTAAAATCAAATTGAAAACACAATTTTATAATTCTCTAAAAAGTACAAAAAGCTTAAAACTTAATTAAAAGCGTAGGCGTTTTTTTGCACTCCTAAAATCACAACGATTGCGCCATACGCTTTTATCTTTAGAATTTATTTTTGTTCTTTTAGAGCATTTTATAAAAGCGATTTTATATTTTTTTCAAATTTTCATTTATTTTTTTTTACAAAAATTACGTCTTATAGAATTATAAACCGTTTCACAAATCCTCTATATTTTTTGAATTCGGCAGCTTTTAAGTTTTTGCCAATCATTTTTTGATGATGATAAGTCCGGTACGTTACGCTTTGGCGCCGACATTTTATCGACGGCCGACTCAACGCGACTGCTTTGACGCTGGACATTTTGGCAGCCACGTTCGAGATGTTTTGGCACCATCCTGTGTTTTTGTGTGTTCAGTTGAAAAGAGGTATCTGGTGTTATTGATTTTAATGTTGAGCAACATTTCATTTAATTAGTTGTAGATAGATGGATGGATGGATGGATGGATGGATGGATGGATGGATGGATAGGTGGAGAAAGAAAGAGAAAAACATACAGACATTAGATTGAGTCAGTTTGATAATATTTCAAAGGAAGTATTGAGCCGGAATTATAATGCGAGAAAAATTGTCTCATAAATAACTTTACGAATCGCTAGCGAGCTAATTCAGAAACGTTTACATAGGTGACCCCGACGTAAATATATTTTCATTGAAGTTATTTAACCACAAGTGACTGAATTTTCTGGTTTAGAAATGACTGATATAGAGAAATTCATTAAGATAGGACAGTCTTTGGGCTATACCAGAATGATTTGAAGAGATATGTCAAGAAATTAAAAAACGAAGATAGAGATAGGAGAATGGATGGATGGAAGAACGTCAAGAACAAAAACGTGTACAAGAACGTGAGAAAAAAGGCTCAACGAGAACATGAAGAAAATACCTCAACAAGAACGTGAGTATTCGTTGGAGAAAGAAAGTGGTGATGTCAATGAATTGAGTCGCTGGGTCAACAAGTACAATCAAGCCCACTCAGAAAAAAGATAAGCAAAAAATAAGAATAATAGCAGGATTGGTTTGAATCAGGGTCAGTCGGTCAATTATAAATTGTCCATAGAATAGCCACAAAAATCCAGCTATGTGTCAAACTCGTAGAGATGCTACCATGACCACCATGCAAAGATTCTGGGTAGTGAATGCATGCGCTGCTATGGTCCTCGAAAGTAAAATTAAAGTGTGGCTGCGTTTTGCCAGTTATAGCGGAAGGTTGTCTTGATGCAGGAGAAAAATTTAAGTTTGCAAGGAGATTTGTGAACATGAAACCCATAAAGGTTTTGAGGGGCACTGGCTGTACAAAGATTTTGGGAGGAGCAGTTGTGCAAAATAGATTAAAATCTTCAAGTTTCGGAGATGCTCGCAAAGTTGACACAACACGCAGAAAGCAAGAAACTGAAAAGAAGCTTAAAGAAAAATCGGGCTATCAAGAAACTGCTTGTAAACAGAAATTTATAAGCAGTCTTAAAAACACCAAGTGTTTTCTTTGGAAGAAGGGGGATTTGTAAGATACAAATGTCACATCATATGTATATTTGTGTAATTAGCTTATTTTATTGTCTTTTATTATGTTAGTTAATGTATTATGTATGCGCGTCGCTTTTATATATATATATATATATATATATATATATATATATATATATATATATATATATATATATATATATATATATATATATATATATATATGACTGTCAGGATAAAATTATTGTTGTTGCCAATGTCAGACTCGACATTTACATCTTTAATGTGGTCTTCTTCATTATCAGATTGTCCTTGTCGTAAAAGTGGATCATCGCAATCTTTTTGTAGGAGATCATCAATATTAGTTGTAGTGATATTTTAAGACAAAAAACAGAACGGTGTTTTGAAGTCTGACATTTCAATTGCGACTGCATTAGCACCAGCTCCATAGGGTTGGCAAATCATTTCAATGTCAGAACTGCTTATAGATTTATCATTAAAGAGAAACTGAGATATGAACAACGACAATTGCTGCATGAATATATGATTCTGTTGCTGAAATCTGCTACACATATGCTGATATGCCTCATCCAGAACAACTATGAATGTATCTTCTTCAAAACGAGCCAGTCCATTCAAACAATCATAACTTGCCATTTTTCCAGGCATCTTTTTTATGGTTCGACGTCGTTCTGAGGGAAATTCAGTGTTTAGGCCATGTGATTGATAAACTGTTTTTCAGTCAATTTCATTTCTGAAATTTGAAAACTGTTAAACACAATTTTTTACAAAAACAGCAGCTGATGCCAAATCAGCTGATGCTCTTTGTAGCAACCTCGATGCAGGGCCAATAACTTTATATACCAGTTTTAGGATCTATATACTAATAATAACTCTAATGTCTTTCATTCTCTTATGCAGACCGTTTGTTATCATCAACATCAATAACATTGCCAAAGTACGAAACTATTTTAATCGTAATACCAAAGCTCAGGAGAAAAAATTTCCCCCTCAGCTTTGCAAAGAAGCAATTGCTTCCTAATCCCCCTTTTGGGCGCCCCCGGGTTTAAGAGAATAGACTTTGTAGTTAGACAAGTTGACAAAAGTTATCTTTTAAAATCAAAAAAGTTGTTAGAATCAAGAGATTTCTAAAACGTGAGATAATTTAGATTGAGTCAGTTGATAATATTTCAAAAAAAAATTATAATTCGAGAAATATTGTCTTATAAATAGCTTCAAGCTTTCAACGTTACGAATTGCTAGCAAGCTAATTCGGCAACGTTTACAAAAGAGAGAAAAAGAAAGAAAAAAGATAGAAAGATCTCGAGAAAGGAAAAGAAAGCGAAAAAAACAACAACAAAAGCAGAGAAAAAAGAAGCATAAAAAGTGAAAGAACAAAAAACGCAAGAGGAAGGGAAAACGAATGAAAAAGAAAAACAGATAAAAAAAGCAAAAAAAGATGAGAAAAGAAAAAAAGGTAAAAGAAGAGGAAATAAAGAGAAAGAAAAAAACCAGAAAAAGAAAGGAAAAAAAGGGAAAGAAAAAGATAAATGATATAAAAAGATAAATTAAAGAAAAAAAATAAATATTATTTTTATTTAAAAATTATTTTTTTAGAAAATTTTCACAACTATAATAGAATGATGCATTGTCATAAGGAGCAAATCTATATATTAAATTTTATTCCAATTAAATAACGGGTAGTTAGTTAAACTTCACTTTCAAGGTTTGCAAACATTTAATCAAGCAAGACCGGCAGTGAAATTTAATATAAAAAATTTAAAAAATAAAAAGGAAACAAAAATGTCCGGCGCCAAGACACGGCTACCAAGATATCCAAGCGTTAAAGTAGTCGCAGTAAGTCGGCCGTTGATAAAACGCCGGAGTTCAAGCGTCCTACTACGTGATAAGTCTATAGAGTAGAAAGTCATTCTTCGCACAGTTTTCTGTCGGTTATTAACTGACTCCAATGCTATGCTGGGGGCATTCGTTAGCATTCATTCTATTATTGCTTAAGATTGTTGCTCTTTTTTTTATTTGTACTACAAGACAATAAAATAACTAACAAACTTTTTTCAGTATAATGCTAACCGGTCTTTAATAAGATAATACATGGGCAGAGTGTCTGGTTTAATAGAAGTAGAAACATAGACATTCTCAAGAACGAGCTTGAGGGTTCGATCAACCGTGTTCAACTGGACTCCCACAAAGAGATATTCACCAAGAGGAACTTGAAGAGGGTTGCTCGTCAGTTTGGTTTTCATAGTTTCATCCTGGAAAAGAATGAAAAAATTAAAAAGTTGAAGCAGAAACGACAATAATGTTAGTGATGATGATGAACATGATAGATTTGTTTACAATTTAAAAGTTAAAAAAATCAACATTAAAAGACATACATAATAATAACTTACCTGATACAAGTGGAGTTGCACATTATACTTTCCGTTATTTTCTATTAGCTCGGGTTGCATTGGTAAAAGTGCAAAGGAGCCGTCCTCCGTGTTTTTGCGGTCAAAAATGCAGGAGACAATTACAAATATAGCATCGGACCTGCTGATGACGTCTGACGTAGAAGGGACATAGTATTTCAAGTAGTTGGAGTAAGTTATAGATGTTTCGTTCATCTATCATGGTTGCCGTAGAAATGATTTTAATAGATAATTTCAATAAGGTTAGTTAAAAATGATGATGTGAAATAATTAATTATTATAAAATCTGCAATTAAAGCATTGACAAATATGCAGCAGTTATGGCAGAGCTTGTGTAATTCAAAAACCACAAGTGTTTGTAATAGATTTTTGCAGTGAAAGTTAACATCGCATTCAGTATCGACAATTTGATTTAACTCACACTCACAGTTCTTGTGGTGTTACATCCTTCTTTCAAAGGCAGAGTAACGGTGACATACAAAGAATCTTTTTGGGCGCTGAAAGGACAGCCGACAATAGGTTGACCCCTGGAATTAACTACGCTAATATAGCTAGGTAACAGTCGGGGTTCAATGCTCAGACTGAACCTGGCGATGATCAAGTCTGAGGTGTCACAGTCAACTATCGGTTCTAGGACTAAAAAACATAAAATATATAAATAAAACTATAAAGCAAAACTGACTAAAATTATTCAAATATCCAACAAATAAGAAAACTGAAAGCACAAAAAACACTTATTACCTTTTGGTGGAGCTACAAAGCCACCGAGACAGTCAACAACTGCAGCATCGGTGTCACCACAACCTTCGGTATTTCCCCAGCTCAGGTGTTGACAGTTTGCCAAGCTAGATTCTGACCCGTTGCATTTTACCCCTGACAGCCAGAATCCTTCACCAGAAGCATCGCCGTATTTGTTGCCGCTTATGATGGCTCTTGCATAAAATGGGCTGTAGTAGTATTAAATGAAACCTCTGCTAAAACAAATTAATGCTGACAAATTAAAATCAATACAGGAATATTTAATTGTATGGATTGTGAATACAAATTAAAAAAATAAACGATTATTTTAATATAAAGCTTCCTTAAACAATTAAATTTCATTTTGTTTTTTTTCTAAATTTGTGTGTACAAATCTAACTTGAGAGATCATTAAAGCCAAAATACATGATGTAAAAGCTATTAAAATTGAGATTCAAATCTATTACGTCAAAATAAGCCTAAATGTCATAATATAAATGTGAATGAAACGTTTACTGAAAAATACGGTTGAAATAAAATCATTATCACCAACTTATAACATAACATTTGGCAGACGACGGCTGCTTCGTTGTATCCCCATCTGTCATTGCAGACTCCCGCCCATACACCGTCATTTAGTAACATGACCCTTCCGTCGCCATTGCGGCTAGTTGTGTTGTCGCGAAGACGAAGCTGAATGTTTGGATTGGGAGTTGAACCTGTAGGGATGTGCCATATTATCTTTAACGGCTCAAACACAATATCAATTATATGGCTAATCAAAATGTTGGTCCAGAAACTACATGAACAAATTATATACAACTTTCTTGCCAGATTAGCAAAAAAAGTCATAAAAAATAAAATTTTCGTTTCTGTAACTTTTTTTACGTGTTTAAAAAATCAGTCGTAAAAACCAAATGATTAATTACACCAACATTGTTTTATTGCACTAACACTAAAAATTGTATACTCAATAAAACGAAGGATATCTTAGTATAACAACTGGATCTACAACCTACTCAAGAAGGCCTAAACGTTATAATTCAATATGTCATAATTACATCGAGATTTTAATAACTATGATATAACTACTGACGCTTTTATACTTTGTTACATCAACTCAAACCGAATGATGATATAATAATAAAAATTTGTGTGCTTATGTTTAAACTGAAATTAAAAAAAATTTTCACGTTTGCATATACAACATCAAAACTTCTGTAAAATAAATAGTTATAAAAAAATGCGCCCAACGTTTTTCGTTGTATATGGATTAGAAATTGTTTTAAAGAATGTTACCATAATGTGACCAAATTATTCAAAAAGTCTGCCAGGCTCATAGAAATATTATTTTAAAATTTTTACGGCGCAAAAAAACGTCGTTTTTTAAAAATGTATTTTTTATGATGTAAAATTTAAAAAAATATTATTTGTAAATAAATATAAATTATTCAGCCATAATGTAATTTTTTTAACTTTATTTTTTTCAATTGAGAAATTTACATTTTGTAACATTATCTGTAAGTATTTTAATTAAATTAATGGCTAAAAAATAAAAAAAACATGAGCAACTAGATATTTTATATCATGTCCTGCTGTACAAAAGTATGCAAATCTATCACTTTCTTCATTTTCAACGTATCTGTTTACCAATTCAATAAATAGATATTGCTGATTATTTGCTGCTAAAAAATTTTTTCTATAGGAGTCTTTATTGAACCCCTAATCATATTATTCATTTTTTATTAAATACAGTAATAAAAAATTATGCAAATAAGTAACAAAATGTTTACTAACAAATTTTAGGAGGCAACGTCAGGGCCGGAAGAGTCTTCTGAGCCCTTGGCGTTGGTGTTTGTGTGCCTTTATCTCCCACACAGGACACTCCAGCGTCTTCAAAGTGGTTACAGATGGTTATGTTCCACCCTTGGTATTCACATGCTAAAATTGATTGCTCGTTACCATCGCAGTTCACACCTCTCAAAAATATAGGACCCGATCCTGGACCATACACTGTTGAAGCGTTTGGATGTCCCAGGACGGCTACCGACTTTCCGCTGAAAACGTCATGAACGAGACAGATTTAGTTTTTGCAGCAGTAATAATTGCAACAAACGTTAGAAAATTAAACGGAAATTTTTGCTAATCATTTGTTGCTGTCAAAATTTCTAGATAAATTGACTTCAAAAGAAAAAAAATTCAATGTAGTTGTTTTGGTATTCGTTAGGTCTTTTAAATTCTAGTCCACAAAACACACTAAATGCTCAATTGTCAGTAAATTGATTTCGACATATTTTATAATTCCGAATCACAAAGCGTTTGACAAATTTAACGAATCAATCGTATAAAATTCCTTTGAACTAAAATCAAAGTGAAAATTAAAAAATGTTTTACAACAACTTAAAAGAAGGAGCTTTAAAAGTTTTAAAGCTTTAAAGTTTTTTTCTTCAAATTATTGCTATTCAAATTTTAATATTCTAGTTTTTAACTGAAACCTGTTTTTGCGTACTTGTCGGAAAAAAGGACTACTGGACAAAGCTAAAACTAGAACAAGTTGTTCTAAACAACCATGCCTCCAAAAAAAAACAGGAATCCAGCAGAAAATAGAAAAATTTAGTTGTGGAGGTAAAAGGATTAAAATTATGTGAATGTGGAATAGTTGGTTCAGGATGTCGGAGAGGTATAGAATAGAAGATGGTACGAAAAACAAAATCAATTCTTGAGACAAGTGGGGACAGAATGAACAGAAAATGCAATGTTGTAATATATAATTTTAACGTAAATGAAACCAGAAACTTAGACAGAGAACTGATAATGATATTGCTAGAAGAAATTACAGACAGACTTTGATACTGAGATAGAAATGTTCAAAATGGGTAGAAGGAGTAAGGAAGAAAAAAACCAAGACCAATTTTGATTAAATTTAAAAATGAAAATGCTAAACATTTAGTACTTGAAAACTGTTTCAAATTGAATGAAAGTGAACCATTTAATAAAATAATTGTGAACCATGATCTACCGATAGAGGACAGAAAAGAGTGCAAAAAGATGTTAGAGGAAAAAAGAAAAAAATTTAAAAGAAATAATACAATAATAATTGAATGTTTAGAACAGGAGAAAACCTGAAAACGTTTATGTGGTTGCTTTTAGGAAACAAAAACTTTCCAGTTCAAATAAAGACAAAATATGCAAGAATACCAATGAATTAAAGAAGTTCTTTGAAAAAATGAATACTAAAGCTGAAACCACCAAAAAAACAGACAAATCAAAAAATATAACAAGAATGGATAAATGTGCAACAAAAAAAATCAAGGATAGAAAAGAGAACTCATATGTAGATATACTCAACAATGAAAAAATAACATGTTTATAAAAAAATATGGACTGTTATTCAAATAAGAGAAAAAGAACTGATAAATGTTTTAATGCAATGAGTAAAAAGCCTAGCATAGTAATTTTGGTTAAAATCATTCCCAAAAATTTTTAATTTGCTGCGTCGGAATCTTAATTTTCAATCGTTAAATATAATATACTAACTTCTGGATTTTACGAACAGGGTAAAAGATGAATAATGATATATGTAGCAAACAAGAGCACCTCTGTTTTGGATTTAAATGCAGCAAGTTTGAAACAAATTGTATGACTATTTATTGAAATCCAAGCTCCCCAGATAGCAATGATGACCAACTCCTATTATTGATTAAAAACTTTATAAATTTAAGATGGCAGAAAATAATTTTAGGAGATTTCAATTTACCCCACATAAATAAACACAAAATAGAAATAAAATTGTTAAATCTTGTTAATCAATAATTTCTGACAGCACGTAATGGATCCAACAAGATGCAGGAGAAGAAATGAACCAACAATCCTTGACCTTGTTTTCAGTGATGCAAAAAGCGATCATGGTTGTGTGGTGTTTGACATTTTTATAATTAAAAAAATTGAAACTCAAATGGGTAAATAAGCATACAACAGAGGAAACTACAATTTCATTAGAAAGCAAGTAAGCAATTGCATTGACAAAAAATCCTTGTGTGATGCTTCAAGGCAAGAAGATAATGAAACAAGCTGGGAAAAAATTGAAAATTGTGTCAATAGTGCTGTTAATGAGTCCATTCCACTGTCTGGTCCGGCAAGATTTAAAACAAGTATTCCACTGGATCTAAGAAACCAAATAAAAACAAAACATTTATTTTGAAAAAATACATCAAAACTAAAACAAATGAAGCAAAATCAGAGTATAATAAAATCAGAATTGATGTTACAAAAGAATGATGGCATTCATAGTAAAAATCAGCAGGACGTTGCCAGAAATGCAAAGAAAACTCGAAAGCTTTTTGGACTCACATAAATCGCTTTAAACAAACTATAAATATGATGGCTGATTTAAAAACAAATATAAATGATGTTGAGTTTATAATTAAAGAAAATAAAACAAAATTCTAATTATTAGCAGAATTTTTCTCATCAGTATATTTAGTAGAAAAAAGTAAATCTAAACGAAATGATATCAAACACACTCGTTGTCAATCACAAAATGGAAGAAGTAACCATCAGCTCGAAAATCAAAAAAAATAAATTCAAAGATTTAAATGTGAAAAAAAACCCAGGCTTTGACCAAATTTATTCTAGAGTATGACACAAATTGAGAGGAGAAACAAGCTCTTTGATAACTGATATTTTCACAAAAACACACAAAAAAAGACGGAAAACTACCTCATGACTGGAAATGCAGCAAAGTGGTACGATTATTCAAAAAAGGGTCAAAACTTGAAGTCAAAAACTACAGACCAGTTTCTCTTAAATGTATAATTTGCATAGTGATGAAATTAATTATAAAAGATAATTTATTAGTTCATTTTGAAAAAAAAATAACTTTTTTAGTTGAGGCAATATGGTTTTCTTAAAAAAAACAACTACAAAAACAATGGAAAAGAATTTCATGTTATATACATACAGGTATTAAAAAATATTTTGATAGATTACTACATAGAAAATTGCTACATAAGCTTGAAATGTATAAATTTAAAAAAAAAGTAATCAAGTGTGTTGAAAGTTTCTTTATAGGTCAGAAATTCAGAGTAAGAGTAAATGAATTAGTATCAGCGTAGTATTATGTGGGGAGTGGTGTGATACAGGGAAGAATACTTGGACCTTTGCTATTCATTATAAACATTAATGATATGATAGAACTCGAACAAAAAAGAACCATTCTGTTATTTGCAGATGATGCAAAGATATACAAAAGGATAACAAAGGTAGATTATGCAGAGTTACAGAACTGTTTAGATAAATTAAAAAAATGGTTAAAAAAGGGTGATCCAAAGAGAAATGCAGATAAGTGTAGTTTAATTAAATTAAACAGAAACAAAATTTCACATCTTAAATACAATTTAAATGAAAAAGCATTAGAAGAAGTCAAATAAGCACCTGACGAAAGTGTTATCTTTGACAATGAACTATCCTTTAGAGAGCACATTCATACAAACACCAGTAAAGCATAAAAAATACTAGGATTGATAATAAAAAAACTTCAATTTTATGTATAAGGGGTTTTTCATTTGTCTGTACAAAGCACTAGTGAAATGTCAAGTTAAATATGCATCTACTGTTTGGTCTCCATATAGGATAGCAACAATCAAAGACATACAAAAAGTACAGAAAAAGGCTACAAAAATATTTAAGGGCTGTAAAAATAAGAATTATAAGGACAGACTTAGGTATCTTGGGTTATCATCTTTGTCAGAGAAAAGAATAAGGAGAGAGATGACAGAAACATTCAAAATCATTTATGGATACTATCAACTGTGCCTCACCCCTACTGTTAAAAATTTGTACATTATAAAAAATACTACTATAATTCATTTACAACGAAAAACGTTGCGGCGCATTATTTTTTATAACTATTTGTTTTACTAAAGTTTTGTAGACTATATGCGCCCGCAACGTTTTTCGTTGTAAATGAAATTATATGAATATTACTTTATACTTTTTAGGGCGCGAGAAAAACGTTGTTTTTTTAAATGTATTTTTTATGATGTAAAAATTATTTTCTATTTTTTGTTTTTGAAATTTTTTAAGCATTTGAGTTTTTTTTCGCTAAGTGAAAACAGACCTATAGTGTGCACGCATGCATCCGATACGCACATATATAATAGCAGTCTTAGCCGATCTCAAACAACTAAGAAAGGAAAGAATGAAAAAGAGAATGAGAGAGAGAAAGAGAAAGAGAGAGAGAGAGAGAGAAAAAAAAGAGAGAAAATAAAAGAGAAGGAGAGAGAAAACAAAGTCGCTCGCAAGTTGTTAGCATGCATGCGATGATGCGATGCATGCACAAGAGAGAGAGAGAGAGAGAGAGAGAGAGAGAGAGAGAGAGAGAGAGAGAGAGAGAGAGAGAGAGAGAAAAGAGACAAAGAGAGAAAGGGAGGGAGGAAAAAGGGAAGACAGAGAATAAAGTCTCAAACAACTAAGTAACCTAATAACAACGTTGTAAAAAGAAAAAAACGTAATGAACTCAAGTTACAAAATAAATGGACAGAAAAGACACAAGAAAGTACAGCTTTTGCCTAAGAATAGTTGATAAATGGAATCAGCTCCCAAACAGTGAGGTGTTGTCAAAGAGTGTGAATGAATTTAAAAACAACATTGATATGTTGTGGAAAGAGACAGAATAAATAAAAGAAACCAAAGATGGAAAGACAAAAAGTCTTTATACTTTTGTCTAATTTACTCTACTTTACTTTAAAAATTTTAAATAAAAAAATACATTTTTTTAAACAATGTTTTTTTCGCCCTAAAAAATATAAAATAATATTCCTTTGAGCCTGGCTAAATTTTGATAATAACATGGTCACATTATGGTAACATACTTTTAAATAGTTTTTAATTCATATACAATTTTTTTATAACTATTTGTTTTCCTAAAGTTTTTAGGTTGTAGCCTATATGCGCACAACGTTTCTCATTGTATATGAATTAGAAACTGTTATAAAGTATGTTACCATAATGTGACCAAGTTATTCAGAAATTCTGCCAGGCTCATAGGAAAATTATTTTATACATTTTTAAGGCGCAAGAAAAACGTTGTTTTTAAAAAAAATGTTTTTATGATGTAAAAATTATTTTCTACTTTTTCGTTGTTGATGGGTAAAATTTATTTAATTGTGCAGTGCACTTTTGTGACTTTTGTTTTGAAAAAAAGCGCTATATAAAAAAACCTGTATAATAATACATACATTGATTTTAAGTTACAAAGTAAAAATAACTCTCTACTGTACGTAAGTACTGCCGATGTACTTTTAGCTTGTAGCAGATTACAGAAATTATTTTTTAATTTTACTTGTAATGAAGTAAAATGCTTGGACATACTTTTATTCGTTACATGTCCACTGTAAAGCGTTACAAAGTAATTAATAAAACTTATTGACAAATGCATAATGTTTAAATGGGTATCTCCTTTCGGTCATCAGTTATTTTTGAAGGCAAACGGGCATAGAAATGTTTTTGAAAATTTATCTCTAACTACCAGCCCCCCGGTCATCAGCCATTTCTGAGAACAAAATCGCATAGAGGTTAAGAAATTTATTTGAAAATGAACCTCCAACCAGTGTTATTTTAGTTCAGTAAATAATTCTAGTTCTTATTCTTATTTTATTATCATTTTTTATTATTATTCTATTCAACTTCATCTTAAAATTTTAGTTTCTATTATTATTTAGTTTCATGAAATTAATTATGCTTTTATCTAATAACAGTTTTGAAAATAATTTTAGTTTTAAGTTTTATTTTATTCAGATAAAATAGTTTTTGTTTTTATTTGTTTTTAGTTAGTTCATAGTTCTCCAAATATTTTTCATTCATTCTGTATACATTGTGTCACAAAGAAAGACAACAAAAAGAAAACAATGGATTTTTATCGACATGCAAATTTTAAAAAATAGTAGCAAAATCATTTTTTTAAGTTTAAAGAAAACTCTTATCTCAAGAGATTTCTTCATACGTTTACGACAGCCTGCAGTCACAATGCTGCATACAGAAAAAAATCCGCTCAACGTACGCCTGTGAGGCTGTGGATCTTATCAGATCTTGGGCATGCATGAACAGTTTGTTCTAACATCATTTTTTTCTCAAATTAAAGTGCATTGTCACATACGATATTGCTTACATCCATGGTGTATCTATTTAGTTGAACTTGTATATTACTAGTATTTTTTGATTCATTAGGAGATTCAAATGTCTTAAGCTTATTAATAAGATACTTGAAACGCCTAAGAACTTTATCATTTTTATCAATTTTTGACTCTATATGAACATAATCATTTTCAATAATTTCTAACTCTGTATTAATGAGAGAGAGAAAACTTTTTCCTAGCATTTAGCAATGGTGTTGAACTGGGAGGGGTTGAACAACCAGCTGCAGTGCGTGTGCCATGCATTGCATTCTCCTGAATTTAACCTTTTCTGGAAGGTCCATGATCTGACTCAATCTTTTCTTTATCGTTATTGGTTTCGTCATTTTTCACCTCTGCGTCTGAAACCTCATTGTATAACTGTTCATACTGTGACTGTAGTAGTTTTGCAGTTTTCATGATGTTGGCTTCATTGTCTGTCAGACAGTTTCTCAACAGTATTTGGGTGCTTGATTTCCATCAAATTGAAAAAAGCATGGATTGGCCTTTCCATCGACTGATAAAAAAATATGCAAAAATTCCCAAGTAAGAACTGTGTTTCTTTGTCCAGCCATCCAAACAAATTGTCACACGTCCGGCAATAGCAAGAAGGCTCCTCAACTGCTTCGATTTAGATTCCAACTTTTCATTCATTAACTTTGAAAATGACGCAGACCCTTCAACAAAATGACAAAATTCAATGCCATAAATTGAAAATATAATTCCGAAAACCTCAAAAGTACGAACGAAAGAAATAGTATAGTTTCAAATTAAGAAAAGTACATTTTTATGGAGAAAAAACGTTTAAAACGTTTAAAAACTGTTTACCTGGCAGATTGAATTTTGAATCCCCAACGTTCCACATGTACAAAAAAAAAGGTGTTAAAAGTATTGAAACAAACAGTTTAAGAATTATTTATCTATTAACTTGGTTATAACTCTTTGTTAGAGTTGCATGTCTTCCCTCTTTCTTTTTCTGGTTTTACGTCTATCAATGTGATTGCTTATTCAATATATCGTGTCTCTAATATTGTGCTCAGTTCTTGCGTTGCGTTCTCTGTATAGTGTAATTTACAACAGGTTATTGGCCCAATCACTTGTTAGTATTTTTTGTTTACAGTTTTTGCTTTGTAGAAAATGCACTTTTGCAAACAGCAAATTGAGTAGCTTACGTGAAATAACAACTGGAGAACGTGGAAGTTCCGTATGACCATTCTACTGCGAGGAATTAAAAATTTATTTGATGTGGAAGGAGGATTGACGTTACCACATCAACCAGCCGTCGGTGCAAGGGATGAAAAAATGGTGAAATTCTGCAAAGAGTACGACTGTTACAATCAGGCAGAAGTAATAGCTCTCCATGTTCTGCCTGTCAACCAAAGTTCTAATTATGGTCATGAGACTTCAGTCAGCAAAAGAGATGTGGTTAGAACTTGAAGGATTGTTTGGTGGCGGAGACTTAACTGGGAAACTCTACACTTTCAGAATGGAGTTTTTCAGCAGCCAAAAGATAGAAACGGAAATGTCGGTTCAATTGTCAAAAGTAAAAATACTGTTTAACAATTTTAATGTTGAATTTCAGAGGCAAGGAAAAGTTGCCAGATTTTCTTATGATTCTAAAAATGTTGAATTCTCTTTCAAATAAATATCTTCCATTTATAACAAACTAAAAAACAATGAGTGCATCTAAAAGAGATATCGACAGACTCACCACAAAGCTCTGTGTTTTTCATGGAGAATTTTTCAGAATGCAGCATGAGCAAATAGAAACAAGAGAAGAAGCCTTAGTAGTCCACAATGGAAGGAGAAATTTAAAAAAACAGGCCAACAGAGAAAACAAGTGTTTTTATTGCAAAGGCAAAGACCATTTCATAAAAAAATGCCAGAAGCATATCAGAGATGGCAGACTTCAAAAGTCAGAAGAAAAAATGACGATTGGGACGATTGTTTTTGTAACAGAAGTTAGTGATGATTGTCACAGCATGCATGCAAATCCTCGTTGTATTATAGCTACATGTGCGTGTGTTTTTTGTTTTTGATTTTGTGCATGCTACAGTTTTAAGCACAATTGATTATAGTAAGGAGTTTGGACTAGCCGTAGCACAATGGTAAAAACAGTTATGCTATCCTGCCGTCATGGGTTCAAATCTCAGTCACGGCGAGGCGTAATTCCTTGAGCAAAGAATTCACACTGCTCAGGCCAACTCAACTTTTCATCCTTTACTGGTCCATAAATGAGTACCAGTTTCACGACTGGGGTGTGATAGGGCTCGACACATTCGGATCTTGGAGACACTGTGTGATCCCATATGCACAAACAGTTTCCGGCGCTGATAAATTTATATACATTATTTTGTGTGCTAATAATGAAATACTTGGTTTTTTGAAATATTAGTGTTTAGTATTTGGTATTGGCAGCAATTCTTTTTTAGTTGAGAACTGGTATGGTCAATACTTTTTCAATGTCTATTGGAATATGGTATTGTCAATACAATTTCTAGATATTGTTAACAAGCTGCAGGCGTGTAATAAATGGAAATTACGCAATTGTACACCGTCAGTTCCATTGATCAAAAATGTTTTGCCTGTCTAAGATTATTATTACAAGAGTTTTTATTAGCCGAATACATTACATCAAACGTTCAAATTATTGACGCTGTCATACGAATGCATGGCACGAAATGTAGAGGTGCGCTGCAATCACAAATTGATATATGATGATATTTTAAAAAATGCCTAATTTTCAATGGACTATCTCTAGTTATTAAGATTCTTATTATTTGTTTTTAATTATTTTACGTTTTTGCTCATGTTTCAACGTGTGTATTTTTATTTTTGACATATTTCAAACAAATCATTGAAATTTGCATGTGTTCGTTTTTCGAACATTGGTGCAAAAGACTCCTGAAAACGACTTGAGTTTTAACCTTAAAGAACTTTATTATTTACAGTAAAAAACTTATAAAACGAGTGTCAATCAATAAACAAACTGAAAAAATCTTAAATTTATTTTCTGGCGCTATCACTGTCTAACTGCAGCACAGTTCACCATTATTAAAACAAAAACGTTTTTGTCTCTCTACGCAAATTGTGTGGTCAGCCACGTGTATATATATTTTTAAAGTTTCAAACTGGTAGCAAATTATTGCATTAGATGCAAAGACTTTGATGTTATTTTAAGATTAGTTAAAACCCTTATCCAGATAGAGGGATAGCCATTGAAATGATGAAACCCTGTAAAATGAGCCATTTCGTCTTCCGTTAGATCAAAACTCTGTTGCTGTATTCTTTGATTTCATTGACTATGCAAGCATGAATGACACTAGTGTAACACAACCTGAACAGCTAGTTAAAAGCAGTTTTTAACTCCTCATGGACTTTTTCAGAATTTGCTATTTAAAAAAAATCCACCTTGCCCAATGTAGATATCAATCTTGTTAAAATTTTTGTCCGAGTGGCACTGAATCAACTTGAAAAAGCATCTATTAACCTAAAGAGCCATTTAACTGCCTAATACCATCTCGCAAAAACAGCAATTCTTATATATGACAAATTTTCTGAAGGACTGCTTGGGAGCAATAATGTCTACGTCATTATGATCATCATCAATATCTTGTTAAAAAAACCATGTTCAACACTTTTGGTTTACGTTTTTCATTTCAAACAAAGAAAATATTTCAATTAATAAACGAAATTATCACGAAACAATATTACTAACTCAGCCGAATCGCTACTATCCACTCATTTGCA
>OZ022238.1:22331168-22441168 GCA_963978895.1 Erpobdella octoculata | reverse complement strand
ATGTTGTTTTTTTCGTAGGCTGTTTTTCCTATACCATCAAATAAACAGTGTTTTTCATAGGCGGTTTTTTCACTATCACCCAATAAATGTTGTTTTTTTTGTAGGCTGTTTTTTCCTAAATCATCCAATCAAATAGAAGACCATTCCAAAACGTGTCCAAGTGAAAAATCATCTGCTACTAACTATTTTAGTCACACGCTTCGCTTGCGAAGCGTGCGTAAAGTTATTACTATATTAGCGCATTAGTGTTGTTTTTGTGCTTAGAGTGCGGTTTGAGTGCGACTAATATGTAAAAACTCACACGCTTCGCGCGCGAAGCGTGCGTCAAATGCTGGTTCCCTACTATAAAAGCGCAATGATGTAATATGTATTATGTATTATGTCACCCGATTAGCATCTACAGGTCTGAAAAAACTCACGTTGATAGATTATGAGACGCTGAACACGGTTTGTTAGGGCACTTTTTTGTTAAAATGTTTAAATAAAAAGTTATTAGCCGCGAAAGTTCTACGCTTTGCGGATATATATAATGCATCGTACGTCATCACTTAATATAAACAAGTTGAAAATTAATATTAACGACAATTTACTAATTTGCAATTATTATTCTTCTTATTTTAATTATTAATAATATTATTAATAACGAAAATTAACTAATTTGCTAATATTATTCCTATTATTGGAAAGTTTTACGCTTTGCGGATATATTTAATGAAATTATTATTAACGACATTTTACTATTTTGCAATTATTATTCCTTTTAATTTAATTATTTATAATATTACTATTAACAAAGATTAACTATTTTGCTAATATTATTCATATTAATGGAAAGTTCGACGCTTTGCGGATATATTTATTTTAATTATTAATAATATTATTATTTAAGAAAATTAACTAATTTGCTAATACTATTCCTATTGTTGGAAAGTTCGACGCTTTGCGGATATATTTTGAGCATACGTCATAACTCAATATAAACAAGTTGAAAATAAATAAATCACATCGGCGGGTTTTCCCAATATCAGCCATTGAAGGTTGGGTTTTTTTGTAGGCTGTTTTTTTCATTATCAGCCATTAAAGGTTGGGTTTCTTCTTAGGATTTTTTTTCACTATCTCCCAAAATATGTTGTTTTTTTCGTAGGCTGTTTTTTCGATACTATCCATTAAATATTGTGTTTTTCGTAGGCAGTTTTTTCACTATCACCCATTAAATGTTGTTTTTTTCGTAGGTTGTTTTTTCCGATCAAATGGAATGAATATTGTGTTTTTCGTAGTCGATTTTTGCACTATCACACAATAAATGTGGTTTTTTTAGGCTATTTTTTGCAATATAGCCCATTTAAGGTTTTTTCGTAGGCATTTTTTCCAATATTATCCAATCAAATAGAGGACCATTCCAAAATGTTTTCATGTTAACAATCATCTGCTACTGGCTGACATAGTCACATGCTTCGCTTGCGAAGCGTACGTAAAGTTATTACTATATTAGCGCATTGGTGTTGTTTTTGAGCTTAGACTTCGATTTGAGTGCGACTACCGTTACTATTAATATGTAAAAACTCACAGGCTTCGTCCTTTAAATAAAAAACAAATTCAAAATATGAAGTTATTATGTTTCAATTTTGCAACTTCGGTTTTAATTCTGGCCTAATTATGATTTTAATAAATCGACTAATGTAATGCAATCTCATGGAAAATATAGAGATATTAGATTCAAAAAACTGGCCAAACGAATCTCTTGGTGAAGTTGACATTAATTACGGGGTCAATAACGTTTGTCAACTATGTGAACAATTTCATTTGGATGAAACTAATATTATAAGAGGTTTCAGATACTACAAATTAAATAAAGAAAATGGTGAATACGAGGTACCTGAAGATTTGCAGCCTTTTTACAAAGCCGTTGCAACTATACCAGTTTCTACCAGTGAATGTGAACGAAATTTCAGTTCCATGAATGAGATTTTTCACCACTTCGAACATCTTTAAACACTGAAACTATAACGGCATTGTTGTTTATTAATAGCGTTGGGCCACCGGTGCCACGATTTAACGCACAAATTTATGTAAAATCATGGCTGAGCAAGGGATGTCATTTGGCTGACGACACTAACAGTCGTAAAAGCGAAAAAAAGAAGACGAAACCTACAAATTATTGTGGGATTTACCGGATTAATTAATTTGAATTAGTTAATAAAAATACATTTATGACATTTATATAAAAGCAATTTAAAGGATTGATTTTGATTCTATTACATTTATATATATACGATACGACATTCATTTACAGTTATTAATATTATGATGTTTTTTTTTATTGTTGTGTTGTGTTGTGATGTAATTGAAGTTATATGCTTTTTACAAAAATTGAAACTGCCAAACTTATTTAAATTAATTTTTTAATTACATAATATCGACCTTCCATAATTCAATTTATATTCTCAAATGAGTTGAATTAATTTAAATTCAAGCAATAACGGCGTAATGACGTAATAAAGATAAAAGTGGATCATTTTGAATTTCCAAAAAGGTTTAAATCAAAAATAATATAAAACGGCATATTAATTTATTGAAGCATATAAAATTTCCACCGTTAATTTTCTTTTTTAATCGGCGTTCCGGTTCGTGAAATTTTCCATTTCGAGCACTGCATGCTTCGCCTGCGAAGCGTGCGTAAAGTTATTACTATATAAGCGCATTGGTGTTGTTTTTGAGCTTACAGTGCTGTTCGAGTGCGACTACCTTTACTATTAATATGTAAACACTCACACTCTTCACGCGCTAAGCGTGCGTCAAGTGCTGGTTCCAAACATAAAAGCGCAATGATGTATGTATTATGTATTATGTCACCCGATTGCCATCTGAAAAAACTCATGTTGATAGATTATGAGATGCTGAACACGGTTTGTTAGGGCATTTTTTTTGTTAAAATTTTTATATAAAAGAGCAAACGTCAGCATGACAATTTACTAATTTGCTATTATTATTCCTCCTATTTTATTTATTAATAATATTGTTATTAACGAAAATTAACTAATTTGCTAATATTATTCCTATTATTGGAAAGTTCGACGCTTTGCGGATATATAAAAAACAACGTACGTCATCGCTGAATATAAACAAGTTAAAAATAAACAATTCACCAAAGTAGTAGCCGACGGGTTTTTCCCAATTTTTAGAATACGTCGTAACTCAATATAAACAAGTTGAAAATAAATAAATCACCGAAGTAGACCATCGGCGGGTTTTTATTCGATATTAGCATTTACAGTTTAATTTTTTTTCGTAGTCTGTTTTTTCCGATACCATCCAATAAATATTGTGTTTTTCGTAGGTTGTTTCTTCCGATCCCATCCAATAAATATTGCGTTTTTCGTAAGCGGTTTTTTCACTTTCACTTAATAAATGTGTTTTTTTCCGTAGGCGGTTTTTTCCAATATCGCCCATTAAAGGTTTTTTCCGGAGGCAGTTTTTCCAAAATCATCCAATCAAAGAGAAAACTATTCCAAAACGTTTTCAAGTGAAAAATCATCTGCTACTGGCTAGAATAGTCACATGCTTCGTTTACGAAACGTGCGTAAATTTATTACTATAATAGCGCATCGGTGTTGTTTTTGAGTTTAGAGTGCGATTTGAGTGCTACTACCTCCATATTAATATGTTAAAACTCATACGCTTCGCGCGCGAAGCGTGCGTCAAGTGCTGGTTCAAACATAAAAAGACAAACATAAAAATACTCATAATAAATCATTATAAACAATATGATTAATAACATGCAGGTTTTACAAATTAAGATAGTAACTAGCGGGGTTACCCGGCGTTGCCCGGGGTTCTTAGAGGTTTTTTAATAATTTTCTTACTTGCTCCGCTCGCTCTCGTTTTCTCTCCATTTCCCGTTTACTCTCCCGCTCCCACTCGCTTTCTCGTTCCCGTGCCCGTTTGCTCTCCGGTTTCGGCTTACTCTCCTGCTCTCAATCTCTTTTACAAATCCACTTGCTCTTCTGCTCGTTCTTCCGTTAATTTTTTAATTTATTAAATTTATTAAAAGTAGGAAAATTTTGCTAAATCTTTTGAGAACATTTGTTAAAATACACTATGTCATATACTCCTCGTTATCAACTATTTTGGAAAAAAATGAAATTTATGAAAAATGTTTTAGAAAAATACACAACGACTACCCTCTTCTCTTGCACATCAGTTGTTTTAGTAAGAAAAAGCTTAGTATTAGTAGGATAAAATTTTTGGAACGTGGGGTTTAAACATCTTGACCCCAAGGTTTTTTTGAAATAAAGTCTTTGACTCCTTGGTTTCTTTAGCGGCATTGAAATGGCAAAAAATCTGTTAGGAATTTTGTCAACTAGATTCTTCCAAACAAAGTTTTTATTGAAAAGTTTCTAAATATTATCGATACAGTCTGTTTTTGTGTTTATGGTTATGTTCAACTTATTTGATTGTACAGTGCCGTTTACATTGTTTTTTTAACGTAATATGGTGTTTTATTTAACGAACTAAATAAATCGTAAACAAAACATAATTAAAAAGACAGGTTCTCTTTCGTATTTTTCAAACTCGAATACAGTTAATTGTTTTTTCAATTAAACACTTAAAGTTTGAAATTTGATTAATAAACTTGATTTTAATTCCAGTTAATTAATATATAAAAATTTATATATTATATATTAGTTACTATCTTAATTTGTAAATATAAATATATATATATATATATATATATATATATATATATATATATATCTATATATATATATATATATATATATATATATATATATATATATATATATATATATATTTACATATAATTCTTTATATGTATATCTCTTTTTTATCATACAATCTGTAGTTCTGAGGACAGGTCGTAGGCTTTTTAGAATATTTTTTTAAAATTATTTTAAAAATTATTTTGGAAAAACAATTCATATTTCGGGAACGGGATATATATATATATATATATATATATATATGTGTGTGTGTGTGTGTGTGTGTGTGTGTATTTATATATATACATTAAACTCCGCCTCGCTAATTGCGAGCCAGTCCCAAGCCTGGATAAAGGAGGAGGGACAGTTAAAGTACTTAGGTGCTTCCTACATACAGCCAATTCAATCTTAAAACACGGTGTAAAGGACTATAAACTATCCAAAAAAAAATCTACATACATACATATATATATATATATATATATATATATATATATATATATATATATATATATATATATATATATATATATAAAATATATATATATATATATATTAATATATATATATATTAATATATATATATATGTGTGTGTATTTATATATATACATTAAACTCCGCCTCGCTAATTGCGAGCCAGTCCCAAGCCTGGATAAAGGAGGGGGGACAGTTAAAAGTACTTATGTGCTTCCTACATACAGCCAATTCAATCTTAAAACACTTGGTGTAAAGGACTATAAACTATCATTAAAAAAAATCTGCATACATACATATATATATATATATATATACTTGTATAATTATACACAAAGACATACATACATAAATATACGTTCCATAATTAGAATACAGTTATATATAAACACATACCAATCAGGATACACGTATATAAGCAGACATATACCTACATACAAAAGCGACGCACAACATAATGGCTCACAATTAAATGCAAACTAAATAATTCAATTTTGCACACTATAAAAATATTAGATGCACACTATAAAAATAATTTTTGCACACTACAAAATTAAATTTTGCACACTATAAAAATAATTTTTGCACACTAAAAATTTATTTTTGCACACTATAAAAATAATTTTTGCACACTATATTTTGCACACTACAAAATTAATTTTTGCACACTATAAAAATAATTTTTGCACACTATAAAAATAATTTTTGCACACTATAAAAAAAGTTTTTGCACACTATAATTTCAGTTTTTCCACACTATATTTTGCACACTATAAAAAATGTTTACACACTATAACTCTAATTTTGCATACTGTATTTTGCTCACTATAAAAAAACTTTTTGAAAGCAATGTAATTGGGAAATATGTTTTATGGTATGCATTTCAAATAGAAAATTTATTTTTTAAAGAAATTAAAGATTGTAGCAAATGATTTCATGGTATGATGTTGAATGAGATTGAAATGCTTAAAAAACCTCAAAATCTATTGCACCAATAGAGCTTTTGTTGCTTTGGCTGGGCGACCTCTTTTTCTTTTGATTCCAATTGGGATGTTTTTTGCTGCAGGTGGTGGGACTGCCAGCTTCAGTCGAATAGCTAAACCAACAATGTGTTTGCAAAGCATTTTTTGAAGAATGCAGGGCAGTTGCATTCTCCGTTCAGCCAGTCATTTTGATCTTTTGGTAAAATTGTGGTCCAAGAACAAAAAGCATTGATTTTAAACTCATCAAAAGTCTCCCAGTTGTTAATTTCATTAGAGCTTTCTGTTAATTTTTGCAGCAATGTTGTACACAACTCCACTCTCAGTTGATTTTGGCTTTATGGTTTTTTTCATCTTTGCCCACTGGTGAGAGCTAGTCCACAGCTCCAAGTCAATTTTTGGAAAAGCTTTGAATTCCATAATTCTCGATTCATAATTTTGGGACCATTTTTCAATCCATTCAATCAGTCCAACAGTACATATAAAAGAATGATTAATTATAGTTAGCAAATATTAATTATAGTTAGCAAATATTAATTATAGTTAGTTAATATTAATTACAGTTTGCATTTATTAATTATAGTTTGCATTTATTAATTAAAGTTTGCATTTATTAATTATAGTTTGCATTTATTAATTATAGTTTGCATTTATTAATTATAGTTTGCATTTATTAGTTATAGTGTGCATTTATTAATTATAGTTTGCATTTATTAATTATAGTTTGCATTTATTAATTATAGTTTGCATTTATTAGTTATAGTTTGCATTTATTAATTATAGTTTGCATTTTATAATGTGCAAAATATTAAAATAGTGTGCATTTAAATTGAAGCGCAACATAATACACTGAGACACTAATTAACTTAATAAAACCCCAATAAAATAAACTAATTACTCAAATATACGTAAGATGTGACATCTAGATCTTATATATCCCCCCTCTTCCGAAGAAAACACTTGGTGTTTTTAAGACTGCTTATAAATTTCTGTTTACAAGCAGTTTCTTGGTAGCTTGATTTTTTTTAAGCTTGCTTTCAATCACATGCTCTTTGCGTGTTGTGTCAACTGGGCGAGCATCTCCAAAAATTCAAGATTTCAGTCTGTTTTCTTCAATTACTCCACCCAACTTGCTTTTTGGCAGAAAACTGAGCTATGGTCTTTTTTTGGCAAATTCAAAGCTTGAAGTCGCATCCGTGTTTCTTTCTGTGTTTTGATAAGAAAGAAAGTCAGAAAACCGATTTTGTAAAATTTGCCCGATCTTTTTGCTGGGGGATGTTTTAGTCAGGAGTTGATTTCAGTGGCTGACGGCAAACATTTTCTACTGCAGCCATCGACCTTTAACCATGACTAGATCACAGAACAGATTCTTCACGTATCCCACTTCTGTGGTTTCTCTGAACTAGTCTGGTTTAATTTTAACTATTGCTGTTGAAGCTACTCGTACTGTGCCCTTGATCAATACACATGGTCTTGTTCCTCCAGTACTCTGACGTGGGTGTACTAACGATTTCTTTACCAAAATCTCTGTACAGCCAGTGTTCCGCAAGACCTTCACGGGTTTTCTGTTTATATAGCCTTCGTTAAATTAAAGTCTTCCTGCTGAATGAAAACAAACATTCGCTATGACTGGCAACTTCTATGACGCAGACACACTTCAATTTGACCTCATTCATTTTACCTTAAAGGACCGTGGCAGAGCATGCATTTACTACCCCCAGAATCTTTGTTTGGTGGTGTCATAGTAGCATCTCTACGACTTTGACACATAGATAGACTTCGGTCAGTTCTGTGGCTATTCTGTAGACAATCTTTTGCCATATGTCTAATTTGTTGACATGTGTGACAACGGGGACCAGCCATTCCCGTATAACTGACCGGCTGACCCTGACTCCAACCAATCCTGCTATTGTTCTAAATTTTTGCTAACCTTTTTTCTGGATGGGCTTGATTGTACTTGTTGACCCAACAACTCAGTTCATTGACATCGCCGCTGTCTTTCTCCAACAAGTACTCAACCATTCGCGACCGGCTCTTTTCAAAGAACTGCTCCTTCAGAAACGAAAACAATACGCTTTTCGTACCCGCAAGATCAACCCAACGCTTGAGATAGCTATTTAGTTGCACTGAATACTGTTCCCAAGTCTCTTCTCGTTCAGGCTTTGACTCTCGAAACTTTATGCGGTAGTTTTCTGCCGACTTCCCTAAACAACGGAGTGCCTTTTTTGCCGTCTAATAAACCCGCATCTGACTATCGCTGAGCTGGCCAAATACTTCGAATATCTTCAAACTCAGGAACGACCCTAATCTTTCCGAGGGTGATCAGTGGCTTTTGCCAATAATTCAAATTTCACCAAAAATGCGTCGTTGTCATCAACTTTGAAATACTTTGGGTAAAGAATCTTTGTTACCTCTACCGACGGCTTTGTCTCTTTTTTTTACATGGCACTCCAAATCCAGCTTTTTCAATTCACGCTGTTATTCACGTTTACGCTCTTCCCGTTCACGTTCAAGTTCAGCCTTTTTTTCTTTACGTTCATGTTTAAGTTCAGCTATTTTTTCTTCACATTTAAGTTGAGCCTTTTTTTCTTCACGTTCAGCCTTTTTTACTAGTCTTATATTAGCTCGCTTTGTGATGTTACTCGTTTAATCGTTTGAACGGACTGTCTGTTGTCCAAGGGTATTTATATATATATATACTAGCGGAATGCCCGGCGTTGCCCGGGGTTTTTCTAGTGTTTGTTTCTCTTGCTCAGGTTTCCTTCTCCGGTTGCTTTCCAACTCCCGTTTGCTTTCCCGTTCTCGGTTTCTTTCCGTTCCTGGCCGCTTTCCCGCTTTTCCGCTCCCGTTTGCTCTCCCGTTCTCGGTCGCTTTCCCGTTCCCGCTCCCGCTTGCTCTCCCGTTCTCGGTCGCTTTCCCGTTCCCGCTCCCGCTTGCTCTCCCGTTCTCGCTCATGCTTGCTCTCTCATTCCCGTTCTCGCAAGCGCTCATTTTCTCTTTTTCATTCTTTCCTAGCTTCTTTTAGCCCATAAAACATAAAATAGATTTGGCTAAATCTTGCTTGAAGCTTTCAAACGTTGTTACGTAACCTAAATTTGAATTTTATTACGCAATTACCGATTTTGAATTTTATTATTCACCCCCGAATATATATATATAGTTCCCGCTCGCTCACCCGCTCCGCTCCGCTCATTTTGTGACGGATTTAAAAAAATTTTCTCTATATTTGATTTTCCTTGACTCTCAAGGTTGTGTGAAAATTTTATTACGATCGGATGAATGGTGTAGCAATGCATAAAGGACATACATACAAACATTCATATATATATATATATATATATATATCACATATATATACATATATATATATTAATTTAATTAAATATTTTCGATTTTTTAGTGAGTGTCGGATAATTGTGAAGATAATTAAAAAAGTGTGAAGACTAAAAAGTAGAAAATAAAAATAAATAAAAAACTTTTTAAAAACTAGTCTTATAATGCACTAAAAAGTAGAAAATAAAATCTTACGTCAAATTGATCATCCTGTTGTTCGCCATGATAAGACTAAGGTGCTCGCTAAGTTATACAGATCTGTTCATTAAATTCAAACTGAGCACCCTGGTTTTATCATGGCAAGCAACAAGATGATCAATTTGACGTAAGATTTTTTTCTACTTTTTAGTGCATAATAAGACTAGTTTTTAAAAAGCTTTTTATTTATTTTTTTCTTTACGTTCTATTCTCCTGTTTTTTTCTTTATCTTCTAATTTCATGACATATCTCCCCAAATCTTCCCCGGAATAGCCCAGAGACTGTCCCATTTTTATAAAATTTTCTGCATAAGTCATCTCTGGCAGGAAAAAAATTCGGTCACTTATGATCAAATAACTTCCATGAAAAAATATTTAAGTATTTATAGGACCAGATATGCGTAAATATGTCGAGGTCACCAATGTAAACATTGCCGAATTAGCTTGCTAGCAAATCGTAACGTTGAAGCTTGAAGTTATTTATAGGACAATATTTCTCTAATTTTAATTCCGGCTTAATTCTTCTTTTGAAATATTATTTAAAATTTTTCACGTTGTAGAAAACCCCTTTATTATAACAACTCTTTTGATTCTATCAGATAACTTTTGTCAACTTGTCTAACTACAGAGTCTATTCTCTAAAACTTACTTAATTTCACACTACCTAAAACTACCTCTCAGAGAAAACCTATTTTTTTTACCTGAACACGCTTTCACAACTTTTTTTTATAATAGTTTATAGTCCTTTACACCAGGTGTTTTAAACAGGGACGTCATTTGAGTGGGACAAGGAGGGCAAGGATTTTCCAAATATTTTTTATTTTTGGAAAAAAAAAATTAACTACAACATTTTTGGAGTTTTTGAAAAAGTTTTTGAAAAAGTAACTGTAACTACACTCTCCCGGCCATCAGCGTTTAAAGAAAAAGTTTATAGGTTTTAGGAATTGTTTTTTTTATAGAAAAGTAGCTATCAAAATTGGATACAGGATTTTGGGAACTAGGGAAAGCGCCATGCGTTAGCAAATGTATAATTGTATAATTTCAGTTGATTAGTTTTTAATTTTAAAACATTAAAATATTTGTAAATACTTGCACACTGTATTTTGCCATTTCATCATCAGTGCAAATTAAAAAATTTTTCCCATGCTGCAATGATCAAAGTTGGTACCACACTTTGAAACGGGACTTCATCTTAGGTTTTTCAGCACGGGCCGACATTATTGTGCCAAGTCACGGGTTTTTGTGATTGTAAAAATGGACAGAACCGGACTTGGGATTTGTGTCTATGTAACGGCCGTGCCTAAAAAATAGCCCGGCTAGGCTTTTGACAGTTAAGCTCAAAAAATGAACTCAGCCGGTTAAGTTGCTTAAACCAATAATTACAAGAATTTAATGGAATATGTCAAGCCACCTAGTAAATAAACAAAACGTTTTAAAAAAACACACGTGACTGCTCTAATCTAATTTTGATAATTTTCAAAGTAACATAATGAAAAAGTACCTATCTACGACTACTCCCATACCCGGTTATTAACTATTTTCTATTTTGGGGAAAACAATTATAGCATTAAAAAAACAAAATTTTGGAATCTATGGGCTTAAATTCCCCCCCCTGCCAAGGTTTTGCTGAAATAACCACCTTAGTTTTAAGACTGTATATATGAAGCACCTATGTACTTCTCATCAGTAGCGTACGAGCCGGGGGTGGCAAATATTAATATGTATCTTCCAAACAGTTCAATTCAAAAAATGTTAATATGTAAAGGAGAACCGTACTGAATGGCCACTGTACTGAACGGCCACTGAGATTTTCTCATTTGTTAAATTATTTTTTACGCCCATCCTTTTTTAAATGCTTTTATTTAAGTTCACTTGTCTCTCTTTTTGTTGGTTTGTTTCTCTGTGGTTTTTGTTTAAATTTGTTTCTTTTGTATAAATAAAGGATAAAATCATAGGCGTAGTGAAAAAAAAGTTCCCCCCCACAAAATTGTCTTGTCTCTCAATTTTTCGGGCAAGCGGAGGCTTTTCAACGCTGATAAAATAACGCATTTGCTGCTTTTCGCAAGCGACTAAATTATTAAACTCTTATTCTCGTAGATGGAATCAAATGAAAATGACTCAGCAGAGCTTATGAATTGAAATCACACACAGTGACGTGCCAATTTTTCGGGCAAGCGGATGTCTCTCAATCTTGAAAAATAACGCATTTGCTGAATAAAATAAAAGTGACTATGCGTAACTTAGGAAATTAAATTACACAACTTGACATGCGCAATTTTTCGGGCAAGCGGATGCCTCTCAATCTTGAAAAATAACGCATTAAGGAATGCATTTAAAACAGCCACTTAACTTTTAAGGAGGCACAAAAGCCACGGACAAAGAAGCCATTTCAGCGACTACAAGCACTGGTGGGCAAAAGAAGTGGTGGTGATCAACAGTTTCACTTTGAGCAAGACTATTATCCTGTTTCAGCTTATTACTCAAGTCTGGATATGGTGACTACTGAATTGAAATCAAGTTTCGAAAAAAATGATCAAGATGTTCTCTGCGCACTAGTATTATTATTATTATTTATTTATTTAACGTGCTCTCTAAAAAGAAAAATTTCTCAGAGCACGAGGCGGCAGTGCCAAAATAAACGAACGAACAGAATCACACATCAGAAACAAAAAGGGTCAATATCCGTTCGTCATACGAAGAAAAAAATGAGTTTTAAGTCGTTTCCTAAAAACATAAACGCTATCGACACACGCCGGATCGGTAAGTTCAATCGGTAGATTGTTCCAGGCAGTTGGACAAGAAACTGCAAAAGCCCTCGGTCCAAACGTCCTGGTTCCGCAGGAAGGAACAAGAAGCTGACCGGAAGAAGCCGAGCGAAGGTGAGATCGGCCAGGAAACTGAGTCACCGGAATGCACAGACCGGAGAGGTACGACAGCGCAGAACCATGGAGGCATCGGTACGCAGTGAGAGATAGCTTGAAGTCGATACGCGCCTGCATGTTCAGCCAGTGTAGTCGGTCGTGAATCGCTTTAGTGACATGACCGTATCGAGGCAATCGGAGAATCAGCCTAGCCGTGGCACGCATGACACCATCAAGCCGCCTCATTAACAGATCCGGTATTCCACTGAGTAGACAATTACAATAATCAAGTCAAAACAAGATCAAAGCGCGGGCAAGTGCATGCGAAGAATCGACCGTGAGGGATTTGCGAACTGACCTCATCTGTCGTAGATGGTAGTAACTGGTGTTGACCAATTTTGCAACGTGTTCGCTGAAAGTCAGTTGAGAATCTATGATGACCCCAAGATTGCAAACCCTATCGACGAGACGAATGATGTTTCCAGCTATATTGATCTCGTCAAAGGTGCAGTGCAACCGACGTCTAGAGGATCCCAGTAGAATGACCTCTGTCTTGGAAGCATTCAACTTTAGTCGATTGCATTTCATCCATTCCATTATCTCCGAAACGCAGCCGTCCAATCTGTCCGCGAGCAAACCGATACTCTCAGTGCCGCAATGATCGTAGATTTGTAGATCATCAGCATAACCATAAATATTGAAACCACGTTGAGCAACCAGGGCAAAAACATCTGAAGTGTATGCAATGAAGAATAGCGGTCCTAGAATTGAACCCTGTGGAACACCACACACAATCGAGGACCAACCAGAAAGGATACCTCCATAACGAACACACTGCCTCCGATCGCAAAGATACGAACCGATCCACCGAAGAGCAACAGAATCAATGCCAAATGTACGCTCCAATCTGGTCACGAGGATTCCATGATCGACGCAATCGAATGCAGCGCTGAGATCGAGCATAACGAGCAGTGTTACCATCCCTCGATCGGTTGCCAAGAGAACATCCGAAGTAACCTTGAGCAATGCAGTTTCCGATAGGCAAACTGATGCTCCGGTAGAAGGTTGTGTCCATCCAGGTGATGTTGAATTTGTTTGTTAACCGCCCGTTCCAAAACCTTAGAGATGAACTGAAGATTCGAAACTGGGCGATAACTGGCAGGCAGAGAAACATCCAGCGTAGATTTTTTCAAGATTGGCGTGACCTCGGCCACTCTGAATGGGACCGGAAAGTGACCAGTGTCCAACGATTTATTAAACAGATCTGTAACAAATGGGGACAAGGTTTCTGAAAATTCTTTGATGAGCCATGTTGGCGCCGGGTCTAGACCACATGACTTGTTTGGAGAGTTCTTAATTAGGTCCTTGACGTCATCCTTAGTAAGAGTCGCAAAGTTGCTGAAACGTTCTCCAGAGAAGGTGTTGAACTCAGGCGTATCCGAATCAAGGGTAGACGCTCAGACGTCCGTGACCTTCTTCTCAAAAGAACTCATGAATTGCTCTGCAGTCAGACCATCCTGAAGAATGAAAGATCGTTTCTTTCCCATCACGGCAGACAAATCTCTTCACAGCTTGCTTGCGTTTCCTGCACTCTCCGCAATCGTATTTCGCCAGTACGCATCCTGTGCTCTCCTATAAAAATCCTGGCAAAAACGTAACTGCGCAACCCATTTATCACGGTCAGAGATCAGTCGGGTTCTTCTGTAAATTCTTTCAAGAGAACGAGCTTTTTGTTTCTGCTCGCCGCAAGCAGTATTGAACCATGGAGTGATCGGACGATAATTTCTCAAGGCTGACCGACGTGGAGCATGCTTCTCAACAAGATCGGACAGTATTCTGTTGTACATCGCAGCCAAGGAAGAAGGACGTTTGTGTTTTCCTAATATAAAGATATCAGAAGAAAGAAGAACAAGAGGTCACAAGTTCAAACTGGAAACACAAAGATTCAACGGCAACTGCAGAAAATATTTCTTCCTGACCAGATCGACTGCAATTTGGAACAACCTCCCTTCGAAAATCATAGAAGCCGAACACGTTAACGAATTTAAAAGATTAATCGACTGTCATTTCGAAATAAGCGACATTATGTACAACTATAAAAAGGATTTTTAATAATATATACATACATTTTTTTATAGAACATATATATGAACAATATTTTATATAATTCTAGATATGGGCATAGAGACATGTAGTTTGCGCCCATCATTTCCTTTATGTTTATGTTTATGTTTATGTTTATTTCATCCGGTCCAAGGCCGCTCCAGCTGCTGTCCTCAGTGCAGAGTTTGCTTGATTTGAGATCCTGTAAAAAAAGATCACGATCAAAGGTCTTCCATGCCCTGCCTGTTACCATTAGTGATACAGGATTTGGTTTCATGAGTGGCAGTCTTGAAATGATGAGAGAATGATCGGACACAGATGGAACATACACTTCACAAGCAACAGAAGATGACTGAGCTGGGTCCTTCGTGATGACAACGTCTAAGGTATGTCCGGCTTTGTGGGTTGGTGAAGAAATATTCTGGACAAGGCCAAAGCAATCCACGATCGTGTTGAATTTCATTGTCCATACATCATCCGGTTTGTCCAAGCGAATGTTGATATCTCCAACGACAAGAATATGGCAGCTGTGAACAGTTAATTCTTCAAGCATCTGGCTGAAATCCTCCAAGAACTGGTCAGAAACTCGCTCACTTCCAGGCCGGTAAATGACTACAGCAATTGTTCTAACACTCCTTAAGATAAGCATTACAGAAACGAATTCAAAAGTCTCAACTTTGCTGGTAAGATTCATTCGGCGGGCTTTGCACGATTCTTTGCAAATCCACGCAACCCCGCCCCCCAGTAGACGACCAGATTGCATCTTTTGTGTAGCAGACCTCGCCAAACGTTTTCGTTCTCGTGCCTGATCCACGCACGTGTATCCATCCGGTGTGATTCTTGCGAGAGTGATGTCTTCTGATGATTCGTGAAAAGTCTCGGCAACTGGGAAGGCATCAAGATCATGTTCAGCGATGATATTTGTCAGCGATGCACTTTTATTTCCGATCGACTGACAATTCAAATATCCAATAGTCAAGTACTTGTCTCAAACGTATGATTCTGTGTTGGAGCTTTTCAGATTTTTCCCGCAACGGGAAGTCTTCTGGTAACTATCCTGTCCCCGCGATGAACAGATTCGTCTCTCCAGCTCGTATTCTCTGCTTCATACTTTCGACTAGGAGTTTTCGTGCTTCTCTTTCTTTTGGAGTCATATCCCGATGTATAAAAACTGCTGACCAACCTCCTTCCTTCATCATTCTCAAGTTTTTTGCCAACTTGAGAAGATTCGACTGTTGATTTTCGTTTTTCAATACCAGTTTCAACGGTCTTGGTCGAGCAGGTTCACTCTCTCCTTCGATCCTTTTCCCAAGTCTAATTAAGTTAACAATTTCGACATCATCACAAGAGATTAACTTCAGCAATTCCTCGATCTTCGATTTGTCATCCGATTTGCGCTTATCAGGTGTAGACGAACTCGACTCGCCCAGCCCATAGACAACAACAGAGGTCCTTCTCCTGAGCTTATCGGCTTCCTCATCTTTGTCATCCTGTGTCTTTGCGTCGAGAGCTTTTTTAAGGCAAAGCTGTAGGCCTGATGCCTGCTCACCCTTCTCAGTCAGAACAGAATGGTGTATTTTCTTGACGCCTTCTGATAATTCGTCAACCCTTTCTTTGAAAAGATCGGACCACTTTTTTGTTGCTGTATCAACCTTATTTGAGAGAGGTTCAAGATCAACATCTGCAATTTTCTTTGTCAAAACCCTAACTTCTTCGAGGACCTCGTTGAGTTTTTTCCTATTGAGGGAAAGTTCTTTTTTCTCGTCTGCAAGTCTCTCCTCCCTTTTTCCGGAGTCTTTCTTTATGGTATCTCTGATTTCCTTGATATCCTGAGCAATCACCTCCAACCCTTTTGAACCGTCTTCGCTGCTTGTGTGAAGTCTTCCTAGCAGACTATTCATTGCCTCTGTATTGCACCTGGCACACTTATCGCACAGGCTCAGTCCCAATTTCTGAAAGACGTCGGAAGCCTCCTGTTTAGACTCCTTGCGAGTTTTAACCACATCGGCCATGCTGGGCGATAATTCAAACCACTATCAACCGACGGAAAAAACGTGAAAAAGTTGTTTACGCGTTGAAAAACCGACGGTATTGAAGTAAAACAGGCACGCAAGTCGACCCGCACCGAAAACCAAATAGTTCAGACTAATATTTAAGAGAAAATCGATGATAACATGCGCCGAAATATAGCCGGCCGTACGTAAACATAGAACGAATTCTCAATAGAAAATCAATAGATGTTGTTCTCAAAACATATCCAGAACAAAATACCTATTAAATTGTTTCTGAACACTACGGCATTGACGTGGATCCTCTTAAAAGTGAATAAAAAAATTTAAATTCATAGAAAAATCCAGCTCTAATGTAACGCTTGAAAAAAATTTCAAGAAATTTGAGTCTGCTGCAGATCTTGTCCAAACTATGTGCCGTTATGACCTGAATAGTGTTTTTCCAGTGTTCTAGAAGGGAGCAAACATACTTGCTGTAATTCCCGCAACTTCATGTTTTGCAGAACGATCTTTCAGTAAACTCCGGAGGATGAAAACCTACTTGCGTATCAATCAATCAAACTGAATTTGTATAGCGCTATTTCCATAGTGTTCAATAGCGCTCGGGCGTGAACTTATTAAACAGATGTGTTTTAAGTCCACGACGGAAAGCTGTGAGAGAAGTAGAGTTAGTAAGAGAAGAAGGAAGAGAGTTCCAGAGATAGGGACCAGAGTAGGAGAAAGAGCGTTTAGCAAAAGAATGCTTAATAGTGAAGACGCGAAAGTGACTAAGAGAAGAAGAACGAAGACCAGACTTAGGTGGGATATGTATTAAATTAGTTAAGTAGAGAGGAAAAAGTCAATTTTTTATTTTATACATTATTAAACAGATTTTAAAAATCACCCTATATCTTAGATAGGCCAATGGAGAAGAACAAGAGATGGAGAGATGTGAGAGGAGTAAGAGGTGCGAGAAACTAAGCGCGCAGCCGAGTTGAAGGCTTTAGAGAGAGGATAAAGGGTAGTGTCAGGAAGACCATAATATAGTGAATTGCAGTAGTCAATTCGAGACAAAACAAGAGAAGAGACTAGAAGTTGTAGAGAAGGGTCATCCAGAAGTGGACAAAGCTGCTTAATACGGCAAATATAGAAATAACAAGATTTAGTAACAGATGTAATTTGAGGGGTTAGAGACAAGTTGGAGTCAAAAAGAAAACCTAAGCTACGAATCAAAGAAGGAGAAATGGAAAGAGAAGATGGTGGTGGCAAAACCAAAGGAAGTGGATTTAGAGATTTAGAGGACTTATTGAAATAGATTAGTTCAAACTTGTCAGGATTAAGTTTGAGACACATAGAAGAACTCCAGGATATAATAGATTGAAGGCAGGCAGCTATTTGATTAAGAACAGACTCAAGAGAAGAGTTAGAGAAAGTAGAATAGACATGAGTCATCAGCGTACATTTGACTATTGAGAGAGTGAGAAGATATAATATGAGGAAGTTCAGAAGTATAGAGAATAAACAGTAAAGGACCAAGAATAGACCCTTGAGGCACACCATAGCTTAAAAATACAGGAGTAGATTTAGAAGATTCAATAGAAACATAGGATTATCTACCAGATAGATAAAATTTAACCCACCGGAGAGCATCACTAGTTATATTAAAAGATTTATCAAGTACATCCAACAACAGTGAGTGATCAACTGTATCAAATGCAGATGAAAAATCAATACAAAGAAGAAGGGTAGAGAGGCCAGAGTCAAAAGAAACAATGAGGTCATTATGAAGCTTAAGTAGAGCAAAGAGGCAAATAAAAGAATTTTTTACAATTTATTTTTTATCTTAACTTGTTTAAAATGTGTATATATATATTAACTTTTTTTCAGTGTTGTTCTTGTGTCTCTCGTGTATTTCGTTAGCATTTTTGGTTTTTCGCAAGAAAAAGTGGGAACGAGTCAAGTCAAAACTATTCTATTCTTATCAAGTACTAGCGGGTTTTTAGAGGTTTTTCTAATGCTTGTCTCTTTCGCTCCCGTTTTCTTTCCCGCTTGCTCTCCCACTCCGGGTCGCTTTCCCACTCCGGGTCGCTCTCCCGCTCCGTGTCGCTTTCTCGCTCCCGCTCGTTTTCCGGCTTCCGGTCGCTCTCCCGGTCCCGATCGCTCTCCGGCTTTCGGTCGCTTTCCCGATCCCGGTCGCTCTCTCGCTCCCGGTCGTTTTCCCGCAACTGGTCGCTTTCCCGTTTTTGGATTTCTATAAGGGACAGACTCACATACATTCATTTTAATTCATTTAAATTATATATATATATATATATATATATATATATATACATATATATATATATATATATATATATATACATATATATATATATATATATATATATATATATATATATATATATATATATATATATATATATATATATATATATATATATATATATATATATATATATATATATATATATATATATATATATTTAACTACCTACGCAGAGCCTACCGTGTTGCAGAGAATTCGATTGAGTTTGATCGTGAGACTCAAAAAATTAAAACTTTACTGGTGAACAATAATTTTACAAACACTGAAATAGATAAAACTATACAGGTGTTTTTGGACAAAAAGCTCGCAAATACTATGGGAGTTGTTGCTGATTGTGGAAAAAACTTCCCATAGGCCCATAGCGTTATACTATGGAGCCCAAGTGCATGGAGGACTGGAGACTGATGGAAAGGTTCTTAAAGATATTATCTCAAACAATGTCTTTGTCACTTCTCCTGATACCCACCAG
The DNA here is from genome assembly GCA_963978895.1 of Erpobdella octoculata. Lineage (NCBI taxonomy): Eukaryota > Metazoa > Annelida > Clitellata > Hirudinida > Erpobdellidae > Erpobdella > Erpobdella octoculata. The sequence goes on along the minus strand of OZ022238.1, from coordinate 22,421,715 downwards.
TTAAAAATAGTAATCTACTATTGGATGTACTTGATAATCTACTACATGGCTAAAAAAACTCATCAATTAGTTATGAAAAATAATCTGGTTAATTCTAATTTTCTCAAGAGAACCAACGTAGTTAATCAGTTTCAATGCCCTTTCCAACACGATAATAAAACTAGTTATATTGGACATACTCAAACAGCTCTGGCTAGAAGATTGACGATGCACGTTCAGGGCGGGGGTATCCGTGCTCATTTCCTGCGTGAACATAAAGCCATTCCTCTTACAAGATCAATATTGAATGAAAATACTACAATACTATCTTCTTCTAATGATATATTGCGGTTAAAAATACAGGAGGCCTTATATATACATAGAGAAGCACCGATCATGAACATTCAGCGAAATGCCTTTAATCTCACATTACAAATATTTGGAGATTATAAAACTCTAACTTGTGAGGTCAAAAATATAAAGCCCAAACTTAACAATTCTTCGGTAAAATTAACTTCTACCTGTACCCAGGGTCCTGAGATTGTCGGTGGAGTTACAGGTGGTGTGACTGATTTTGAATTACACAGTGGCTACAGTGGTGAGCCCGTTTCCAGTCGTCCCGTTCCAAGTCCTGCCACCGATATCTTTTTTGATGCGGACACTTCATTTTCTTCTTTCGAGCCGTGCGAGGAGCGGTTTGGTGATCCTGTTGAAGATAACTTAGATATCGGCCCATCGTCCATGTCGACATCTGCTATGGATCATGTCGTGGACCCTGAAAGTGGCGGCGGTGAGAGCAGTGACGGCTCTCGACACGAAAGCGTTGGCCAGCCGGTCCGCGACTACTCGTCATCTACGTGCGATCGGGTTTCGGTAGATGCGACATTGTGTGACGACCGTGCTGTTACAGCCGTGCCTGATGAGATTGTTTCGATAAATGAAGCAGTTAATGATGAAAGTCTTCTTTTGGCAAGAATGGCGGCAGTTCTGCATTGTGACAATATAACTATGCGACGTCGACGATAACGTTTTGTGTAAAATAACGTGGCATTTTAATTAATTAATTTAATTTTGGCTATTCTTCAGAGAGGGTTTCCGTTTTAACAATGTCATGGTTGCGCGAGATGTGACGTAGATCAGTCGTTTGACAATTAATATATTTTGCTTTTCGACCGTATTTTTAAATGTATAACAGTTTTATTATATAATTTATTTTTAATATCTCCCTATAGTCAAATAAATTAACATGTCATTCTCGAAAAATAAATATTATTATTTTGTTGCATTATCGGTTTTAACTAATTTCACTTTTCATTATTCTATCCATGTTTTGTTTTTTCTTTTCGGGCTCTGATGATGACAAACTAACTGTCGAAACGCGTTAGCCCTGTTTATTACTTTAAACTTATAAGTTACATTTTAGTTTATTTTATTTTTTTTATAACATAATTGTCTTTTTAATTTTTTTTACAAATAAACGTAAATACGGCTACAAACAAGGAATTCGTTAATAGTCTATCTTCCCAACAACGAGCTTCCCTTCGACGTTTTGAGTCTTTGGCGAAAAAATTAACAAATACAAAATGGGCAATTATATTCAAATGAGTTTGCGTACAAGAATATATATATATATATATATATATATATATATATATATATATATATATATATATATATATATATATATATATATATATATATATATATATATATATATATATATACTAGCGGAGGTACCCGGCGTTGCCCGGGGTTTTTAAAGGTTTTTCTAATGCTTGTCTCTCTCGCTCCCGTTTTCTTCCCCGCTTGTTTTCCCGCTCCCGTTTCCTTCCCCGCTTGTTTTCCCGCTCCCGGTCGCTTTCCCGTTCCCGGTCGGTTTTTCACTCCAGGCCGTTTTCCCGCTCCCAGACGCTTTCCCGTTTCCGGTTTTTTTCCTGCTCCCGGTCGATTTTCCTTTCCGGGTTGCTTTCCCGCTCCCGGTCACTTTCCCTCTCTCGGTCGATTTTCCGCTCCCGGTTGCTTTCCTGCTCCCAGTAGCTTTCCCGTTCTTGGTCGCTTTCCCTTTCCCGCTCGATCTTTCGCTCTCAGTTGGCTTTCCGTTCTAGTTCCCGCTCATTTATGTATGTATATGTATATGTATGTATTTATATATATATATATATATATATATATATATATATATATATATATATATATATATATATAGTTCCCGCTCCGCTCATTTTGTGACGGATTTCAAATTGTTTTTCTTTATATTTGATTCCCCTTGACTCTCAAGGTTGTGTGAAAATTTCATTATGATCGGATGAATGGTGTAGCAATGCATAAAGGACATACATACATACAAATATATATATATATATATATATATATATATATATATATATATATATATATATATATATATATATATATATATATATATATATATATATATATAGTTCCCGCTCCGCTCATTTTGTAACCGAATTCAATTTTTTCACTATAATGGTTTTAAAATTTTATTATATGTTCATTTCTGATTGCAGTATCACTTTTTTTTATCTTTGAGACTGTCATTGTACAATTGAGTAATAACTTTTATTACACGCCTGCGCTCACTAACTTTCATCAACTGACCCCTGCTACCGCCGAGTTATGTGTAATTGCTAACATACATACATAGTGGTTTTGCCCGCCTCAAGGACGCATGTTTTAAAATTACGATGTACTTTGGATACATTTTATAAAAAATAGTCAACAAAAACAAAATGACATTTGATAACCATAAAAAAATTTTTTATATATCAGCAAATTTAATGAAATTTTTATTGTGTTAAAATTTTCAATTTACTAAACTATATCATATAAATCAAAGGATGTGAAAATTAAAAAGTGCAATAATTGGTTATTAAAGAATTTCAGTATACACGACATTTTTTGTGAATTGACGGCCATCGAGAAGTGGTCCTTGGTTCTAAGATTTTTTAAAATCTATTATATAATATTTTTCGATTGCAGCGCCACTTCTTTTGATCTCTAGGACTGAGACTGAGTAGGTACAATTGCATAATAATTTTTATTACACGCCTGCGCGCCATAAATTCTTACGTGCACATTGATATCATTTATACGACTAATTACGTAAGCGTGATAGAATCAGTGAGTGAGTGAGTGAGTGAGTGAGTGAGTGAGTGAGTGAGTGAGTGAGTGAGTGAGTGAGTGAGTGAGTGAGTGAGTGAGTGAGTGAGTGAGTGAGTGAGTGAGTGAGTGAGTGACGTGGGCTACTATAATATAAATACTAGCTAACCCAGCAAACGTTGTTTTGCTTTATAAATTATTTTGGTTTTTTTTATTAAAAGTTTGATGTACAAATTGTCAATTAAAAAAAATCAATCTCGAAGAGCAATCGAGCGTACAATGTTTTTAAATGCTTTTATTAAACTTCACTATCTCTCTATTTGTCTGTGGTGATCAAATCTTAAAAACAAAATTCACCCACTTTTCGACCACCTAGAGCTCTAAAACTCTAAATCGCATCATCCAGATCCTTCGTAGTCTCAAATCCGTCGGGTCCAGATGGTATCCCAAACAAGTTACTTAAAGAGTGTGCAACTGGTCTGGCCATACCACTTTGCCACATCTACAATTTTTTTCAATGCACATATGTTGCCTAACGATTGGAGCTCCGCGCATGTCACACCGATCCACAAAAAAGGAGCAACATCAGAAGTGGCTAACTACGGGCCCATATCTCTCACTTCCTCGTCTTGCCGTGCCATGGAAAAGTTAATCAACAAAGACATCCTCGCATATCTTCATCAAAACAATCTTATTACCCCAGAACAACATGGTTTCCTGAAGATGAAGTCTACATGTACAAACCTTATCGAGTGTGTTAACGACTGGACACAAGCAATTCAATCAAACCAGCATGTCGATGTTATCTATTTCGATTTCAAAGAAGCTTTTGATTCGGTTTCGCACCATAAACTTATAGTCAAACTCCAAGCTTATGGAATCTCTGGCGATTTACTGTTATGGTTAAAGGCATTTCTATCAAATCGATCTCAAACTGTGAAAGTGAATGGTCGCCTTTCTGCCTCGACTGACGTGATTAGCGGTGTCCCCCAGGGCAGCGTACTGGGTCCAACCCTATTCCTCTTATACATTAATGACGTGGCGGATCTATTTCGAGATACCTCCGTGAAGATTACGTTATTTGCGGATGATATCGAATTGTACTCATCATTACCTCCTGACAATGTATCATTACAGTTAGCCATTAACAAATTAGTGCTGTGGAGTGAAACGTGGCAACTTCAACTAGCCCCCGAAAAATGTTTCCACTGCCCCATCAGAGGATCTCATTGTAACGCTCCAGTTTCTACATACTCAATCGGCTTGCAAAAGATATCACTTATTGATACCATCCGCGACCTTGGAGTATTCATTAGCAACAAACAAACATCTAGGTCACATATCGACTATATTGTCTATAGAGCTCTCACCAGGATACGTCTTATCCTCAAATGCTTTCGTTCAAGAGAACACAATCTTCTCACAAGAGCATATACCTTCTATGCTCGTCCCATCTTAGAGTATTGCTCCCCCATCTGGAACCCTCATTATAAACAAGATATAAACAAGATCGAACGCACACAAAGATATTTCACAATTTTTTTTTATTTTTTTTTATTATAGTTTATAGTCTTTTACACCAAGTGTTTTAAGACTGAATTGGCTGTATGTAGGAAGCACATAAGTACTTCCCGTCGTGGATCAAAGTTTGATCCTTTTAACTGTCCCTCCTCCTTTATCCAGGCTTGGGACTGGCTCGCAATTAGCGAGGCGGAGTTGATATTTCACAAGAGCTTTTCCGATTTTTATTTTGTTTATATTGCTATCCAAATGGTGTAAGTGGCCGTTGGCCCTGCTATTTGACGACGTTGTAATAAATAAAAATAAACTTTCAGGAAAGCTATATTCTGGATGGCATTACATGAATTAAGTGTTTCCGACATGAATTAGGCTTTAAATCAAATCAAATTAATTCCATCTAGCGACTAATAAAATCGTTTGACAACTGGCCACGAAGCTCTGGCAATCGATATTTTGCATCTAAGTCCTAGTTTGCAATAGCGTTTACTAATCTAAAAATTTAATTTGCTTAGAGGCAAATAAAAACATTTTTTTAATTTATTTTTTATATTTACTTGTTTATGTTGCACATTGCATTTGGGTTATTTTTAATATTCAGTGGCAGCTTAAGTGCTCAATGAGCTATTCTGCCTCCTTCCAATAAAGTTGCTGCATTGCCAGACGATGCAACGGCCAAAGCTATGCCATTATTTTATGGTATTTCAGCGAAAATTAGAGAAATGTTTTCCCAGTTCCATAAATAACCTACCAAATGTACACAAAAAATTCATAAAAATCGGTTCAGCCGTTTTGGAGGAGTTTGAAGTCAAACACTATGACACGAGATTTTTATATAGATAGAGATATAGATTACCTTTGATGGTCGTACATAGACACTCTTGGTCTGGAAAGGTTTTTGGCCCCCTGAGCCGGATGATCGGAGTAGGGAGTCCATACCTTCTTAACTTTCTTCCCCTGTATGAGAACTACCTCATTGCCAAATTTCATCAAGATCGCTCCAGCGGTTTCAGATTCACAGACTCACAAACATTCATATATATATATATATATATATATATATATATATATATATATATATATATATATATATATATATATATATATATATATATATATACTAGCAGTGCCCGTAGCGGCTTCGCTCGCATGAAATTAGAGAATTTGAACCGTGCATCAATAGGTGTCGGCTCGGCCCGTCGACAACTTGGCCCAGCCCGTTTCAAAACCAAAATTCCTGGCCCGGCACGGCCCGTCTAATTTGGGCCCGGCCCGTTTTTACAGGCCTAGAAATTCTATATACTTGATGAAAAACTTCGGCCCATCCCACCTTGACTTCAGGTTTGGCCCGGCCCGTCTCAAGACCCTAAAATCACTAAAATGTCTATATGCTTAGTGAAAAACCTCGGCCCGTACCACTTTGATTTAAGGTTAAGCCTGGCCCGTAAAAAGACCCTAAAATAACGGCTTGGCCCGACCGGTGATAAAACCTCAAAAAACTAAGTTTTACATCTGTAATGCTTGCAGTTGTTGAGTAGCAGTTATTGTAAAATCAAATATCTCTTATTTTGACCCCACATTTGAAGTCATGGAAACCAAAGTTTTAAAAAATGGTGAAACACGTATATCTTTTTTTTGTTGAGTAGATACTAAGTATTAATTTTTACATCTGCAGCAATTACAGTTGTTGAGTAGCAGTTACTTTAGAAACCAAATAACCCTATTTTCCAAATTTTCAAAAAATGGTGAAACACGTATATCATTATTTTTAGAGTAGAAACTAAATACTAATTTTTACTTTTGTAGCATTCACAGTTTTTGAGTAGCAGCTACTTTAAAAACCAAGTAATCCTATTGTCCACCCCACATTTAAGGTCCTGGAAACCAATTTTGTAAAAAATGGTGAAACACGTATATCATTATTTTTAGAGTAGAAACTCGGCATAGGGTAAACTGACCAATTACTGGCTACAAGTTTTTTGCAAGTCACGTAGGTTTTCAGTCCATAGGACCACTTACGTTTATTTACATGAACATTGTGCAGTTTCAAAATCTCTATCAAATACAGATTATGGTTTTTTCCTGCAAAAATTTAAAATAAATTTTTGGAGCCATTTTTTGAGAAAGCTCAATTTGTACCAATTAATGGCCATGGAGTACCATTTACTGGCCACCCGGAATTTGAAGAGCAGGATAAGACAAAATATCAGAACCAGTTTCATCCATATTCCAGTTTTGTTCTGGTTTTGTTTGTAGATGTTCCGAAGTCATCAGCTCTCCTAAAGCTTGAAAATACTTTTGAACCTTCTGCTTGTCCATGCACATATGACGTACAGCAGCTGCTTCTTCCGGACAGCGCAGTCATTTCCAAATTTTGTTTTCCAAATTTTTCCAAAATTTGGCCTGTATATGGTCAAATGGGTGGCCATTAATTGGTCTTTTTGTATGGTCTACTATTTCTCATTTCTAAGTTATTTTTAGTAGAAATTTAGATAAAAGAACTGAAAAAAGTAAATGAGAATAAGTTATAGTGTTACCTTTCATTTGAATTTACTTTGTAAAACGTCCTGATAATTCACTGGTTCAGTTGAAAAAAGAATTTCAACTAAAGTTTTCGAACTTTTAAGAGCGAAAAGTTGCAATTTTTGAGCTTCTCTTTAGCGATAAATTAAGCCGGGAGCCTGTATACGTAACACTAGACTTCAAAATTACATTTAACCAAAGAGCTTAAAACTTTAAAAAAAATTCTAGGTCATGGTGATTTTTTTTAAATGCACCTGAAAACTGGCCAGTAATTGGTCAGTAGCCAGCATTTAGTCAGTTTACCCTATATATATATACACAACTTACAACCGATGACCAAAATGTTTTTTGTTCATAAAACATCAACGGATTAACGAATTTTTTCCAAATTTGACACAAACCACCGGCTGATTATCATCCTTAAGTGTGCTAAATTTCAATAAAATCTGTTCAGCGGTTTTCATTTGATGCTTGAATATACAAACAAACAAACAAACATACATACATACATACATACATACATACATACATACATACATACATACAAGCATTGCCTTTTATATATAAAATTTAAGGTTATATTTTTTTGTAAATAAAGAGATGTATGAATAATATTTTAATCTAAATTTTGGATGTCTAAAATTATTTTGCTTGTAGCAAACTAAAATGCTCATACAACTCAGTTCCTACTGAATGGCCACTGTAAGGTCGTTGTAAACGTAGAGGAATATGCTTTCTAGCGATTCGTAACGTTAAAGTCGAAGTTATTTATAACACAATATTTCTCGAATTTATTTTAACTTTAATATTCTTCGTTAAATATAATCTTTTACTTGACTCAAAACTGAATTATCTCACTTTGTAGAATTTTGCACGGTTCTAACAAATCTTTTGATAATTAAAATTTCTCTTCCAAAAAACGTATTATTTCTTTAATGAAGACCCCTAATAGGAAAAAGACAAATAACAATTATATATATATATATATATATATATATATATATATATATATATATATATATATATATATATATACATATATATATACATATATATACATACATATATATACCCATACATTCATACATACATACATATATATATATATATATATATATATATATATATATATATATATATATATATATATATATATATATATATATATATATATATATATATATATATATATATATATATATATATATATATATATTCAGACAAATAACAATTATACATACATACATATATATATACATATATATACACACATATATATATATACATATATATACCCATACATTCATATATATATATACATATTCAAACACACATATATATATATCAATGATAAAAAAAAACTATACGCACACACATGGCCACAAGAGCACAAATATACATATATATATATATACATACATATATATATATATACATACATATATATATACATACATACATACATACATACACATACAAATGACTATTGTTTAAGCAATTAATATAAAATGCACACATAATAATAAAATAAACAAATATCACGCAAATACGTAAGATGAACCATCTTCATTTTACAGTCGTATTGAATGGCCATAGTCATTCAGTATTGCTGAATGTTCAAATTTTCATAAATGTGTTGAGATTTATTATTGATCAACATTTTAATGCAATAGAATGAAATTGTTTGATATATTCAAGACATATACATATTAATCACTACTTAATAATGTTTTATGGTTATGTTTCAGAATGAGAAACCAAGTATCTACAGCTTTGAAGACATCGAGCCTGACATGGAATCATCATCTACATATATGGCCAACATTTTAACGTAATAGAATGAAATTGTTTAATATATTCAAAACAAATACATATTAATCACTACTTAATAATGTTTTATGGTTATGTTTCAGAATGAGAAACCAAGTATCTACAGCTTTGAAGACATTGAACCTGACGAGGAATCATCACCTACATATATGGTCACCAGTAAAGATGCTCATTTTGCCCTTGACAACACTAAGATAAAACAAGTAAATTAAAAACGAATTTTTAAAACCAATGCTCTTATATGTAATTAAGACACAAATTTTGCAATCAATTTTTTCTTATATTACTCTTTTATTTTATATTAAATTCCTAAATAAAAAATATAATAAACATATATATATATATATATATATATATATATATATAAAATCCTCAAGAAAATTAACTAAATTAATTGACTTATTGTAAAACTAATAATTGAATATTGCATTGTCTTCTATCTTGAGCATGTATGCAAAATTTGAAAAAAATCTATCATCAGGAAGTGACTCAAAAATTGATTGCAAGATTTGAAACAGAGAAACAGACAGAGAAACAGAGCCGACGAGTTAATAAAAGCATTGGTAAAAAGGGTGTATTTTTGAATATGTTTTTGACTCGAAAACCTATTATGTAGGCAAAATCATGGAAGTCAAAGGCGAAAAAGTTTCTGGTGATTTTTTGAAGTTTTTGTACAAGGATAAAGACTCAAGAGACAAAATTTTTTTCTAAAGATAAAGATATTCGTGAGGCAGATTTAGATCAAATTGTTGTGAGACTAGGAGATCCAATCTTTCGAAAATCTAAGAGAAGAAATGGGCATATCAAATTTTCTTTTGACTTTTCATTATATAGTCTTGGTTTGTAGGCTACAACTTTTTAATAAAATGACAAAATGCTTTTATGATTTTATTTAATTACCATTAATAAAGACTTTTCTGTGAAATAAAACATTTTGGCTTACCATTTGGTGAGAATTGTGTCTTCCATAATAAAAATTGCATGAGTGGACATTCATTACTAGGGAGTGGCCATTCAGTACTACCAGGTAATACTGAATGGCCACCCAGAAATTTTAGGAGAGGTTGCGATATTTATCGTTTTATATAAAATTGTTATAATTGGAAAAGTTTTAATGAGCGATTTTCTGTAGTGGAATGTTTTTGCTTTCATTATGTGAAATTGTAATTCTATCACTAATAGTTTTTTTGTATGATTGATTTGAATAAAAGTGTAAAATTGTGTCGCCATTCAGTACTACTCTCCCCTACACTTTAATATTATTTTTACCCTTTTAGTACATTATCACACGAGCGTTGTTTTAAAAAAAATAAATTCCATATCCTTTTGAGAATAGGTTCAATAGCATCCATAAAATGTTTTTCAGAATTTTTTTATGCATCTTTAATTTTGAACAAAAATTGAAGATAAAATATAAGATCGCAAGAGTGGCGTCACTAGGGGGCAGAAGGTGCGGTTCGCACCGGGTGACACCAAAATGCAAGATAAGATATTACTATGATTTGGGGACCCTGCCCTTATTTTGTCTGAAAAAACACCCCCACCATTATTTTAATCGTAACATATCCAGAGATGCTTTCCCAAAATTTTACCAGGGGGTTCACATACGTAGTAAATATTTTATAAAAAAAAATTTTAATATTAATATTCCCATTGAAATATTATTTGGCAGAGTACAGAGTAGCACACTTGCTGATGAATATTAAACTATCAAGAAAAAAAACAATTCATCGTTCATATTCACTTTTATTTTGGAAAAGACACTAAATTATTTAATTAAACTAGAGTTCTGACATTTCATATATTCATACATATTATTATAAAATAATTAAATCATTGAAAATATTTCCAGAAGCATAGGCAGAGGAGGCAGGAAGCAAATGCCTCCCAACTTTCGGGCGTCCATAATTTTCGGGCAATCAGGGGTATGAGATAAATACAAAAGCAAAGTTTTGGTAATAGTGACTAGCCCACATAACCAACAGGAAAATTTATTGAAAATAATTTTTTTCTGATTAACAGGGGGTTCACACGAACCATAGCGTTCGAACCCCCAGGAAAGCACTACTGAATATATCTAATATTTTAGTACAAAGCAATTTCATCCCTAACACAACCGTCGTTCATCAACTTTATTTCCTTCATTCATTCGACCTGAAAACTGACTGGCAAATGATATAAATTAATTACTATTGGGGCTAAAAAATTGTGTGCACCTCGGCTGTGCTATACATCGTTGGATGGGGGTTTAAAATGGAATCTAATGATATATTTGGTTTTTCTTCGGTTCAACAAATAAAAAGTTAAAAGCCAAAAACAAAAACGACCAATCTCCGGTAAAAATTGCATGAAATAAACGTTAGCTCTTCTTTGAAAAATTATTTCTTTTTTCAAACAGCTGCATCCGTAATTTCTGAGACGCTTACTTTTACAAATCCAACAATGTAACTATTGCTTCAATAACTTAATAAATAAAAAAACTAACAAATAAAACGTTGGACCATATATCAAATTTTCCCAGCTAAAAAAAACGTAAACAAACACGGAGGAGAGCACACGGTTTGACAAACGGGTCTGGCTCCTTGCGGCTATTATGCAAAGTGGCTGCTCGTTAACACCTCCTGCTGGCAATGACACCATCTGATCTGCAGTTATTCCCTGGAGTTTTCCAGCACGATATTCTACTCTCATAGAAATATATATCAATGGGTGAAGAGTAAACAAAACATGTTTATAGTTACTATGACGATGAACCATTACAAAAAATGCACATGCAATCACAAACAACCAACCTTCATGAATAGTACTTCATACAAAAAAATAAAGATCATCATATAATAGTCATAAACTACCAGCTTAAAATTATTAACTTTTTTCAAGCAACACAATCACTCACAAAATTATCTGCAAAAAATCTGGATATTCTAAATTCTTTCTATACCGGACTGGTATTATTAATACTGCTATTATGACAAAGTTTGCTCAAGCTTGATGGAGTATAGAGAGTGACATTCATTTTTGGAAAAGTTTTCTGACATGAAGGAAGAAGTGCAAGTGCTTCCTCTAATGAAGACAAGACATTACTGATATTTTTGACAGTGACAAGTGTATCCTGAAAATTACCAATTATTTTGAACTTAACAGTGGAAAATGAATTACTTGAAATTAAAAAAAACTTATCATAATTTGAGGATAATAAAGTAGACTTCAATATTATATAAATCAAAAAATTAGTCCAGTTTACTGATGCAATGTTTAAGGTTTTGTCCAAAGATATGCCAATGTCTTTTAGTTCTTTTGACGGTGTGTGATAGCCTTTGTCGACGGCAACGTTCAAGTCAACACGTAACTTGGCAATGTTCTCCTCTGCAGGTGCAGAAAATTATAAAGCAAAAAAACTAAAATTTTCTATAAAAAATTTGCAGTTAAAAATTACTAAACAAACAAATCAGTTTGGAGTTGATTGTATTGTAATAAAATTAATTCAATCCTGTGACCATCACAAATAATATTTGCAGTCATACTGTACATACCCAGTCATATGTGCGGTGATATTGTACATACTCATCCAATTATTCATACCCAGTCAAATTGTACATACTCAGTCAAATTGTAGGGGAGACCGAGGGGATTTGAAACAAAGGTGAGTTGAAACAGTACCGATTTCTCGGAACTTAAAACCGTTAGCGAACTGGCAACATCGCTTTTCAACCACACACGATTGTCACAACTGTGAATATTTGCAATTGATTCATCAACATTGGTTAATTAATCTACCTATTGACAGAAGTTTATAACTATTATCATCCCCACTTCAAATTCGGTTTTCCTGACAGCCTGTAGCCCAATTATTTACTATTATTTTTAGTCTGGGAACCGGCAGTATATTTCAATATATATATATATATATATATATATATATATATATATATATATATATATATATATATATATATATATATATATATATATATATATATATATATATATATATATATATATATATATATATATATATATATATATATATCTATACATATATCAAACCAGCTCGTCTCTGTTCTATAGCTTTTTTTAGTGCCACATTGTAATAGTGCAAAGATATCTAAAGCCACGCCCCTCTTAGGCTGCTAGTCGACCTCTGCATACTACTGATACTACAAGGCAATCGTACTCACTGACATCGATGACTATTATTATTAATGAGAATAATGAGTAATGTAATAGTAATGATCATTCTATGTTTATGTTTTGGTTTAGTCTGTTTCATAAACTTATTTTTTCAAATTTTTTACATAGAATTGGAATGATTATTTTAGTGTTTCGATATCCGTAATTGACCGTAATAGTAGCTCATCTAAGATATATCTTTATAATCTTGATTATATTCTTGGTTGTATGTGAGTATGTGTGTGCCACCTGTAGTGTGCACGTCGTCTGCAGCTGGAATTCGAAACTTTCTCAGCTTCTTTCTTGCCAACCGGATTCGCCATCGCCTATAAATAAACCCGCTGGGTTTTCTTCACTTTCTTAATTCTAGGATGCAGGTACTTTCTCGCGTTTGTCATCATTTAGAGTCTAAATTTAGACAAATAGATGTACCGAAACTAAACAAATGAAACTTATTTCAAGTTTTAAAAAACAAATAAATTTTTTAAATTTTTTAATATTTAAATATTTTTTTTCAATGAATTCCTTTAATGTAGTTATTAATATTGTCGGTCGCGTATAGTTCATCATTCTATGTTATCTTGTTTTATTCGAGACAAAATTTCCACTTCAGTCGAGATCCCGATATCGTATCGTATCGTATAGAAATCGTATCGTTATCGTTCGAGGCGTCTCGTATCGTATCGTTCCAAAAAAATAACGGGACGCAGAAGCTTACTGATTATAAAAGAAAGACTGACAGAGGTATGGCGAGTCACGAAATATATGATCTCGCAGTCCATGTAACTACGACAGAAAAGTCTCCATGACGCGGCTTCGAGTTACAACCTAAACTTTCTCACGTTTGCCACAACTGCTTGTCGGATTGACGTTTTATATTTTCACATTTTTATTTTTGACATTTGCGAGATTTTTGTAACTCAAATATTTGAAGAAATATTGATAAAGACTGATTGTAATACTTAACCCTGTGAACATTCATACCTGGGACCTATATGGATCCCAAATGGCATCTTACATGGTCCCAGATGGGCCGCCTATATAAGACCCGTGTCAAGGTGACAAACCGAATCAAGTTGGTTCTATATGGGCTAAAATTAAAGATTTAAAATGGGCGTTATGTGTCTGGACAGAAATCGAACCTGGGTCCAACGACTCTCAAAGCCATATAGACGTTTTGCTATTGCAAAAGTTCATTTAGCTTATATAGGACCAATATACAACCCATACCTATAGGTTATCCCAAGCCCAGGAACCCCACATAGGACCCATAATAGAATGTTCACAGGGAAGAAACGACTGAAAGTTAATAACTATTTTATGTCAAAAATTTGGAATATATATATATATACTAGCTGACCCAGCAAACGTTGTTTTGCCTTTTAAATTATTTTGGTTTTTTTACTAAGAGTTTAATGTTCAAAATTATGACAATTTAAAAAAATCAATCTCGAAAAGCAATCGAGTGTACAATGCCCGGGGTTTTTGAAAGTTTTTCTATCGTTCTTCTCTCTTGTTCCCATTTCCTTCCCCGCTTGCTCTTCCCTTTCCGTTTGCTCTCCCGTTCCCGTTTACTATCCTGTTTCCTGTTTCCGCTTGTTTTCACGTTCCGCTTGCTCTCCGTCAATTTATCCTTAATGTAAAGTTTTATTTGGCAAGTGACGACAACTAAGTTGATATTTGATGAAAGTAATTTAGGTTATGACATTTGATTAAGTTACTTTTAAAGGAAATGGTACATTTGTAACAAAGATAAAAATAATATATATATAATATATATATATTTATATATATATATATATATATATATATATATATTTGCGTTATTTGTGGTGACAGTTAGTCATCCTATTTGTAGGCTCTCGAAACATTTCAACGAAATGTTTCCCATCATAAAAAATTATCTATCTGGCAGCAGACTAGCTGTCGAGCCGAAGTTAGGAGTTCTGAGCCTATCATAGTCGTAGTCTAATGTTAAGTAGCTCCGAAAGACTGAGACTTCTAGCCATTATTTTTTGGTGATGGTTGGTGGCTCAGTTGGTAAGAGCGCTTGCATTTAGGCGAGGCGGTGTTGCCGTAGACACGTTGGTTCGATTCCTATTAGTCGTATAAATATTTGCGTTATTTGTGGTGACAGTTAGTCATCCTATTTGGAGGCTCTCGAAACATTTCAATGCAATGTTTCCCTTCATAAAAAATTATCTATCTGGCAGCTTGCAACAAAACAAATACACACTAATTTGATCAAAAGTAATCAAGAGTAATTACAGAACAATGAATAAATACTTAATTGCAATTGTTTCTTGCAATATTGCTTAATCATTGAAAAATCATGGTATCAGTGGAGCACCCAGGATTTTTTTAAGGGGGTTTTGAAAAAAAAATTTTTGAGGGTTTGAAAAAATTTTCAGCTATAATTATTTTGTACTACTTAAACCCTATTAACCCTTTAAGATTGATAGCACTGTAAACTATATATATATATATATATATATATATATATATATATATATATATATATATATATATATATATATATATATATATATATATATATATATATATATATATATATGTGTGTGTGTGTGTGTGTGTGTGTATCCTTTATGCATTGCTACACCATTCATCCGATTGTAATGAAATTTTCACACAACCTTGAGAGTCAATGAAGGAAGGTTTTTGTGGAAAAAAATTGAAATCGGTCACAAAATGAGCGGGAACGGGAAAGAAAACGGGAACGGAAAAGCAACTGAGAGCGAAAGAGCGAGCGGGAACGCGAGCGGGAGCGCGAAAGCGAGCGGGAACGCGACCGGGAGCGCGACCGGAAACGCGAAAGCGAGCGGGAACGCGACCGGGAGCGCGAAAGCGAGCGGGAACGCGACCGGGAGCGCGAAAGCGAGCGGGAACGCGACCGGGAGCGCTAAAGCGAGCGGGAACGCGACCGGGAGCGCGAAAGCAAGCGGGAACGCGACCGGGAGCGCGAAAGCGAGCGGGAATGGGAGAGCAAGCAGGAACGGGAAAGCGGGAGCAAGAGAGACAAGCATTAGAAAAACCTCTAAAATCCTAGAGCAGCGCCTGGTACCCCATTAGTGTTAAATATCATTTATTATTCGTGGTGTCTAACAATGGGGAAAGCAACAAAAAAAATTTCTGTATACTTATATCACACATTTTTAACAAATTTGCTGGTGATCCATACTGAAATAATGCATGCGTTGCTGTTAGATCATGCCAAATTAAAATACAGTTTATTTAAAAAAACTAATAAAAAAACAATAGATCAAATTTACTTTCCAAAGTTTTATTATTTACCTATGAAAATAACTAAAATAAGTCTGTTTTGGTAAGACAGAAGTAATAAGTGCCATAACGATTAAATCTGCAGCGGTCTTAAAAATATCAAATATGAATGAAAAAGCAGTAATAACTAGAACTGGAGAAAAAACAATTTACCAGCATAAACAGATGTCTATAAAGTTACTAGTAAAGCTTCAAAGCATTAAATGCGCAAAAGTTGTCTATCACAACTGGATCAAAGGAAATCTTCAAACAGAATTCATGCCTGGCAGATCTTTTGGATGGAAATTATGTTAATCGTACTTTTGTCCATAAATCAATTTTTAATTTTCTTTGGGTTTTTCTACAATCATAGAGTTCAATTAACTAGATACAGCATTCACCTTTTATTTATTTGTTTCCTATCATTGTCATAAGAAAATATCTTTAGTGCAACTGAAGAAACACATATATGATGAAATATAATTTAAGACTAAATTAATTCAAAAGTTGTCATTTGGTCTTCTGCTTACTTTGCTTCACTGCATCTCCGAGGATCCTGTTTTATTCCATAACACCTAACATTTATTTCTTAGGCATCCATACACTGACATATTTGGTCTTGTTCATCTTGTGTTGTGTGAGGTGCCAGCCAAAAAAGATGTATACAAATGTTTATATATCAAGAGAAAAGAAGTGGGTAAAATATAAAAACATTAGCTTACCCTCATTGGATTAAAATAGTAATGAGGACCAGATACAACGAACCCTGTTCTGGTTTATGATGCTCAGCACATCAATGCTAGTGTAAGTCACAGTAAAAGTACTTATGACTCTTTTGAACTATAAAGTTGTTTGGTTCACTGTATTTGAACACTCATAGACCTACCATAGAACAGCTATACATTCTTTATAATAAAATTGATTCCATTTTTTCGCAGGTTTATCAAATGACAAATAATGATTTGCGTCTTGTGGGGTCGTGGAATAGCATCTTATGCTTCGGAAGAAACGTAAAAA
The DNA here is from genome assembly GCA_963978895.1 of Erpobdella octoculata. Lineage (NCBI taxonomy): Eukaryota > Metazoa > Annelida > Clitellata > Hirudinida > Erpobdellidae > Erpobdella > Erpobdella octoculata. Next base: position 22,404,279 of record OZ022238.1, on the reverse strand, counting down.
ACATTATATACATTGAAAATAAAAAACTTCATAATCAGCAATAAATTAGCATAAAACAAATTTTATTAATGTTTATTTCTACTTTATTTTTTTATTAAAACTTTTATGTACATAATAAAAACACATAATTCAACACCTATTGTTATGGGTCACCTGTAACCCTTAGGAATCAAGTTAACTACATAGTTCTATGATCAATTAATAATTTTTAATCTGCATAATCTTGATAATTAAACCTTGGAGCTTTCATGTGTATTGTTTTTAAAAATATTTTTTTCTTCATAAAATTTTGACTTTTGACTTCTGCCAAAAATATTGTTCTTTTCAAAAATTAAATTTAAAATTTTTAGAATGTTTGCACAGCATTGATTAAAACCAAAACACATTAATTTCTCAGATTGGTGCTGTCGTAAAAAATTAATTAGTCTATGGGTGGCCGGTGACCCAATCGGTCTTAAGGGGTTAATCAGCCCTTTCAGCAGTGTCCACCACTGCCTCAGCCGTCTCTGCAGCCAAACTCTCAACAGTCTTGCCATTCAGACCACACTCAGGCAAACCACTGCCAAAAACACTCCCATTTTCCTCCTCTTTGTTGTTGTTTTCTGACAGCAACGCCACACCGACTGCTGCTACTTTGTTTTTAAGGCCGATCTGACTGCCAACAATCAATTCTTGTGCTGCCTTGTTCTCTCTCACTTGTTGTCTAACAATTTCCTTTTTAGCTTTCTCCGGTTAACCAGAGCTTCTTTGTCATTATCAAACTCATACTAGTCATCTTCAGGCCCATAGCCTTTATTCACAAATGCTGCTAGGAGGCGTTCCCTAAGTTCGTCCTTTTTACCCTTATTACTCAGGTTTCGTTTCTACAGTCATCTCTCAATTCACTCATCAAGAGCTCATCCAATGCTCTCAAAACCATTCTCTTAATCCACTTCTGACATCAATTGTTATAATATCGCTAAATCGTATATATGGGGTTATCTGGAATGGTTCTGTAGTTTATTGGAAGAATAAATGAGCTTTTGATCTGTATCGTTTTCTCTATATCCATATTCAGATAGATGCTTATAATACCATTAATAGACGAAAAAAGCTGATTCAGGAGCATAGATTATCCATATATATATATATATATATATATATATATATATATATATATATATATATATATATATATATATATATATATATATATATATATATATATATATATATATATATATATATATATATATATATATATATATAAAATAAGATTCTGTATGTGTATCCTTTATGCATTACTACACCTTTTATCCGATCGTAATGACATTTTCACACAACCTTGAGAGTTAATGGAGTAAGAATTTTGCGAAAAAAAAATTAAAATCGGTCACAAAATGAGCGGATCGGGAGAGCAAGCGGGAACGAAAAAGAGACCGAGAGCGAAAGGGAAAGCAACAGAGAGCAAGAAAGCGACCCGGAGCAGGAAAGCGACCACTAGCGGGAAAGCGACCGGGAACGGGAAAACGACCATAAGCAGGAAAGCGACCATTAGCAGGAAAGTGACCGGGAACGGGAGAGCAACCGGGAGCGTAAGAGCAAGCTAGGTAGGAAACGGGAGCAAGAGAAAAATGATAGAAAAACCTCTAAAAAGGCCGGGCAATGCCGAGTACCCTGCTAGTAATAATATAAATAATATCATAACGTTTATTAATTAATTTTAAAGTTTCCAGATCTTTATATTTTTGGAAATGTCGATAATTTATTTTGTATTTTATTTTTTGTTCAAAATACTTTTCAAAAGTATTTCAATAAAAATAACAAATACACTTTCGGAAATGCAAAGATACCTAAAAGTATTCAAATAAAATGTATTTAAAACACTAATCAACACTGATACTCAGTTAATATTCTTGTTTTTAAGTTACAGTTTTGAGTTTAATTTAAGTTACAGTTACAGTCAGTGTTGATATAGTCAATTCAGTTTTTTGTTAACATGCAATTTCAGTTCCAGTTCTAGTCATCAATGTATCTAATGCCCTTCTGAACATCTTTTGCAATACTAAAGATTCATCTCTTTGGAACACTAGATAGTAATGTTAACAATTTCCGGAAATTTTTGCCGGGAAGTTTGATTGGATTCCCAACTCTATTTTATACAGTCATATACTGTGTATTATTATATATCATATATTATTGATTTTTTTAATGAATTACAAACTAAAATTATATACAAATTAATAAAATTATTAGGACATAAAAATTGAGTCAGATTAAGACAGTTGTAAACTAAATAAAATACTGTAAGTAAATACAAAAAGCTTACTCAATTTCTGAGGAAGAGAACTGTAGAAATGTTGAAAAATTAATAAGTAACATGAAATTACAGCATGGCATTATAGCAGGTTTGTACAAATATATAAACTCACTTTATAGATCTGTGGTTGCTTTGCAGTACTGAAGCTGTGAACTGTGCTCCAGACCTTGAATTAGGTGCTAAAATCATGCAAATCATAAAAAATATTACAAATAAATAAATTAGAGATTATTTTAATATATCAACCAATCAGAAGACTGAAATTGCAAATAAATAGAAACAACTGACTTCCCAGTCCAATCAAAAAATGGCAGGCACTTTATTTATGCAACAATCTGATTTGCAGCTAATTTAAAATAAAGCTATTACTAATCAATTACAACTTTCAGATTTGCTCCAACAGTCCAGCAACACAATGATGAATATTATTTTTAAGCTATGCACCACACAATGATGTAGTCCTGATTTTATTGATTAACAATTTTAATTTTGATTGAAACTTAATATGTAACCGTTGTTGAATATTATGATTGTGGTTATGGTTATGATCATAGTATCATAATATTCACCATTGATTTAAATATTATTAACAGGATATTAACATCGTTTCATAACGCAAGTTAATGTTATCATAACATTGTTATGTTAATGCAGGCAATCCCGAAGATCCTGCCGTTACCGGAGTTAATGAGATAAACAAGCAATGATTGGCAGGCACGTGATGTCCATGATTGACAAGCCGCCAACTACTAATAATATTCAGCTCCACCCACAAACCTTGGCTATAAATTTAAAAGTGAACACGAATAATGTTATTCTATGGTTTTTATTTTTACACATTGTTTTATCATGGCTGGAAATTACCTTGATGTTACTGGGATATTATCTACTAAATTAAATAAAAATTTGGAAGATGATGCTTTGGGATGAGCTATGACACGCGGTCTCATAGCGAGGATAAAATTCTGTCAGTTGTGTCAGACATAAATGAAACTGGCGAGAAGGAGTGGTACCTACTGCCGATGGATGTATTTGGCATTGTCCCATCCCAACTAGGCATGCCGCTCGACGAAATCGACAAGGGACAAAACAAAATTAGCAAAGAAAATAATAGAACCAGAACATAGCATTTTAATAGAACAAGAAAATAAACACAACATAAAATCATATCAAAAAAATTAACCTAGCATAACAATAAAATAAAACAAAATAACAAATTTAATTTACAGGGTCATGTTATACCAAACAAATATATGTGAAACAAAATTGTGAAAGGGATCGGAAATCGACGTCATAGTCATACCCACCAAAAACCCACTGCTCCCGGACTCGATGGTCTCTCTCTGTGCCATTCTCGGAGGTCACAAATTTATAAAGTTCTAGTTATGGCATCTCGTAATCACAAACTATCGGCCAAGCTTATGACCATTATATATCTCATTTTAAAAACCGCTGTAGTTGGCAAGACGTAATCACCAACTTTACTGTCAAATTTCCAACAAGTTTCGATTGTCTGTTTTTTTTTCTTTATGTACAGTTAAAAACATGACACAGTTTCATTTAGTTTGGGTCATTCTTGACTGCAAATAGTTAAATGTTTTAATTCGACGCAATGCCGAAAAACTTCTTTCTGGTGTTGCATTTGATATCGGAAAAACCAAATTTTAAAAACCAAACCAATTTTAATAATCTGTCTACTTTTGACATTTTATAATACAATTTATTTAATTTAAAAATGTACATATATGTATATTATAAAACTAAATAAATTACATTAATTTTAAGCGCCAAATAAACTTTTAGGCGGAGCTAAATATTAATAATAAAATAATCTCCGCCTCGGGGCGGAGCTGAATATTCAACAACGGCAGGATCTTCGGGATTACCGTTAATGCAATTTTGGCCGGAAATTCGTCGTTTATGGCATATAACTTTTTAATTTGTTGAACCGAAGAAAAGCTGATTGGTATAATTAGATTACATTTTTCAAACCCCATCTACTATGTATAGCACAGCCCCAGTGCACAAACATTTTTTTTAATTTGCACGGCCAGCAATATTGCTAACAGCTAACTTCACACTTTCACAGTGCACCAAAGTACCAAAGCAATTACTAAATATTAATTACTAGATACTAGACTGAAATTTTTTAAATATTTCACCTGTCGAATTCAAAGATATCGCTTCTTCTGCCAATTCAGTTTTCTCTGTTATCTCCATGTCATCACTTTGAATGTTGCTGTCCATTATAACTAACTATTACCACGGCAATGCCGGCGCAGTAGCAATTTTACCGATTATTTCACCGGCAGTACTGTCGGGAAAATAATCAGTCACCGCCGGTGCAATAGCAGCAAATAAATAATTAAATAATTAATAAAATAATCTATATTTAATCAAATATATATAATTAACAAAATAATGTGTCGTCTTCAGGCAGACTGCATGCATAGTTTATTTTTATCTTAGGGTTCTCGATTTCATAATTTCGGGGGCTTAGGCCTCCGGAGAATGGCGGGAAGGTTGCAGCCTGTGAGGCACCGTATATAAAATCAGCGAGCTAAGAAAAACCACCATAACTCTCTCGTCTCTTTTTGTGCTTTTCTTTCTTGTGTTCTCGCTTTCTGTAATCAGTGATTTCTTTCATGCAAGAAAACAAGGAGAATTGATTTATTAAAATTAAATTATTATCTATTACTACCGTGGTTTTTCTTTATTTCTCTCGCTCCCGTCTCCTTCCTCGCTTGATTTTACGCCGCGAACTTATCAATAATTGTATCAAAATCTGTTTTTTTTACATTTTCTATTTCTAAGTTTAAATAAATAAATAATTAAAATATTTTCTAGCATAGATAATAGTATAGTAATCCCGCCGTTGTTACGATTAATTTTAAAGTGCAATTGCATTTGTTGATTTAAAATATTTTCTAGCAGTAGAATAGTATTCATATTACGCAAATTAAAATTGTTTATATAAACTGTAAGTCGCGTGCAGTGTACGGCTGTAAGAATAGGTCCAAGATCAACATCAGTGCATATTGTTAATGATCTGCTACCGGTTTCTAATTGGCAGAAATTCCACTCCTTTCTTGCATTCAGCGCCAGGCGTGTTCAACATTTGTGATAAATTTTGATTGTCTGTTGTGTATTGCAGCTGAAGAAAGTGTAGTTCAGTTAAGTTTATTACCAGTGGGGTACCCGGTGTTTTAAAGGTTTTCCTATCGTTTTTCTCGCTCCCGTTTCCTTCCTCGCTTGCTCTCCCGCGCCCGGTCGATTTCCCGCCCCCGGTCGCTTTCCTGCTTCCGGTTGCTTTCTCGTTCCTGCTTGCTCTCCCTCTCCCGGTCGCTTCCCCGCTTGCAAATTTTTAAAATGCCTTAATTTTTTGGCGCCCATTGGCCATTACAAAAATCACCCGGGGACACATCTCCACCCCTGCTTTCCTGGTCGATTTCCCGCTTCCTGTCATTTTCTCGTTCCTGCTTGCAAATTTTTAAAATGCCTGCTTAATTTTTTGGCGCCCCTTAAAAATTGATTTCCCGCCTCCGGTTGCTTTCTCATTCCTGATTGCTCTCCCGCTTCCGGTAGATTTCCCGCTTCCGGTCGCTTTCTCGTTCCTGCTTACAAATTTTTAAAATGCCTGCTTAATTTTTTGGCGCCCCTTAAATATTGATTTCCCGCTTCCGGTTGCTTTCTCATTCCTGATTGCTCTCCCGCTTCCGGTAGATTTCCCGCTTCCGGTCGCTCTCTCGTTCCTGCTTACACATTTTTAAAATGCCTGCTTAATTTTTTGGCGCCCCTTAAAAACTGATTTCCCGCTTCCGGTTGCTTTCTCATTCCTGATTGCTCTCCCGCTTCCGGTAGATTTCCCGCTTCCGGTCGCTTTCTCGTTCCTGCTTACAAATTTTTAAAATGCCTGCTTAATTTTTGGCGCCCCTTAAAAATTGATTTCCCGCTTCCGGTTGCTTTCTCGTTCCTGATTGCTCTCCCGCGTCCGGTAAATTTCCCGCTTCTGGTTGTTTTCTTGTTCCTGCTTGCTATACCAGTCCCGGTCGCTTTCCCGCTTCCGGTCGCTTTCCCACTTCCAGTCGCTTTCCCACTTCCGGTCCCTGCTTGCTTAATTTTTTGGCGCTAATTAAAAATGGCGCCCGGGGACACATGTCCACCTCTGCTTTCCCGCTCGCTCTTGCATTGCCACTATTCCCTATTTGTGTCTGTACCGATCACAAAGTATCGGATATTTTTACCAGCTAAGTGTTGTCAGTTTTTTTATGTTCTCTAACTTTTTATTCAGACCATGGCTGATCAAAACCAAGTTAAGGATTCCCTACTTTCCAGCATTTATCTTGGGCGATTGTTTGACAGCTTTGAAGAGATTGAGTCTTTGATGAAACAATTGTCAGAGAAGCTTTTTTATCACTTTATTTTTAAGGACAAAAAGACTGTGGAAAGCCACAATAAAAAAAAAGTAGTTTCAAGATTGGCCCAACGAAGTGGAAAGTTCACTCTGCTCTAATTGCCTGCTCGCACCATAGAGAGCATAGAGACCGGTATACAGGAAAAAGAGTCATCAAGAATGTATATGCCTGTGGGTGCCCGTTTCAGTTCTATGTTTCTAAAAAAAATTGTAATAGGAGTTTTACTATTTGTACTCTTATTGCCTTTTTTACAGAAACGGACAGACCTGGCGAATACTTCCGGCAAAACTGGTTTAACATCACAGAGCAATGAGCCGTTTTCTACCGCAAAAATCTCTTCACTATGGTAAATCACGAACAGATTGGAACGGTGTGCGATTATTTATCTATATAAATACAAATTACTGTTTATTTGTTTGTCTTCTATACAAATCCAAACCACTGGACCAATTTTAACGAAATTTGGCATAGAAGCTTATTTGCCAAAATTTGAAGATTTCAAGCAACTTTTAACAAATCTATTTTACGTTTTATGGGCAAAAAAGCTGAGAAGGAGAGAAAGAAAAAAATAGTGGAAGCGGGAAAGCAAGCAAGAGAACAAGAGGGAGTGGAAAAACTAACGGAAAAACGAGCGGGAATGGAAACAAAAGCAAGAGAAAGAAAAAACCTCGGACAATGCCGGTTAACCCCGCTAGTTCTTAATAATTAATTATTAAAACATTTTGGTTACCTGCACAGGTTTCATTCCACGATAAAGAAACAGCTCCAACACCGTCAGGTACGGTTCCCACAGCTTTTGACCACTCTACTCGACATTTCCATGCTCCGAGAAAGAGACCGCGATCGGAAAGCTCTCAAATCAAGCCTCCGTTTCACAATGGGAAAACTGCCTCCATTTCTAGAAATGATTAACAGGGAGTATACGCCATTTGCAGCTAAACAGGTTACTCAGCAGTACACTGCAAATAACAGAGCCTACACATCATTTCAAGGTTGTGTGAAAATTTTATTACGATCGGATGAATGGTGTAGCAATGCATAAAGAACATACATATATACATACAAACATTCATTTATATATATATAGATATATATAAAGAGAGAAAGAAAATGAATTCTCACAAGTGGCAGTCGGGATGCCAAAAGTTATTGCAGCTGAATAGTGCCAATGTAAAGTAGGAAAAGCATCTTTATAGTCCAGCATAAAATCCATTACTTCCTGGAAACTGCATCCTGGTTGAAATTTGTTTTTTAGAAACCTACTTGCAATGAGATCTGCAATATATTTTTCAACATCGTCATGCCTGTCTTGTTTTAGCAGTTACGTCAACGGTTTAAGGTCGTTGACATCTAAAAACTTGTCTGATGTTGGTAGAAGGACACAAGTCAAACCTTTAGAAGAACCATCAACAAACCTGTCTATCAACTCCACTAATATACGTCCAACATGCTAAAATAAACAGCACGAAGCTTAAAAGTTAACTAAAAGGTTGTGGCTACAGGCATGCAAATTATTTCTATTAACTTAATATTTAAATGTATCTTTATTTTTTTATAATAGCTTATAGTACTTTACACCAAGTGTTTCAAGACTCTAATGGCTGTATTTAGGAAGCACCTAAGTCAATAATTGACCATAACCTTGAGTTTAAACTTATCAATATTATAAATCGAGTTATAAGTAATCTATATGCAGGAGCGGATACAGAATTTTGAAACTAGGTGAGGGGGCACAATGCAATTGCACAAAGGAAGTAGGCTTTGTAAATATTTAGTTTACCAACATTTGTTTAAGAGGCGTAGCTAGAGTGAAAGCGCGCCATTTGAAAAAAGCACCAAATGCCTTTTGGAAAGAGCGCTAATATTTTTGAAAAAAGTATCTTTGACTATCAGCTATTGCTTAAAACAAAAGTGAAAGATGTTTTGGAAAACTTTTGGAAAAGTACCTGCTAAGCCATCCCCGGTCATCAGCTATTTCTAGAGGAAAAGTTTACAAACGGAAAATTTTCGGAGCGCATTTGTTAGAACTTGTCCCCGGGCACCAAAACCCTAACACAAAAGATATAAAATACTAATTGGGAAAACCTCAGATTACTTTTTGCTAATTTATTTTATGTTTTTCTGAAGAAAATGCGTTATACGATTTTCTGCTTATACCAAAATATCCACGTATTGTATATATAAATAAACAAGTTTTTATTAGAGGGCAAAACGGGGGGTGCTCTCCTGAAATTCGCCACCAATGTAGCAGTCTTTATAAATAACTGTTAGATTAATGTTATTTCTTTAAAACTTAAGATATACTGCCACTGCCCCAATACAATATTATTAGAAGCTTTGTAAAGTGTGTAATGTGCAATAATTGCACTGCAAATAAAATAAAATAAGATGAGATAAGCAGAGTCTAAAAAACTTCAAAATTTCAGGTACGGAAACAGTTGTGTAGACACTGGCATCCAGTAATTTATGCTGGGGTGGGCTAGGGGCTCCAGCAAGCATACAAACATGGTGAATTTAATAGAAAAGATTTAAAAAGAGAAAAGGCACAGAACCAGAGGCGGATCTTGGGGGGCGGCCGGGCTCCCCTTTAAAGTTTAAAAAAAATAAAAAATTGCAATTTTAGCCTAACGTTTTTGTTTATGTATTTAATTTTTTTATCACTCTCAGAAACAAACAAATAAAGGAAAAAAACGAGTTTTTTTAACACAAACTTTGATTTGAAATACACTCGACGTGTGTCTGTATGTGTGTATGTATACTAAAGATGTTTAAATTACGTTTTTTTAAATTGAATCTTGTATTGTCATCCCATATAAAGCTATGCTGAAAATTTCAGCTTTCTAGCTAGTCAAAAAGTTGCTTAAATTTCACTTGCAAGATTTGTGTACAGAGAAAGCCACACACAGAGATTGTAACCTAAATAAAAGTTTGTAAAAATACGTAAAAATTAAATTCTCAACTAATAAAATATGTTACTTTTTTATGCTTTATTTATTGCTGTTCAAAAAGTTTAAAAAAGGACTTGACTGTTTGAACGATCACAGAACAAGGACTTACCACAAAGAAAGTTTGGCTCGTTTGAATGGCTTTCTTGAAACGCGACGGAATCCTGATGTAACGGTCAGCAATCAACTGGACATACAACATCTCGAAGAAATCAAGGAAAACCGCGCGTACCTTCGACCTATAATTAAAACAATCATCTTTTGTGGGAAACAGAATATTCCATTGCGAGGACATCGAGACGATAGACAAGTATTAGAGAACGATGGGAGAAGAGAGGCTGACAGGGCTGGCATTGCTACATATAACTAATTCTATTTATGTGGACCCTGAAAAGATTCTTGATATTTATGCAAGCAAAAAGGAACGACGAATTTTATTGATGTAAATATTTTATTTTTTATTGTTCACGCGTTAACGGTGATTTAAAATACTATAATGAAATAAAAAAACTATTTTACATTTGAAAACTCTATTTTCTTCCTTCGGCCACCTTACTAAATTTCTGGATCCGCCACTGCACAGAACTAATTTCTAAGTGTATAATCGCACACAGTAATTACAATTTCTAGTAACAAACAGGTCGCCAAAAAATGTTCACAAAGTTTAAAAATGTGCACCGTATAATTTAAAGATATCAAAAATGACATTATTCAAACAACCAATGACGAAATCACAAGTAAGAAAACAACAAAAAACGTAAAAAAGCTAGAAATTTTTGGGTATGATAAATTATAGTTGAATTTAATAACTTTTTTTACTAGCCTTAGTAAAACGCTTTTTTACAGATTTCCTTTATACGAGTTTTAGAACATTCGAGTTGATAAATGGGCGTACTTTATTCTGTCACACAAGCCATGCTTAAAGCTCAAGCGGCAATCCGTTCCTGTTTCCCCCCTTTCATTGATAAAAAATAACAATTATAGTGGTAATGACTTTGATGAAATGAAGTGCAATGTTTCTAGATATAAATCTATCGTTTAATGATTATAATTTTTTCAAGGTAATTGGAGCACCAACTTACAGACACACAACAATGGCTGAATGTCGTACAAACATCTGTCGAGAAAGTGTTACTCCCGATTCTCCTGAAGCACCGGAAAAACTAGTTTCCGACTTTTCTGATACTGATTCTGATGATGATGTCTTCCTAAAACCTGTGCCAGCTGTGCGTACAAAACTTAAAAAGAAATTCAGTCTGTAAGTAATATTATTCTCTATCTCATTTTTAAATGCTTTTATTTAACTTCACTCGTCTCTCTGTTTGTTAGTTAGTTTGTCTGTGGTGATCAAATCTAGGTTAGTAGGCGTGGCCAAGTGTATTCATTGGTTTGTTTGTCTGTGGTGATCAAATCTAGGTTAGTAGGCGTGGCCAAGTGAATTGGCCTCGTTGAATGCCCGCATTTTTTACGAGTCTCCTGATATAATCAAAGACTATATAGACGCCTGAATTATCGAGATATAAACGCTCAACTCAAACTCGCACGTCTTCATGCAATTTTTAACTGTGCGACTGCCTACCTTAAATCAATTAAAATTAATCAAAATCGATTTTATATGAAAGTTAGTGTTGTTGTAATAAACAAAATTAATAATAAAAAATTAAATAAAAAGTACAAGATTGAGCATAACGGTTGTTTAAGATTCAAAAATTTTAGTTCGTTGACTCAGATAAAGAGGCAATATAAAAGCATTTAAAAAAAATTATTTATTATCTTTATTGTCATTTTTCATGCGTACACGATGCTTGCATTCAGTGTTAAACGGTTTTCGTGACAACGCGTCAGCAATTTTGTGCGGCCAGTCAGCAATTCGGACAAGCTCGTTTCATAGGCCAAATGCTTAGGTCCACTTTTACAGGCCTGAAATTCTTATACTAAGCATGAAAATCTCAGCCCGTCCCGGCTCGGTTTCATTTCAAACTTGGCCCGACCCAGCCCGTTTGAAAACTCTAAAAATTGGCCCGAGGGCTACCCGACGAGTGTAGTATTTTGGTCTGCATCTGTCTGTTTATTATTAAATCTGAAAACTACTAGACCTCCATTTAAAAAAGCAGCTCTTTTGAACAATTATAAGTTTTTAAATTTTTTGGAAGATTTCAGATGTATAACTCACGAACAAACAGCTTTACTAGTTAATATAAGAGTTGTAAAATGATTTTGATTTGAAATTTCCATTGATAAATTTTGTAGTTTCATAAGCATTCTTTACTGGTTTTTAGGACGGATTCTATCAAATCATTCTTTTCCCGTGAAGACGCTTCCAGAATCGACATCAAACATGTGAAACAATGGAAAGCGGCCTTCAGACACATATGGAATAGTCCAAGTTTGGCATCTTAGTACTTTTTTTACCTGTAGCTTAAAATAGAAATTACGTTAAAAATCTTATGAGTTTTTCTTTTCTCTCAAGTTCCACACTGGTTGAATGGTTTAAGGAATGTTTGCCCCCGGCTTTTCGCCCCCGTCTTTTTGCCCCCGTCTTTTCGCTCCCGTTTTTTCGCCCCCGGGAAAGTTCGCCCCTGGATTTTGCCCCTGGGAAAGTTCGCCCCCACGTTTTTCGTCCCTGGGAAAGTACGCCCCCGGTTTTTCGCTCCCAGTTTTTGGCTCTCAGTTTTTTGCCCCTGGAAAAAGTTTCTTTCGGTTTTTGTCCCCAGATTTCATCCCTGATTTTTTATCTGATAAAGTTTCTAACCATTTTATAAGTTTTTGCAGTTCTTCTCATGAGACGTTAGTTCCTGTCGTTTTCGACCTTTTCCCTCCTAATACTTTTTATCCCTGGGAAAATAGTAATAACCCCTGAAAAATATTGCCAGCAATGTTTCATCCAGACCATTTGACTTTGAGAGGAAATTTAAAAATTAGTAGAGAGCAGGAGCATCATTTCAGCATAAAGCTGAGAAGGCAAATATTTTAAAACCCACACATTAAAACATTTCCTAGACATTTTTTCATCCCCATAATAGCAAAGGACTGGTTAAGTCGAAGTAACAGATTTTCCCAAGAACAAACGCTAATATTCTCGGAATTGAGTTTTTGGTAAAAATCCGAAGCAAACCCTGGAGACTAACTTTTGCAGAGGCGTAAAGCCGGGAGCAAACTTTCTCAAAAGCAAACCACTGAGGACAAAAATCAGAAGTAAAAAACCGGTGGCAAAAAACAAGGGACGAAAAATCAAAGGTACAAAACCGGGGCAAAAAACTGGAAGCAAATTTTACCAGAGGTGAAAAACTAAGAGCAAAAACCGAAGGCAAAAAATGGAGCGAAAAACCGGAAGCGAAAAATCGGGGGAGAAAAACCGGGGAAAGAAAACCCGGGGGCGAACTTTCCCAGGGGTGAAAAGCGCGGGGGCGAAAAACCGAGGACGAATCTTCCCGCGGCGAAACTTTCCCGGGGGCGAAAAAACGGAGGCGAAAAGACGGGGGCGAACTTTCCGCATCCCGAATGAATACGCATTAGCAGTCGTGTTATCTGCCTTTTACAAACTTTTTACAAACTTTTATTTAGGTTACAATCTCTGTTTGTGTGTGTGTGTGTGTGTGTGTCTTTCTCTGTACGCAAATCTTGCAAGCGAAATTTAACCAGCTTTTTAACTAGCTAAGAAGCTGAAACTTTCACCATATCTTTAAATTGGATAACAATACATGATTCAATTAAAAAAACACGTAATTTGAACATCTTTCGTATACATACACACAGACACACATCAAGTGTATTTGAAATCAAAGTTTGTGTTAAAAAAACTTGTTTTTTTCTTTACTTGTGACGCTTAGAAATGCTGGCGGCTTTAATAGGACCTGAACAGCCGACCACCAGTGGCGTAGTTTCAGATTCAAGGCCCCTCGCAAAAATTGTTATTGGGCCCATTCTCCTTTTCATCACTTAAAACGGGGGTTTGTCCTTTGTCCTGGTATTACTGCAATTTTTTTAAATTTAAGCATTTGCTAATTCGTGCATTTCAGCACATTTAAAGGGCTAATTTTATTTTAAAAATTGTTTATGCATCTGCTAGTTTGTGCATTTCAGCACAATTACAGCGCTAATGATCATTTACACATTTGGTAGGCTACAAATTAAAGCTGACAGTTTGGCAGAATGCGCTTTTTACACACTTTTACTTAACTTGACTTCTATGTCTGTCGATCTGTAGTCAAAATTTGCAATCAATTTTAAAATAACTTCCCAATGAGCTAGAGACTTAAAAATATAATCATACCTCCAAACTGATTAACAATGTATTCCATCAAATTTTCGGATCGATTGGACAAAATTTAATTAAATAATTATTTTTGATATTTTCCTCGAACTATTTATTGTCTATGCTAATATGTTTGTTGTTTATGTAGTAAAAATATAAAAATGTGTTTTTAAAAAACTTTGTTTTTGCTTCACTTGTTATATATAAGTGTGACGTGTTGGTCTAGTGGTATAGATACCGGCTTTGAGAATCGGAGGACCCGGGTTCGATTCCTGATCCAGGCACGTAATTTCCTTGAGCAAGAAACTAACTCACATGTGCTCACGTCAGCTCAGCGTTTCAATCTTTAGTGATCGATAAATGAGTACCAACCTCGGTTTGGAGTTAAAGTCCTTTGTGCGCTTGTAGAGCTAGCGAGTAGTATGCGGGGCTGCCAGTGGCGCAGTAAAACACCGCATACGCCGTTAGTCTTATCTGCAAGTTGCCAACATTGTAAAGCCCCCTTAAAGCGGCTTCTGCTGCATACGGCGATGTATAAACTGTCGTAAAAAATAAGCAGTCTAAGTTAGAGGGAACATGATTGAGGTTTACAAAATGTTGTAAGGAAAATTTAATATTACTGTATCACCGGAGTTGGATTTAAATAAATTCAGGAACTCCAGGGAGCATTATCTAAAGTTAGCTGCACATTTGACCCTAGGGGCGCCGGAATGGTTTTGAAAGTGGGGGGCCAAAAAAGTTTTTTGGGGTCTTTAAATGCCCGTAGGTGAGTTTTATAAAATTTATGATAAAATGTATCTATATCTGATGTCATTGATTTTAAATCAAAAAAAAAATCTTTTTCTAAAATAAAAAGTAGGAAACTGAATGATAATCTAGTGTTTAGATAATTTCCTTTTTACCAAAGTCCAAAGTAACTACCATTTACAAAAGGGTAACTATAAATTGCAATTTTAACTACCATTAACCAAAGAAATTATTACTTCTCCGAAGAAGCATTTAGCATAGAAAATTTTTTACAAATTTCCAACAAGTTTAGATTGTTTGTTTTTTCTTTATGTACAGTTAAAAACATGACATAGTTTCATTTAGTTTGGTTTATTCTTGACTGCAAATGGATTTTAATTTGACGCAATGCCGAAAAACTTCTTTCTGATGTTGTATTTGACATCGGAAAAACCAAATACAATTTTAATAATTTGTGTACTTGTGACAATAAATTTCTTGAAGTTTCAATTTTACTGAACATAATTTACAGACTCTTGACGAGTTTCTTGTTATAAAATAATATTTTTATTTGACAATAAAATGGGGGGCTAAAATGACGTTTGACCCCTCTATTTTTGAAAGTGGGAGACCACTGGCTCCCTGGTTCCGGCGCCGATGTTTGACCCCCGGAGAACGTAATCATGATTTCAGTTTAACAATAACGCAACTTGTAATCGACGTTTATTTTATAGACAGTTATAATACGTGACACATGAGTTATGATAATGACCCAGAGTGTGAGTCTCGAGTCATCTGTAAATTAAATGAATGCACACAGTACACATGCAACGATGTCGTAAGTGTTCATAGTGATGTAAGACTTTTGTTAGTGCATGCATGAAGGTACATATTTTTATTAGTTGCCACTTTGGGCCCCCCAACCCTCATGGGCCCCACGCATTGCGTGGTCTGCAGGGGCGGTAGTTACGCCACTGCCGACAACCTGAAAAATTTAAATTTAAATTTACAAACTCATCAACGATGAATAAAAATTCATTGCAATTGTTTGCAGTTGGCATACAGTTGTTCGAGAGGTTTCTATTGAACGAGAGAAACTATAGTATGGAATTCTATCATGCCTGTGAACATTACAAAACTTTGCCAAGAGACCAACTCTGCTGCGAAGCAAAAAGACTGTACAAAACATATTTGAATCCATGGTCTTACAAATTTGTAAGAAACATTTAAAAATTAGCTAATATTAGTTATAAGCTTTTTTCAATTGATATCATCAGAAATTATAAAAATGAAATGAAACATGAAAGCTGCAAATATGCAGAGCCGCACTACAGCTGGCCACAGTTGTAGTTTTATCCAACTCAAACAAAGAATAAATAGTTTTAGATAATGACCTGTAATTGAATAAGTCAACTGAATGTCTAGTTGTGTTTTTCGCCAAGACAGACTCAATCCAGCACAGTAAAAGCAATGCTTTTAATAATGTTATTTTAAGATCAATTAAAAAGTTTTTTGAGTCTGTCATAAGGGCATTTATTAATTTTATTATCAAGTGTAAAACACTCCTGGGTCAAACTTGTCTTGCTTAAAGCGTGCCTTCTTGTTAGAACGCTAGATAAAAAAGAGGAAAGAAACACAATGTAAAGAATCATAGTCTTTTTTAGCTGTTTTTCAGTGTTTTTGTATAAATCCTAAAACACCTATTTCTAAACTATGAAATAATAGCTTTTGTAAATTGGAAAAGCAGTAAGAACAATACATTAATGTTTTAGTGTTACTTTGTAGATTTGAATCTTTTGACTAATATTTTATGTAAAAAAACAGGTATATTTGGATCCAAAACACAAAAAAATAGCAAAAAAGACACAAGTGAGACCGAACGAGAAGTCATTCAGTGAAGCTCAGTGTAAGGTCTATAAGCAAATAGAAAACAATCTGTGGAAAGAATTTATGGAATCAGAGCTGTTCGCAGCTTTCCTGATGCAAACAAATCTTATAACGGAGTATTGTGATAAGATTACGTATCACTAACACTTTACATTGTTTATATAATTTTGATATCATGCTTTCAATAAATAGGAACAGCAGTTTCAGTCTTAAAATAAAAAAGTGTAAATCTGAGTAAAATAAATTAAGGGAGACCAGCAACCAAATACATGTTTTGCTGTTGTTTACATTTAATTTAATATTGGAACGAGTTTTACACTGACCTTCAAACTATACCATCTCATCACTCATGAACCTGTTTCCCGATGTTGACCTCCTTGCAGACTCATACGTCAATGCCCTCCAACACCTTAGATAAGCATGTGCCTGCTAATACTCGCACGTCACGTCCTCGATGTTTTCCTGGTGAGCTGTCTCATTTTGCTCGTCAGGCTAAAAAGAGATGTCGTCGTCTTGAGATAGTGTTTTCAAAATCTAAACTCAAAGCAGATGAAAACAACTACTTTGAAGCCAAGAAATGTGCACGTGAGGCCCGGTCTAATCACATTAAGGAGCAGCTCGACAGTGCTGCTTACTCATATCACAAGCAGTTCTGGAAAGTCGCTCCAAGCAGTTCTGGAAAGTCGCTCCAAGCAGCTCTGGAAAGTCGCTCTAAGCAGCTTTAGAAAGTCGCTCCAAGCAGCTCTGGAAAGTTACTAACAACGTTGCTTCACCGTAACACAACTCCACACACCACCGACACCGACTGCAACAAACTCGCTAATTCATTAAACTCTTGCATTTGCACAAAGAAGTATACTTTGCAAAACTTCTTTTTACTAACATTTTTTTCAGAGGCGTAGCTAGATGGCAGGGGAAGACGTGCCCCGGGTTCCATTCTGAAGGGGCGCAAACATTTTCAGAACAAATTACAAATAACCCTCCAGTTCTCAACTCTGTTTGAAAACAAAACTGCATGATATTTCGGAAAATTTGTGGAAAAAGAACCTGCGACTCCACTCCCTTCCTACCGGTCATCAGCTATTTTTATAGGAATCGATTAAAAAATGTCTAGGAGCGCATTTATTAGACCCTGCCCCAGGCGCCAAAAACTTTGGCAAACGAGGTATGAATCACTAATTGGAAGAACTTCTAATTATTCATTTCTAAAATTTGTTTTTATTAGAAAAATTCACTATGCGACTAATCATTGTGTGCTGTCGAACAACAATATTTCAAGCACTATACGACCTAGACTTCTAGCCATCATATTTTGGTGATGTCTGGTGGCCCAGTAGTACGAGCGTTTGCATTTAAACAAGGCGGTGTTTTGCCGTTGACACGTGGGTTCAATTTCTTCGAGAGTCATATATATATACTATGTTTGTTTTGCCTTATGAATTATTTTAGTTTTTTTATATTAAAAGTTTAATGTAAAAATTATGTCAATTTAAAAAAAACAATATCTAAGAGCAATTGAGTGTACAATTTTTTGGCACCATCTTTAGCCAACACACACAAACTGGATGCCACAAACAAACGAGAACATGCCACGTATAGGTAATTGTTCGTTAGAAAAATATGGCGTGCCCAAATCTAAGCCACAAACAGACATTGTTTTTCATCAATTTTTAATTACTAATCGCGTGCCATTGCACAGCTGCGGTGGGTTCAAATTCCGAAGTAGAATAACCGGAGATCCAACTTTAAGTTGTAGATGATGCGGTGACATGCCTATAGTGGAGCTAATAAAGCAAAATTATTAATATTATTATTTTTGAAAGTCTTACCCCACTAGTCTTTTTTTGGTATAAAAACACCGTGTAAAATACTTGAGAAAAAAATCTTTTATTTAGGGGTATCTAAAGTACCACAAAAATTACAACAATTATGAAAATTTTAAAAATTACGGGTATATCGTAATTTATTTTAAAAAAATGCAGTAATTATTTATGAAAACATTAATAATGAAGTTTTTTTTAATGTTTGCTGTTAAGTTTCTGAAAAGAGTTTATAGACTTGTGGCAGCCTTGAAAAAGTCTGTTTCCTGATATCAGGGTACATTTTGCGATGGTCCTCCACAACTTGCAGCTGCGATTCATCATGTGTTAATATTCCACTGTGGTCATTACAACTTTTAAATTTTTCACGTTTCTGCAGCTTTCTTGTAGTCGTCTCTGTCTTCCCACAAATAAAAATAAAAACGTGGGACGCTCATCATAATCCATGGATTACGATGGAAATGGAAATGGATTAGGATGAGCTCCCACGCTTTTATTTTTAGTCAAAGATTATTTGATGACATATAAAAGGAAAAGAAAAAAATTATTTTATACTTTTTAGTGCACTTTCCACACATAAATAAAAGCGTGTTTTTTGAAAAAAGTATCTTTTTTCGTAATATTTTTATGTCGAATAAGCTGTATAAAGAGTCAAACAAATAAATAAATACAGATTGATTCAATAAAACGAAATTAGGGAGAAAACTATCGTAAGTTGAACACATATTATCGTCATCCTTGTTTATTTATTGTGCAGTTTTAGGTCTCTGCTGGATGTGCCTCGCCTGGTCCGTTTTAGTCCGGCTGATAAATTTTTGACATAAAAATAATTAGGGACAAAGGTTTCTCAATGGTTTATTATAAGTCTACCTATGAGCATTCAAAATACCGAAGTCCACCCGAATACACTGACCGGAACATATTTTAAAGCCATGAAATAATATTCAGACTAGCGAGCTGAAAGATTTAAAAACAGACAATTAAAGTGCTATGTAAAAACCATAGATATATAGATGGGACATATCAATCTATTTCCTGTACAATTTGAAAGCTGCCATTTTCAACCTGAGCTTGTTTACATTTGCTCATTTGAGCGATATTTGTTGCCGGTGTATTATGACGATACATGACAAATCTGCTAAAGCTCTAGTTTTTTTGTAGATGTTGCTGTTTTTTATTTGAAAAACCTGTATAAGAACTATACTTAGTGTTAATTGACTCCCCTAGCTCATATATCCTATTTATTATACTCAGTTATACTGGTCCTGATTTGTGTTTCACTATGATATAATATAACAATAATACAACTATGATATCTGACTAAAAAATTGATCTGATGTTATTTATTCATCCACCATTTTAAATCATTTGAAATTAAAAATGTTCATGCTTATAATGTTAGTCAACAACTCCACAATTTATGATTCTAGTAATTTAAATAAACTTGTTTAAATTGAAACAAGTGTGTCTTAATCTACTGGTTTTGATATGCATAGGTGGGGGTTATGATGTAAAAATTATGTTAACAAATGCTACAAGCTCATGTAATCTGTAAATTTGTTTGGATTAAAAAACTATAGTTTAATTAATACATTCAAAACAATGTTACAGGTTTGCTTACACTTAAATTATGTAAAGTAGATTAAGAAATACTGACTTATAGTTATATAACTAGAATGAAAAACAGGGAATGTGATGCCGCAAGATGAAACTTCTTATCTTGATTATCTTCACAAAGAAAGAAAAGAAATTTGTAATAAATTTTTCATTGTTATTTCTTTTGCTGGTACCAATCTTAATTATTTGCTTATTTATTAAACAGACAACATTTATGAAGAAGTGTTTGAAGAACCAGGTGATTATGGAATCGACTCAGAACTTGCTCAAGTCTTGATAGAAAATGTAATTAGCTACATAGCTGGTTGGATTGTATCCAAGCTATTTAAAAACTGGAATGTAATGTTTGCAGGTTCAAATTATAAATTGTTACAGTCATAAATTTTTGTTTCCTGTGTTTCCACTACTAAATAATATTATCAATTTTATAGATACAGTTTAGTTGATGAGCACAAGAACCAAGGACATGAAATAGGACTGCAACTGCTAGTGGTGAAAAATAAAGGTGGTCATGTTTTTCCTTCTTCTGCAGTTATAAAAGTAAGATAAAATTAAGATTAATTATTTATAAATATGGTATTTAAAAAAAAACTTTTTTTTTAGGTATGTCAGACAGCGGAAAAATTTTTAAGACCACGTATCAGCCACAAATGCCAAAGATGAAATTAAAATAAAAGAACTTATTCGCCAAACATTAACATCAATTGGATCCAAAGATATTTTTAACCTGGGGGATCATATAAGAGATACACAGGATGGCATTGACAATCATTCTTATCTACTGCTTAATTCGATCGTTTATGAGTTTTTTAAGTTAAGACAGTATCAGCGAGCAAAAATTAATACTCAAAACCTTAAAAGTTCAGGTTTAAGACAAAAACTAACTAAAACAATTTTATTTAGTGGACAGTAACTTAAATTGTCAATTTTTTGTCCCATTTTCAGTTTTTGTTCATTGAAAAGCCAAACAAAATTTATTGTATTAATAAAAACATTTGTAAAATCATAGTTTGTTGCCTCAGTTTTTTGCAAATCTATTTCAACATTATTGGAAACTGTGTACTGAACTGATACTACACAAATGTAATCGCAAAGTGATAAGGAATAAATATAAACTCGATAGTTGGCATAGTGCTTTTTACTTGCTTAAAAACTAGGTAAATAAATGCAATCGCCTCAGGTAGATTCATTTCAGGGCATAGAAGAATTGGTAGTGACTTCAATAATCTATGTTAATTCTAAAAATTATTATGTACTTTAGAAAAAGCCAGTAACTATTATTGCTAATCTAACCTAGTCAGGATTTAGTTCTAAGTCTAAGATATCTCTTTTAAGAAAATGTCTTTGAAGACATAATGCATTCAGATTTTATGCTGAAACTTAAACTATCAGCATAAAATAGATACATATGACTATCAGTTATCTTCAGATAAAAGCATTTTCTTAAAATGTTATGGTTTTAAAGTTTAAACCAAAAGATTCAAGGGAATTTATAAAAGTCATTTCTGTCAAAAACAATTAAAGTATGCGCTGAAGAAACAAAGAAATTTTGATAGAAAGTCATAAATTAATCTATGATAAACAAATATTGAAAGAATAACGCGTTGTCATTGCTTTATAATAGTTAACTGCAAAATTGGAATGAATTGTTTATCGAAGTAAGGCAAGCCGCCGGTGTTGACAAATGTAAACAAATCTCTTGTCTATGGTCAGTCAGGAGGCACAAACTAAAACTCCACTGCGCGCGTAAAACCAAACAAAAACAGCAAATAAGGCTATATAGCCTATCTAGATATCTATGGTAAAAACATACACAATTTAAGTACAATATACATGCAGACATATTAAATGGAAACTGTGATTGAAATAAACTTGTATAGCAATAATGAGATTTATTATGAAAAAAATATTGAGACTAGTGAAGTAAAAATGTACAGAAAATTAAATCGAATAATAATGATATAAAAACATATAATTAACTCCTGATATTGATATTAAAATAAATTAGAATGTTTATTATGAGATATATTATGCAACAAATAAGCAAAAAATTGAATGACAAATAATAAAATTTAAAAACAAATAATTGCATTCGGAACACCGCTTTAACAATTTGCAAATATATACATAAAATGCAATATTTAAACATAATACTGATACACAAACAAAATTCATAATGAGATGTCATAACGAGATATAAACTGAAAATATACAAACAAAAGAAACTCAAACAAAATTCATTTGCTAGTGACAACTTCTTTCTCATAGAACCACGGCATATGTACCTCCAAATAATCATCATCTAAAATCTCTTCCTCAGCGATATCACCATCCATTTCAGTTTGCTCCACAGATTCAGGAAAATTCTCACTCCTATTTTCGCAAGAAACTCCGTTGCAATTTTTGCAGGCGGTGACGCAAGACAATCCATACTTCCTACAAGTACAGGCTCGAGTTCCACATGGTTTCTTTGCATCAGCAGTGCATTTACAACATACCACCTTCAAAATATCAGCAGGTGCAACGTCCATGTCCGTTGCTACTGGAATAAACTTCCCTTCATGCAGTTTCCACCCCCAATCCTGTGGATTAAAATTTGTGGTCGAGAGTGATTTCCAGTGCAGAACTTGTATATGCACTCTGTATATATGGAATTTGGCAGCATTTTCAGTAGGTGGTAGTCGTTCCGGTCGTGGTAGCTGTGTACTAGTAGCAGTGGTATGCATGTAGGTGGGATAGCGCAGATGGTTGAGCGAATCTGTAGCACTTCCGCCATACAAAAACACTAACTGTTGTGTTTTTACAGTGATTTCAATAACGCCAAAACTCCAAGTTTCTTGTAATTAATTTGTTTATTACAAGCGCTAACGAATTACGAAAGTACACACGAGACAATGAAAAAGTATATAACGCGGCTCCTATTGAGTACACGTGGACCAACCAAAGATACAACATTTTTAAGATAATAATAGTTATTTGCATAACACCTCCTTTTTTAAAAAAAGATCAACTGTGGGAGTTTCCAAAGTTTGGGTCCATGATGAGTCTTTGTGGTGGTCTTCGGGCACGCTGTGATCTTCGAAACTGCACCGGCACCTGCTCCGAATCCGCAATAGACAATCCGTCACTCTCCTCTTCCGACAGTTCCCGGTCTGCTGGTGGTTGTCTGCCTTCAGGGGGTTCTCCTGGATCAGAGTCTTGATCTGCCCCGTATCTGATTCTCAATTGATTTACATGTCTTTTCCAGATCGGTCCATTTGGCAAAATTCGAACTTTTATGTTGCGAGGCCCCATCACTTTTGTTATGACTGCAGGAATCCATCTGGGTTCTTTGTTCTTTTTAGGACCACAGTGGAGGGCGTAACATGGCATTCCTTCCTGGAATATTTGAGATCTTCTCTCAGGTTGTGTCACTTTCTTTTGGTTTTGTTTTTTCTGGATGGCTTGTGTTGGAGATGGAAGTAAAGCATCTAATTGACTTCGAATCTGACGACCATTTAATAATTCGCTGGGTGAGTAGCCAGAATCTAATGGCGTCCGTCTGTACTGTTGAAGGAATTCTTGCAGTGCCTGTCTTGGAGAGTGTGAAGATTTTCTTAGTGATTGCTTGAATGTCTGTACAAGTCTTTCTGCTGCTCCATTCGTTGCTGGGTGATATGGAGCGCCTGTTAGATGTGTGATGCCACGCTGTCTGCACCATTCCTGGAATTCATCTGATAGAAATGCTGGTGCATTGTCTGTCACCAATGCATGGGGATATCCAAAATGTGCAAAATCCTCTTCTAACAGCTGGATTGTTGACTTGGCTGTTACTGAACCGGTAGCATGGATGCATGGGTATTTGGAATAAGCATCAATTAATACTAACCAGTTAGTGTCCATGAAGTTTATGGCATGGTCTAGGTGTATTCTGCTCCAAGGCTTTTCTGGCAGCATCCATGGATGGTTTGGAAACTTTGCTGCTTTGTTCTGGTGTTCTGCGCAAGTTGTACAGCTACGACAAAGATTTTCAATGTCGTGGTCTATGCCTGGCCAGTAGACAACTGATCTAGCCAGTTGCTTCATCCTTTGTATTCCGAAGTGTCCTAGGTGTAGCAGTTGGACTACTTGGTTTCGGATTTTTTCTGGGATGACTAGTCTTGCTCCATATCTTAGACATCCTCCTTCTGTAACTAGAGAGTCTGCTAATTTTGCGTAGTGTTTTATTTCGTCTTTTTCCATCAGTTTAGGCCATCCTTCTTTCACATATCTCATGACTGTTGAGATTGTTGGGTCTCTGCTAGATTCTTTAGCCAATATTTTAGAATCTGCTGGTTTGATCTGTTGACTGATGGTGTGAATCATACAAACTGTTGATATGTCTGCCTTTTCTTCTTTTGCATCAAAATCCTGGTCTCCTCCAACTGGCAATCTGCTGAGTGCATCCGCATTTCCGTGCTCAGTTGTTTTTCTGTATTCGATGGAGTATTCATATTGATTCAGACTAAGTGCCCATCGAGCAAGGCGATTGGCAGCCATTGCCGGAGTTCCCTTTGTTGGATTAAATAGTGAGAGAAGAGGCTTGTGATCTGTAACCAAAATAAATTTTCTGCCATAGAGATAATTGTGGTATTTTTGGAGACCATAAACAATAGCTAATGCCTCTTTTTGAATCTGACTGTATCGTCGTTGTGTGTCGGTGAGTGTCTTAGACACATTGAACAAAGGTCTTTCACTTCCGTCTGCATAACGTTGAAAAAGAACCACTCCAATTCCTACCTCAGAGGCATCACAGGAAATTCCGATCGGGAGTGTTTTGTCAAAATGGGCTAACTGGACATCTTTCATAAGAAGGTCTTTCAAGTGTTGAAACGTTACTTCTTCTTGTTTTGTCCATTGCCAAGTTGTTTCTTTTCTGGTTAGACGAGTCAACGGTTCTGATATTGTGGAAAGATTTGGGATGAATTTACTGTAAAATTGAACTGACCCCAAAAAAGATTTCAGTGTTGACACATTTGTAGGAGGTGGCATCTTAGCTACTGCATTCACCTGTTGACCCATTTTTATTCCATCTTTTGATAGCATGTGTCCGAGGTAGTCCACTGATGATTCTGCAAACCTACACTTACTCAGATTACATCTTAACCCGTTGTCCTGTAATCGTTGGAGTAAAGCTTTCAGGTTGTTTAGATGTTCTGCTGCTGCTTTTCCACTCACTAGGATGTCATCCAGATACACGGCAACTCCCTGTAGATCGCTTGTCAACTTTTCCATGATCTCTTGAAAGTATCCTGGTGCAGATGTAATTCCAAAAGGAAGTCTTGTTTGGAGTAAAACACCTTTGTGAGTACTCAATGCTAACTTTTTCTGGCTTTCAGGTGACAGTCTTATCTGATGGTAAGCATCTGCAAGGTCGATCTTGCTGAAGAAATAACCTCCACCGAGCTTTCTCATTAAATCCTCGGGTAATGGCATGGGGTGACGATGAGTTTCTAGCTGTTTGTTGATTGTTACTGAATAATCGCCACAAACTCTGAAACTGGGTTTCAGCTGTCCTGGTTGAAGTTGTTTGCGAATTGGCACAACCGGTGTTCCATAACTATTGAACTGTGTAGGAATCCACAAGCCCTTTTTTATTCCAGCTTCATAAGTTTGGTTCAGATCCTCGATAATTGCAAATGGTACTGTTCTGGGTTTGCAAAAAACTGGTTCCACTTCTGGTTTGAACTTAATGTCTAATTCAAAATTTTTAAGACAACCCAATTCTGGCTTGAACAGTTCCCGAAATTCTGAACAAAGTTGTTTACAAGCTATTTGCAAATTTACGTGTGATTGTTCTGAGACGTTGTACACCTCATTTCTCATCATAGCTGTGACATCTATTTCTAAATCAAGGATTGTTCTTCGTCCGAGAAGATTGAGGTCATGGACCTCTGAGACATTGAATTCGACTTGTCTTTTATGGCTATTATTCTCTAAATTTGCCATTATTTTGAACGTTCCCATTACTGGAATGTGGTTTCCTGTTGCTGAAACGTAAAATTTTGCAGATGGCTGCAATGATGGCTTTCCCAGGCTCAACCAGACCTCCTTTGAACAGAAACTGTCCCTTGCTCCACTGTCAATGAGAAAATTGTACTTCTTGCTGTCGAGTGTTAATGACTGAAACAAAGGTTTTGAGTCCTGGATGTTTTTTACTGATGAGTCAAGGACCACCGTGACTGTTTGTTTTTTCTTTTTGAAACACACCATCTCCAGGTGTCCCGTCTTATGGCAAAAATTACACTTCAGGTTGCTGTTTTTGCAATTCTTCGCTGTGTGGTTTTGTTTTCCACAACGCAAACAAATGTTTTTAGATGGAGAAGAGTGTTTGTTTTCAGGAACGACTGGTACCCTTCTGCTTTTTATTTTGTTGATCGAGTTCGTCAGATTCGAGTTTTGTGATGGTGTACCATACACCGTTTCCTTTGCCACTCTTGCCGCATCCTCCACACCGGCAGCCAATTCTACAGCTTTCGTGAATGTCAACTCATCATCATCCATCCTGAAAATAGCCTTCAAGACCGCTTCATTTTTTATTGCGCAAATAAACTTTGTTCTCATAGCTTCATCTTGAGGGTCCTGGATGGCGGAGAAATCACATGTGGAAGCTTCTTGTCGAATTCGGGCTGCTAGTTCGTGAACATTTTCACCAGTGTTTCGATTCATTTCTGACCAAAATCTGTATCTTTCTCTGACAATGAATCTTTTTGGATTAAATTGTACTTCCATGTGTTGTACAATCTCTTCCATGGTCAGAGTGTTGATGTTTCTTGGTGGAGTTTGTTGTTCTGCGAAAGTGTCGAGAAGTTTGTAGATGGTGGGACTTTGGCTCATGAGAAAAACTTGTGGCATCTTATCTGCAGAAACAGAATGACCCCTGGCGAATGTTGTGAAACGTGCCCAGTAATCTCTCCAAATTTCTTTTGTTGAGTCGAAGTTTGCGAAATTCGGTATCGATGCGTTCACTGGTCCCATTCGAGATAAAATTGTCTCTATTTGTTTTTGGTGACTTTCCTGCATCTTGACCATTTGTTCTTGGAAAAGAGCGATGAGCTTGCCTACGTCCGACATCTTGAAATCCTAAAAAAAAAACGATTGTAGAAAAGTATCCTGTCGACTGCGCCAATTGTTGTGTTTTTACAGTGATTTCAATAACGCCAAAACTCCAAGTTTCTTGTAATTAATTTGTTTATTACAAGCGCTAACGAATTACGAAAGTACACACGAGACAATGAAAAAGTATATATCGCGGCTCCTATTGAGTACACGTGGACCAACCAAAGATACAACATTTTTAAGATAATAATAGTTATTTGCATAACACTAACAATTTACAGCCGGCAAACATAACTTCTTCATTGCTGGCAATGGACGACTCTAAAGTTTCGAGTAATGGCTGGATATCTCTGGTCTTGGCAATTTTCTTAAAAATGCTGACCTTACCATGACCAACTTAGCCACAGCATTTGAACTGATTAATTTAAGTCGTGGTATTGGTAGATCCGCAAATTGGCCTTGTGGTCGGTCTTCACTGGAAACATTTGTAATGGAAATAATACCCATAGCATGAAGAGTTCCTGAGCCATCAAGAGTACAAACATCGTGATCAACATTATCTGCTACATACTGTGTGAAACACTCTGGAAATGCATCCATCGACTCACAACGAGTGACTGATTGTTTGAAACGACAAACTTCATTGTATGAAACTGACATACCTAACCGACTCAAAAAATTCAAAAGTAATTTAGATCCCGAGATGTGATCTACTGACACTCCAATAGCAAATGGTATAGGAGCTACAGTGGAGTATGGCTTGACAGCTTGCACAATGCTATGCCCAATAGCAATTTTTTTTCCCTCGGGACAGATCAAATGGTCCAAAAACAAAGTTAATAAATTAGGCATCCAATCTCTGGAGGACTGAAGATTTCGAATGTTTTCACACGTTGGATATGAGTCCATGTCATGGCTAGTCTCTCGAATAACTGACTTTAATAGCTTTGCGGCGGTTACTATTATATGTTCGCTGTCAACGCTTTTCTGATCATTATGCCATTTTTCATTAACAATATAGTCAGCCATTTTTTTCCAACTTATAACATTGCGCCTGCCAAGAACCTCACAAAATTGAATATGTTCCCCATAGCGATCAATGAGTTTCTGCTTCAAGTGGACTTCACTGTAGACATTATCATTGCCAGGAACCATTTCACGTGCTTTATTAACAACATCTTGTATTGTTAACAGCTCATAATCACTCATTTCCAGCCATTCACAGAGATTTTCAAAGGTTTCAGCCTTCATGCAGTCTTTTGGTCTACCAGAACTTTCATACTTCCGGATACAAAAGAAATTGGAATGACAGGATTTATGATAAACTGCCTCCTCAGCTACCAGATCATTACATGTCATCAAAAGACTATGTACATCCAATCCCCATTCATCTCCTCTCTTCAAACACTGCTCAAGAATACTTTGCCTTATCACCAGTGTAGCCACATGCCTCGTTTTCTTTTCGCTATCTTTGTATTTCAGATCATTATGACACAATTTTCTGCAGAAGAAGCAGTGAAGTTTCCATTTGAATGAAGGTGCACTAGATCGAAGTAATTTTGGTTCATTTACTTGGTCAGTTTCAGCATTGTCTTGGGCACATTTCTGATCATATCTTCGCTTGCTGGTATAATTCCTACGGCAGGTCTTATGAACTTTAACAAGAGGTGGGTTTGTTAGTAGATACTGGTGTAATTTTGTATCGCCCAACTTCTCACTGTATTCAATTAATGTGTCTATTCCTTTAGTAACTGTGGATACATCAGAATCTGTACTGCTACTGAATGCAATGTGACACACATGGTGTCATTAAAGTTAGGGTTTATAGAACCCATTTAAAAAAACTTACTTTGCTATTGTTAATAATACAAATCCAAATGAGACTCTAATCTAATCAGTCTAATCTAATCAGTGGTGATAAATAACGTCAGTGAAACGTCTGGAAAATGAAATTTTATTGAAATATAAGTACTTTGCTCGTACAGATTTGTATATAAATATAATTGCGGGCTAGTAATATGCAACATTAACAATTTCCAGACAATATTTTGTATAGAAATTTCATTATCACTCACTCACAATCGTTTCATAAAATTTACAAAAACCTGTACAAACTAAAATAAAAAAAGGGTGGATTCAATCCAAATATAGATACCTATATGATGGCAAAAAAATAAAGTCCAAATTCGCTTGTCTTCAATTATTTTTACGACTTAGTACGGTGGGTAAGATCAATAATCCATTGCAATTGATCAAAAGTGGCAGATAAGATAAAATTTTGTTTATTTGATAGATAAAAGTATACTGATCAATGTTATGGGTTGTCTAACTCTCAAATATTTTGGGCGCGCTGTTTTTTACTAGATTCGTTAACCCGGATAGCAATGGATCTCTAGATCTATAATTTAACAACACGCGCGCACCCGATCTCTTAACGCTTAACCAATCCTATCAGCTCACTCCTAGTTTAAGCAGGAGTTAAGCACTGGATCACTGGTGACACCGGATTCAACTAGCTCTGTAATTTACAACGCACCATTCGTCAAATTGCATAAGTTCAAGATGGCCCCCCAAACCGATAAATTCGTGAAGTACTGCATTTAAGCAGTTATTTTTCTCTCAAAAATGTTTTTTTTATCTCAAACCAGTTGGTAAAATTGATACAGAAAAAACAGCTGAGGTTTAAAAAAATTCTACCACATGTCATAGATGGTTATAAAAAAATAAAACACGTCACTTGTAAAAACTGTATTTATAATATTTTTCTAATGAACATGTTGTTACTCTTATTAAAAATGTGAGTAAATTGTCTTTATTTAAAACATTCACCATCACATTCACACAAGGATGTACACTGGAGATTATTTCGTCTACACTTGCACAGACCACTGCAAGACACTTTACACCCACAGTGAATAAGCTCAGTGCAAGTATCAGACAATTGTGGGAGTAAGGTCCAGTTTGGTTTATATTGACCAGAGTGCAACCAACCCCAATCAAGTGGACTTGGAAAATTCGGCTGCAGTTCTAAAGATTGTCCCCAAATATATCCTCCTTGGTACGTAGCTCGACATATGTGTTGTAACAAGGCAGATTGAGTTGGTGGTATAGCATCGTATGAACGTCCTTTTTTAGTAAACAAATATTTTCTGAACTCGTCAACCTGTATTAAATCACAAATAAATTTTAAAAATAACTACATATCTATTAGAAAAATAATCCAGCTGTATTATTAAATAATCAAATTAGCTACCAAAATACCTTATCCAAATAACTTGTGCGATCATACAGAAGAACAACATATCGTTCCAGTTTGTTTAATTGCTCCAAAGTGACATTGCTTGGATTAGTGCACAAGCATGAGAAAGTTTCCGGTATTTCTGGAAATGCATTCCACACTTCAAATGCTATTCTCTTACCCCGTCCACCAAAACTAGAAACTGTGTCACAGCCTGTGAAAGCGTGAAAGAAAGCAACACTTCGAGATTTTGTTAGCCCAAGAACACTAACCATGTCATGTACAGGTAGGTATCTCAAGTTCTTTCCAGTTCCAAAAGCAATCCAGAGCTCTTCCGCTCCGATGTTTTCATGCATTGAAATGGCAATGCAGACGACATCAGAATCAACTGTTCTTATGGTAATTGATCGATGACCTTTCAAAACAGCATCTTTGCAGTGAATCATGATACGTGTATCAGCCTCTTCATGTGTACAAGGCATCAAGTCGCTTGCACTGGAATTGAGAACAGTTTCACCAACTGTTGCAAATACATCCCCAGAAATTCGAGAAGCACTGTCCACCAGTTGATTGCTTAATAGAGAAAACAGTTCACTCTTATTCTCATTAACTCTCAAAAATTTTTGCCAATTACGTGGTGTAATTACATTTGCAATGACACGCTGTCGAATGCCAGTTCCACGTAGTTCTCGAGTAATTGATTTTAAACTGTCTACATGATATTCATCAAATACAACATCGAGTCGGGAATATTTCTGCAAATGATTCAAAATATAAAAGCCAAAAGAATCTAAACTGTACTCTCCGAATGTCTGTCCCATCTTCGGCTTTATCATTTGCACTATGGCTGCACCATCGAATATTATTGTTGATGTTCTCGGTTGATTATCTGGAATGGTAATTCCTTCTTGCAAACAAGAAATTATATCAGATTTGGTTCCATTACGCATTTTTCCAGTGCTATCAGCCAGAGATGGTGGAAAAAGTTGGTTTTCGTATTTGAAAAATGTGTCTAAATCACCTTTTCTTGTCTGACAAGCTACATATAACCGAGAAAATAGAGCACAATCGCTCTTCAGACAAGCAATCTGAGTACTGATGGATTTTGCTGTACTATATTTAAATAGCGGAAATCTATTTCTTTTTATCGGATCCAAGACTAATTTTTCATTCGTTTCCAGTCGTTCTTTTATAAATTCTTGATATTGATGAATGCCGATTTCTTCAATAGTTTTCACTGTGTCACATGCTGACCTGTCGGCTATAAGTTTGCTGCCTAAAGAAACCAAGTCATAGCTCTCTTCTTCAAATGGCGAACCTAAGTCTTCTATAGCTGATATCATGGAGTTCACATCTTTTTCAAGCTTGCTCTGAAATGAAGTACTGTTTTCTTGATGCCTAATTTTTTGGGATTTTGACATACCATGTTCTTCTTCATAGTTTTGAATGAATTTCGCTATTTCAGGGGCAGCAATCAACCATCGCTGAATGCTAATATTTTGATCAGTCACACCAATCAGTCCTCCATCACCTTTAATGACCTTGTTGTTTTGTTCATGTGCTTGATCAATTGCCATAGCTGAAAATGGATGTGAATTTTTTGTTACAGTGAATTTCCCATCCAAAAAATGTTTGGCCAATTCTGGTAATTCTTTTGGTAATGTCAATAGATCATGCACATGAATTGACAGCCATCTAGCATAATTGGTTCTGTCTAGTGCAAAAAACCAAGGAAGGAGCTGCTGCAGAGTGTGTATGTATAATGGGAAGTCAGAAGTCCTGAAAGAGCGTACTAGAGTTAGAATGATAAGTTCAATTTCTAATGTAACTGTCCAAAATTTAAATTGTGTATGTTTCGACTGTATCTTACACCAATCCTCGAAATCATCTGTTGAAACATGTTCATCTGAGTAATTGAAAGCCTGTTTCATCAGTACAAAAAGTGCAACTGCAGTCACTTGATGTGAGTATCGTGCACGTTTTACATGTGTTGCGCTAAGTAGTGACTCTGCAACCCCTTCTGTTGTAATTCCAGCCTGAACTAAAGCATCACACCAACCACTGCCATCCAACCAATGACCAATCATTTTCAATGCTGCCATCTCAATGTGAAGTCCCCCAAACATGATGAAAATTTGATGAAAACCATATTGTTCTGATATGTCCACTGAATCTGTTTCGCAATCGCAAATAATGGCTGGTCACAAGCAACCACTGGAGTTTGGAGTGGATTAATATGAAGTACTGTCTTTCTGATTATATCTAGACCATGCTTCATCATCGCTGTTGAATGTGCAGACTCTTGAAAAAGTGGCAACATTGCTGTCCTCGAATTACTGCTTTTTCGTTTGGAATTATTACTATTTTTTGAGTGGTATGTTGTCCAGCTGATTGATTTGTCCGATACTGAAAGGTGCCTTTTTGTATCATATTCATGCAGCCAATAAAATTCGCGTTCAATCCCTCTGCAACAAACTGAGTTGTCTAGTGGATGAGCTGCAGCCAGGCATAGTGTTGACTGATCTTTAAGTTGCGACGAATCTGGTGGAACAGATGTATACCACCTTGGAAGTCGAGATGCATTTTGTACAGATACAGCTTCAGGAAATGACGGTGGCATACTAGGGAGCAGTGAGTAGGTTTCGTCTTGATTTTGAAACAATGAAATGCCTGTCCCGTGAAAAGAAGCAGTTTTCAAAGAATTTGTCGATGGGTTATGGTCGATGTTATCGATAGCTGCTGTTGTAAACATTCCAGGTTGCATATCTTGAGGACAAACAACACCAACAGAATTGAAATAATCACAAGTAGAACTACTCAATCCAGTTACCATTCCAGAGACACGATCATACGACACGGATAAACCGAGATTATGCAATTTATCAACTATTTTTTTTTCTTGTTTGTGCATAAACAGTCATACCAACAAAAACAGGTAGTGGGGTTTCTTGAAGACGGTTATGACGCGAGCATGCACTTCCTGCAGCACGCTTGTGTTTAACGCTATTAAATTTAATTAGCTCAGCAATAGACTGGGAATAATTATTTTTTGAAACGTCTAATTGATCTTTAATGCTAGAACCCTCTAAAATCATTCGCACAAGCATCACAAGTGAAGGAGGAACCACATTCTTGCCATCAATCAAGGTTGAATCATCATCAGACAAGAAAAGATGTTCTCTGATGATATCGGCAGCCCGGGCCAAGCACATTGCATTGTCGTCATTGTTAATTTTGCACAAGTCAACAAGTGCCTGACCAATGCCATCCTCATATGCCAATATACATTCACGTCCTTGTTTCAATGATTGCAATCCAGGTATGTTTTGACAAAGTCGGTTTTTCAATCTGCTTGAATTAACATTTGATACGGAAACTCCAAGTTCCTCCAATCTTTTGATGTAGAGTTTCTTTAGGTCTGAGAGTTTCATGACGGAGGATAGCTCATCAGATTTATTTCCTTTAACAAAAGAGACAAGCTCTGCAAAAACTAAACTTTCAATAATTTTCTCAGTTCCGTTATCTCTATCTTCCTTTAACTCTCTTCGTTTTTGTGATCTAACACGGCAATATAAATTTGTTAAACAGCGCTTATGATATTTCGCTTCTAATGCAATTACATCACCTCTACTTAATTTTGCCAAGAGTTTATCATCACATAATATGTGTGCCCACTCCCTAACATTAGAATCAAAACTAAAAGTACTTGCATTAAACAAAGTTTCATTTTCACTAGTTTCATCACAAAAAAAACATGTGAAATCAGCAAGGACATGAGATGTGTCAAGTTTTGCTCTCGTTTTCTTACTGATGTTCATGATGTCTGGTTGGTCTGAAGTTTCTTTACTTTTTCTTTTTCTCAAGTGTTGCAAATTCGTACTGTTAAATTTTTTACGACAATTTTTGTGCCACTTGGCTTCATTAAGCATCATTGTAGAAGCAATTCCACTCCCGTTATCCAATCTGGATAAATTCAGAGTCTCGGGTAAGTCACTGAAATCTTTGTAGCCTGTGATATCACATTCAAATGTAGCATATCCAGCTCCAGGACCTAAATCTACCCTGCTGGAAGATGCTGGACATATCAAGCATTCCTCACTGTCAGCCTGACATATAATACATTTCAACCAATTTGTTATTAAATTCTTACTCGATAAAGATAATGTTGAGTCCATCAATCCAGAATCCATACATGACATTGACTTTTTTGCCATCTTGTACTATTCTTATTCAAATCAATGTTGAAACAATACAACAGAAGCGTAGACGTATATCTGAAAGTAAACATTAAATAAATTATATTTACTTGTTGATATATTTTGAGTGCTTGTTTTCTGCTGCTATAAATACAGCTACAGTAATATGATAATTAACGAAACATTTCTTCTGCCACTATAAATTTACTGCATGATTTATAAAGTAACAAGCATACAGCACTTTAAAATAAAATATTGAATACTATTGTTATAGGAAATGTATTTAATTTTTAATATTTTTATAAGCATTAATTTCCAATTAGCTTGTGTACTAACCCTCGGGCCCTCAACCTAACCTAAAAAAAATCTAACATAAGCACCTTCGCATCATTAACTTACAGCAACAGAAATAATTTTTGACGCTTGACTTTAATTTATCCGCCGGTTTTGAACGATGTATAAAGTAAGTAACACACCCTTTTAGTGGTACTTGGAAGTCATGATATGTCATTTACCCATATTTTCGCTCACCGTAACGAGATGATCCAAAAATGTACAAAAATAAGCTACGCACAACTTTAGACAACCCCACACTTTCTTCTACACAATGTTAGAAATCAGAAAAACTAAAAATTATTTTATCCGCCGGTTTTGATCAATTTATAAAGTAACAAGCTCCGCTAGTAATAAACGTCTATCGGACTATTTTGAAGCCGAACGTTAGCACAGCAGGGCGCATTTTCGCCAATGTCCGACGGTATAAGACTGGAAGATAAATAATGCCACCTGATTGGATAATTTTGAATTAAAAGTCACATAAATTATGCAAATATATAGACGCGCTTTGTTTTCCGATGTTGTTTATTTTATAGTTGTTGGCCGTTATGGGTTTTTCCGGTGGATAAAGATTGACAAAGTTGCCCATTAAGTTATTTGACACTCCATGTATGTAACTAAATAGTTAAATAGACTAGAAAATTCAACTTTTCATTCTGTCAATCAGAGATCATCAATATTTGGAATGAAGCTTTTCCAATCATATAAGCCAAGCCTAGTCAATCAACTGAAACACAAATAAACTATTTTAATTATTAATTGACTGACAAATAATAACTTTTGACAAAAGTTTACCAAATGGAATTTGATTTTTTTAGTGAATTAATAATGCAAAAAGCTTCTATTCTAAAAAAATATATCATTACAAACAGTTATTCTAATCTAAGAAATTATGATACTGTGCAATTTAACTCATTAGTTGTTTATTTAATGCAGAAATGGCTTAACTAAGTTGTTCATGGAGATAAATAGGAATATTTGGAACATATCTGAAACTTTCCCAGGAGATTGATAATATATTTTTAACCAAATTCTACTCTGTCAGCATGCTAAGGACAAGCATGTGATAAGAGTGCATAGTAACATTGATTTCTTTAAGACCTAAACAAACAGACACATAAGCAAAACAGCATGAAAAAATTGTGCTTCATTGCTTTGATCCAAAACATTTTTTCAAAGTTCAAACTCTAGCATTATTTGTTTTAATAAATTTCTGAATTGTCTTGAGTTGACAATATTTCAGTATTCAGTGTTGTTTAATTATTTGACTTCCCAGTTATTAGTGCAGAAATAATTGTGTTTTAATTTTTTATATTGGCCTCATAATCAAGAACTGAGATAATTTTGTAATATAATAAAGCTGAATAGTTATTCTACTGTTGTTCTCAATTAAAATCAAAGAAATCAATAAAACTGATAATTTTTTTAATGATTTTTAATCATCTAAATCTAAAATGTCTTGTTACTCATAATACATTTGAAGCCTAAAAATGTTGCATTAGTTTAAAAATATCTAAATTTTAGTTAGTAACTAAAATTTGTTAGTTTTTTCATATGCATGTCGGATTAGCTGAGTTATTTATTTATCTGCAACAGAAACATGACAAAAGGTCTTGAATACTTTAATGTTACAGGTCCAGCAAGCTTTTATTTGGTGTATATGGCAAAGGCAGTTGTAAAAGAAGAATTGTGGAGACAAGCTATATCAAAGTAGATACAAAAATGTGTATGGCCTTTTTTGTCTAAACGGCTCACAATATAGAAGCCACATACAAATATTGGAATGATTGTAAGAACTATTATAAGTATCAATAAAAATAGTATTAAAACAATAGTATTAAAATAGTATTAAAACAATAGTATTAAAATAGTATTAAAACAATAGTATAAAAATAGTATTAAAACAATAGTATTAAAATAGTATTAAAACAATAGTATTAAAATAGTATTAAAAAAGTATTAAAAAAATAGT
Organism: Erpobdella octoculata; assembly: GCA_963978895.1. Taxonomy (NCBI): domain Eukaryota; kingdom Metazoa; phylum Annelida; class Clitellata; order Hirudinida; family Erpobdellidae; genus Erpobdella; species Erpobdella octoculata. The sequence goes on along the minus strand of OZ022238.1, from coordinate 22,367,496 downwards.
ATTAAAATAGTATAAAACAATAATTTTCAGCTGTAAATAACTTATGGCCTACAGTCCATAGATACTACAATAATGTTAATTTTAAATAAAAATTATCAATAATCATAAAATTATGTATAGTTGTTTCTAAATAAAAGTTAATTTGTCCAAAATAAAAAAAATTTCAAACGAAAATATTAGCAAGCTTCAAGAGCATAATGTATACAAATATGGATAGATATCTATGGTTGTATGTGACCTAGTCATTTAAAACTATCCAATCAGATGATAGTATTTGTCTCCCTGTCTTATACTGGCGAAAATGCCAGCAGGGCGTATCTATTAAGCATCTGGGTCCCGATATCGTTATCTCGAATTCAATCGAGATTTCAAAACGATACGGGATATTCCGTATCGCCATTGAAAAGATACAGCCTGCGGAAGAAGTCTCGTATCGATATAAATAGCGATACTTAAATTTGGTTATCGAATAAAGTCCCGAAAGAAATACCGAAATTTTTAAAAAATATTTTCCAATAAATAACGAAAGTCATACATATTTAATTAACGATTGTCACAACTGTGAATATTTGCAATTGATTCATCAACATTGATTAATTAATCTACCTATTGACAGAAATTTAAAACTATTATCATCTCCACTTTAAAATCGGTTTTCCTGACAGCCTGTAGCCCCATTATTTACTATTTTTAGTCTGGGAACCGGCAGCATATTTCAATATATATATATCAAACCACGCCCCTCTTAGGCTGCTAGTTGATCTCTGCATACTACTGATACTACAAGACAATCGTACTCGCTGACATCGATGACTATTATTATTAACTAGAGATAGTCCGTCAAAAATGACGGAAGTTTTAAAATACGGCGCCCGTTATTATAAAAATAGTCAACAAAAACAAAATGACATTTGATAACCATAAAAAATTCTATATATAAGCAAATCAAAAATTTTTGCGGCCATGGAAGCGAAACAAACTGCGCTGTTGTAGGATCGAATATGTTGTCGAAAATTTTGTCTATCTGGATTGAACGTGTCTGACATGAGGATTTTAAGAAAATCGGGATATCCAAGTGTATTACCCTGAATGTCAATTGGTTTGGCAACATTACTTTGCCTTTTCGACAACATGAAGTGAATAGTCCATCTGATGGTTGCTCTGCAGCAAAATTTCTTGATCGACATAAAGTACATAAAACATCAAATTCACCACAATCATGTTGATCGAATTGAGTTTCGTTAAAGTTAATTGCTTTGTTACAAACTGCCTCACTCACACGATTTCATGCTAAAAGTTGGGAGATCGCATTAGCAGCTCGATGTAGCTGCAATTCATTGGGAGACATTTGTTCAACTCGATGGCGTTGCGAGGCAGCATTGGTTTCTCGATGTAGTTGCAATTCATAGGAGACATTTGCAAAACTCGATGGCGTTCATTGGCAGCATTGGTTTCTCGATGTAACTGCAATTCATGGGGAGACATTTGCTCAATTCGATGACGTTGTGAGGCAGCAATGGAAGTGTGAAAAGCTTCTAGATGTTGAGGAGTAAGTCGATAGACATAACGTTGTTGTGATGCGGCATGAAAAGCATGAAAAATTTGCAATTCCTCAACAGACATTTGTGTAGTGCGTTGTTGATGAGCTTCTGCATCTAAAACTCGAATATTTGCTTTTGATTGTAGGGTTTATCTTGCGCGATATCTCTGTTGCCTTTCTTTAGCTAGACGCCGTTTTCTCGACACAGGATCTTTGTCGTCATTCATATTAAGAGACATTTTGTTTAAAAAAATATACTTTATTTTTCAATTATTAAAAGCTGAACTTATATAATAGGAAAAACAAAACTAATATATATATATATATATATATATACATATATATATATATATATATATATATATATACATACACACACACACACACACATATATATATATATATATATATATATATATATATATATATATATATATATATATATATATATATATATATATATATGTATATATATATGTATATATATATATAAGCGTTACAGAATCATTAAACAGGCAGTGACGTGGTCTACTATTATATTAATATGAGAATAATGAGTAATGTAATAGTAATAATAATGATCATTCTATGTTTATGTTTTGGTTTAGTCTGTTTCATAAACTTATTTTTTCAAATTTGTTTTAGTGTTTCGATATCCGTAATTGACCGTAATAGTAGCTCATCTAAGATATATCTTTATAATCTCGATTATATTCTTGGTTGTGTGTATGTGTGTGCCACCTGTAGTGTGCACGACAGTGCACGTCGTCTGCAGCTGGAATTCAAAACTTTCTCAGCTTCTTTCTTGCTATTGCTAACCGAATTCGTCATCGCCTATAAATAAACACGCTGGGTTCTTTTTCACTTTCTTAATTCTTGCATAGAGGCACTTTCTCGTGTTTATCATCATGCCGCGTCACCGGGGTCAAATCTGGGAGTACTTTGAGGAAGAGACGGTCACGCAGAAAGTCAATGACAAGGATGTTGCCAAGGATTGCATCTTGCCAGATGCAAAGACTGCGGGAAACAGTATCATTTTAATCTAATCTTAGTAATCTCAATCTCAGTAATCTGCAATCTATTTCTATCTCCATTGGTTTTTCCACTTTCACTATTGAATTGCCTAAAAATGTCGTTCTTTTGGTGTGTTAGAAGGTTTTATACTTTTCAATTACTTGAAAAAATAATTCTAATTTTTCTTTTCATCGGCAAGTAAAATCGGTAATCCTGCAGTATAGCGTCCTGAACCGATTTCGATGAAAAATGGCCGGTTTTTTAACGTAAATGATATTTAAAACATAAATAAGGGAAATGAAGACTAATTACAACATAAATAACTGAAAAAAAAACAAAAATTATAGCACTTTAGAACATTTATAAATTACTCCCGAAGTTAACGTAGTTCCCGATGAAGATCTATTTGTCAATAGCGATAGAAGTGAACAGTAGGAATAAAGGTAATAAAAATTAAACACATTTAAAATAAAAATAGACAATTTAGGAAAAAAATATAAAAAATTTTGGAAGTAAAAAATTGAAAAATATTAGTTTGCTTTAGAAGTACGAGTTGCGTTACCCGCTCCATGTCTAAAACCATTTCTTTAAATGCGGCGCTTTATGTCAAATTGCCTTAAGAAAAATTAAAAAAACATTGAAAACAATAAATTAGCAACAGAACACCAAGAAAAATTAAAATAATATCAAAGTAAAAATACTTGGCGACTTGGCTGTCTTTGGTACGGTTTCTATCATATTTCTTGGAGCAGAAATTTTGAGTTTTAGAGGTCATGTGGCTAGCAGAATCGTTTGGAAAGCGAAAGAGCGAGCGAGAAAGCGACCAGGAAGAAAAGAGCAATCGGGAGCGGGAATGCGGCAGGGAACGGGAAGGCGATCGGGAGCGGGAAAACGATCGGGAGCGGGAAAACTAGCGGGGAAGGAAACGGGAGCGAGAGAAAAATGATGGGAAAACCCCGGGCAACGCTGGATCCCTCGCTAGTCATAGATAAATTTCCACTCAGCGCTCTGATTTTTTAAAATTTAAATAATTAAAAATTTATTTGTAACTTTTTAAAATGTATTTATTATTTTATTATGTTATTTTATTTGAATATTAACTCTTCCTTGCTTTCATTCCTTGAATTGTATTATTCCGCGTGTCAACATTGCCTTTGGATATTTTTGCTTAAAGTCGGTTTTTAGTAAGTTTTTCTGTAAAATACTTGTTCGTTATATGTTTTGATAATGTTCTATGGTTATTCTATTAAAAAGTTTTTTAAACCGTTTTTTCATCGAAATCGGTTCAGGACGCTATACTGCAGGATTACCAGTAAAATCATTTAATTAAATTGATAAACTACCGCATAATGCGAACTAAATAAAGTAAATAAATACTTAGTACTATCGGCGAATCGGCGCTAGCGTTTTATTTAGAATCTAAATTTAGACAAATAGATGTACCGAAACTAAACAAATGAAACTTATTTCAAGTTGTAAAAAAATTAAATTTGGTAAATTTTTATAAATTTTTGAACTTTCTTAATATTTATATATTTTTTTCAATGAATTCCTTCAATGTAGCAACCCCGCAACTAGACGTCATGCTCTGAGGGGGCGAGCTATCTCTAAAGGGGGGCAAAATGAAAATGACCAAAAAACCAATATAATTATATCGGGAGTTGAAAAGACAATGTAAATATTATATGTAAAACCAAGGTGCATCAGCAACACCCATATTGTTTAATATTTTTATGACTTCATTTTGGATTTGCTGGAATAGTTTATAAAAATAAAATGACAAAAAGTGCAATAAATAAAAATAATCAATATTTATCGTAAATCTTTGCATTACAGAATGAATTTTTTGTTTTGTTTTTTAATTTAAACACAATCTGTAATTTTATATAGGTACACTTCAAGCTTCTATTCTGATATTTTAGGTTTTTGAGGTTGGATAGGTCAACTAGTGGGCCCCCTGAAGTGGTTTAGCATGTATGGATAAACTACTTCTGGATAGCCCCTCTCCCGGTCATCAGCTATCAGTTTTTATACAGAAAAAATAAAAAAGTGGCTTTGAAATTATTTTGAAAAAGCAGCTCCGAAATCCGCTGCCTTATTATCGAGCTATGAACTTGTATACAGGTTCGAAAAATAGGTACATATCTTGAATTTGGGGGGGGGGAGAAATCCGCTGCCTTATCCAGTTATGAACTTTTATAACGGTTAACAGGTTTATAAAGTTCGAAAAAGTAAGTACATATTTTAGAATTGGGGTGGGCGAAATACGCTGTTTTATCCAGCTTGTGTAACGGTTAACAGGTTTATAAATTTCAAAAAACTACATATCTTAAAATTTTCCAGGGGGCAAAATATCTTATAGGGGGGCTTTGTCCCCCCTCGCCCCCCGTAGTTGCGGGGCTGTTGAAAAATAAAATGTAAAGCCGACGGGAAAAAGTGAAAACAAATCGGCAAGCCGCATAGCTCGTCCGGACCCAACGCTGCCGTCATGAATACCGTTTTCGTAGGACTTCTAGTCGGAAACTAGCAACGCAGAACGTAGGGCTTTAATTGCGCATAACGTAAGCGCGCGTCATGAATACGGGCCCTGTTCAGTTTTCATATTTTAAGCTTTGTCAAAAAGGTATTAATGTTTTTAATGTTTTGATTGACAGCCGACAAAAACAAAATATTTAAAAACATTACGGACAGGGACGTTATTTCAGCAAAACCTTAGGGGGCAAGATGTTTTAGGGGCTCACTTACACTCAGGGGGTAGCTAGGGTCTTCTTTGCCAGGGACAAAACACAAAATTTGCCCCCCTGCATAACATTTTTTGCTTCATGCTTCCAAAAAACCTGATGACGGGGGGGGGGAGGGGGTAGTTAAAGCCACTTTTTTAAACAAATTTCGAAATCCTCGTTTTATTTTTGCTTCCACAAAAAAACCTGATAACTGGGGGAGGTTAAATACCATAGCATCTGAGTGAGCATAAAAGCATTACCAGCTGTCTGCTGTGACTCTATGAACAAAGCTATTGCTATCAAAATCTAGTGTAAACGGTAATTTGAAGATATTAGAAAAAATGCCAAAAACTTTTTCGACTTCAATTCGTATTTTTGCTAATTAAAAACGCAAGTCTTCCAGATTAAGAATAAGATTCTGCAGTGAAAAAACGTACGCTTTTGTAGTGCCGGATTCAACTTCAACCACGAGAATGTCGATATTATTCGATATCCAAATTTGGATTAAGCTTCACAAGTGTGCTAATTCGGTTTGCAGAAAGGAAATCATCAGATTGCGGATTAAAGGAAATCAGGCATGCAAGAAGATCACTATTTTGTGTAAATCACGCGTTCAACGTAGGCAAAATACGATCGATACCTGGATTCAAAATCTGTGACCTATCTTGTTCCACTTTGGACTGTTCATAACTTTGTAACACCTCTCCATTTTGATGAGGACAATCTAGCGTCCCAGTTTCTTTAGCATCTCATCTCTCTTTTATTCTTTATGGACAGCCTACTCGGTCAAGCAATGAATAACGCTAACCATCCTTATAACCTAGACGGCATTTTTCAACATACAAATAAATATAATTACAAAAGATTCTGCTTTTCTCTTCTCAAATCTCACTAAAAACACACAAAAAAATCTAACAGGGGCCCATATATTTCAACTATTGGCTTACGTGAAAGTCAGAGAGCCCCGTCCTCCCTAAATGATGTCTTTGAGCTTTGAAAGTAACGGTCTGAAAGGTGCCCATATAGGCCATGTAATAACCATGGGCCCACTTAAAAACCAGGAGCCTAAATTAAAATCAGGGAGGGATACTTAACAGTCAGGAAAACGCCAGTTAAAAGTCCAGAGAGACCCACTTAAATGCCGGGGCCCATCAAAATGCGGGGGGGGGCTACTTAAGAGCTGGAGACCCAAATAAGTGTGGTGGCTTACGTGAAAACGGGGGTAGGAGCCACTTAAGTGCGGGAGACCCCTCAAGTGCGGGGTGTGTGGGGGCCAATTTAGTGCAGGAAAACCCACTGAAAAGTCAAGGAAGGGCCACTTAAAAGTCAGGTCTACTAAGGTGCCGGGGCCCACGTAAGTGCAGAGGCTCCCGTAAGGGCGGGTCCACTTTAATGCCGGGGGTCTCCTTAAGTGCGTGGGACCCACTTCAGTGCCGAGGACCTCTTAAGTGCGTGGGGCCCACTTCAGTGTCGGAGGCCCCCTTAAGTGCTTGGGGCCCACTTTATTGCGAGTGCCCCCTTAAGTGCGCTGGGCCCACTGAAAAGTCTGGAAAGGGCTACTTGAAAATTAGGAGGGGCCCACTTAGGTGCCGGGGCTGACTTAAGCGTGGGAAGACCAATTAAAAGCGGAGGCCCACTTAAGTGCGTGAGCCCCACTTCAGTGACGGGGCCCACTTAACTGCGTGGGACCCACTTTAGTGCCGGGATACAACTGAAAAGTCAGGGGGGGCGATCGCCTCCCCTAATTGACGGCCCTGATTACGGGAAACAAGGGCTTGTTTTAACGGGGGTAAGTAGTAACAGCTTAATTACTCAGCCGGTTTCAAATATTTTGTTTCGATTTTTAACTCAAGTGCTTTTTAAGATAGGGCCTACTACGTAAACCCGTTAGTACAGCGCGGGAGGTCTCCATGACCGGATGTCAGCAGGTGTACTTTCCAGGAAACCTAAAAAATGTTAGTTCGTAAAATTTCATTTGAAGATCATACTGTGTCTAATTGGAAAATGTTTTTATTAATTTTAATTATGAATTTATTAAACTATCGAATGTTAGTACTTTCACATAACCCAAGCCAATCATATTTTTTTCAAAAATAAAAATGTTAGTAATTTCGGTTTGGGGCTAGACGTAACACAATTTTTGGGCAAGTAGTAACTTGTTACAACTCGCCAATTTTACGCCAACTATGTTGGCTTCCTATTTCCTCCAGAATCATCTTAAAGCTCTGTCTTCTAATCTATAACATCCTCAAAAATCGCTCTCCAATATATCTACTAGAGTCCCTCATTCTATGCTCTAATTGCTCCGGCAGACAGAGACTTTGCTCCTCCTCCAGACAGGATCTTACTGTCCCTCGGTCTCATCGCGCCTTCTCAGACAGAGCAATCTCCGTTGCAGGACCGACAGCTTGGAACGCAATACCCACATCTATAAGAGAATCTACAACCCTACATGAATTTAAAATTAAACTAAAAACATACTTGCTTTCTACAATAGTACAATAGCTTACTTTTCCTACGCGATCGCTTTCGATCAAAATTTGTTTTGTTTTAAGCGATTAATAAATGATAAAATCAAATAAATAAATAACTTGCCCCAAGCCTGCACTTTAAGGGTTTTTTTCATTCGCTATTACTTTATTGGTATATAAGTAATTTATGAGGTTTATTGTTGTATTATAAAATACGGAATTATGAAAGGAAGTCAGAATCCAAACATCTTTTAAAAATCGGATCGAGTGTATGATGTGTAAATTGTGGTCACACGTTAAATGTGTAAGAAATGATCCTGTTTTGTACATTTGTATTAACTGTGAATCTGATGGCGACTGAAATTGATGATAAGTGCAAATGATAAAAAATGTTTTCACTGATGGTTGAGTTTAGTAATACGTTTAATTAACTTAAGTATAAGTTATGCGAGTCAAATAATTACAATTGTTGTTAAAGAAAACATTTGTTCGTAACAAATACATTTTTTATCATTTGTTGATTTTTAAATGCTTTTATTCAACTTCACTCGTCTTTCTGTTTGTTGGTTAGTTCGTTTGTCTGTAGTGATCAAATCTAGGTTATGTGTATTCATTGGTTTACTTGTCTGTGATGATCAAATATAGGATAAGTAGGCGTGGCCAAATGTATTCATTGGCTTTGTTGAATGCCCGCATTTTTTACGAGTCTCCTGATGTATCTAAAGACGGTACAGACGCCTGAGTTATCGAGATATAAACGGCTCAACTCAAACTCGTACGTCTTCATGCGATTTTTAACTGTGCGACTGCCTACCTCAAATCAATTAAAATTAATCAAAATCGATTTTATATGAAAGTTAGTGTTGTTGTAATAAACAAAATTAATAATAACAAATTAAATACAAAGTACAAGATTGAGCGTAACGGTTCTATAAGATTCAACAATTTTAGTTCGTTGACTCAGATAAAGGAGCAAAATAAAAGCATTTTTAATTTTTAATTTTTTAATTTTTAATTTTTACTTGTTTAATACAAGCCTTAAATATTAAAACCTGTTGTTTTAATATGACGTTACTACTTGCTCCACACGAGTTACAACTTGCCCCAAAAACGGGCTAAATTGTAACAAGCTACTCTTTTCACAAAAAAGTACTATAAATACAAATGAATTATGGATTCAAAAAAATATTATGGGAATATCTTTTCAAATAAATGATTATTCATTTAAAAGCTTTTTTCAATTAAAACACTCAATAGTTTAGTCACTCCATTAAAAAAAGGAATTTTTTTACAACTAGCGCCACTCTTCCCTACTTGGTAACTTTGTTTTTGCTGAAAATTATCTTCAAGGTGTTATTATTTATTTATTTTAGATAGAAACACACCAAAACAAAAACTTCGTGTTTGAAATAAAGTTTCAAACAATAGTTTCAGATGAATAAACTATTTCAATATCACGGAAATAAAGGTAATAGTCATGGTATATTTAATCAACAAACAGATCTAAATAGACTGACAAAAACTTTATTATTTAAGAAAAAAGCTTTTTAATGTAAACACTTTTTTTACCACATGTACTTTTCATAATGCTGAAAGAGTTCAATTTTAAATTTTTGAGTTTTTTTGTATAAACATAGCTCACATGAAAGCAGTTTAACATTTATTCAATACAAAATTATTTTGTTCAGCTTTTCTCAAACTACATTCACAGCATTTAAAACAAAATAATTGTCTTAAAAAACGTGCTTTTAAGCAGATAAAGAAGCCGTCCTTGACACCTGGTGATTCCTTGGATACATACCTTCTAGGACTTTCCTGATGTCGTGGCAGAGAAAAATTGGTCTCTTGCAATTAACCATATCAACACACTCATTGAATGAACTACTGTTGTTGTGAGCCATGATGAAGGCTAACGCAACCACTCCTGCTTTCATGAAGCCGTTCGTGCTGGCAATCAAAATGCAATGTTTAGGACCCCAATGCTTCTTTAGCCAATCCACAGCTTCGCGAATATGAGTTTCTTCGTAAGGCTTTTCAGAACCTAAAATTGTTTTGCTGAAGTTTACCGTTTTTAATGTTTCAGTTATAAAATCATTTAACAAATTTTAGTTCAATTTATTTCATTGAGATTTATTAGTCTTCTAAAATTAAATTTTTACATCATAAAAATACATTTGTTAAAAACAACGTTTTTCTTGCCCCCTAAAAAGTATAAAATAATATTTCTATAATTCATATACAACGAAAAACATTGCGGGCGCATTATTTTTTATAACTATATGTTTTACTAAAGTTTTGATGTTGCAGGCTATATGTGCCTGCAATGTTTTTTTTGTTGTAAATGAATTATAGAAATATTATTTTATACTTTTTGGGCGCAAGAAAAACGTTGTTTTTAAAAAAAATATTTTTTATGATGTAAAAATTATTTTCTACTTTTTCGTTTTTGATGGGTGAAAATTTGTAAGCATTTCAGTTATTTTATTTTTTCGCTAGGTGACAAACCTCGTTGAATTTAAAATCTCATAACTTTTTTACTTTTTTTTCGCTAAGTGCAATATATGATTTACCGGGTGTAATGCTTAAAAAACTCCATTGTATGGAATTCGCGAACAGACATTCTAGGAAATCTCAAACAGACAACAAAATGACCTAATAAAAAACGTCGTTAAAAGCTTTCAACCAAAGCCTCAATGTGAAAAATATTAAGGTTTATGAAATGTTAGTTTGTAATAAAATTGTAAATTCAGTTAACAGATTAACAAATGAATGATGGTATGTTGTTTCAGACAATCGGTTCAGCAACATAGAAAGTTTGTCATCCATAGTTATGATGAATCCAAAAAACAATCAAGTCACGATAAAATGAAGAACTAAGTCTACTTCTCCTTGGGCCGTCCAGGCAGTTGTTTGCGAATTCAAGTTGGTCAATGGAGAGCTATTCAGCAAATACAGCCTGTGTACCACTTTGGCCAAAATAGGGAGCCAATGTAGCTGACGGAAGAATGAACAAAGTTAGTCCCGAAGTAATGCATCAACCAAGTAATGAAGGACAATAGTATAAAGCCGGAAAACTACTGTGGAGAGGCTAGATGGGATTTTAATACAGTACCTAGTCCAATCTTGAAATGACCAAGATCCAGAAAAACATTCATCTCTCGAATACGGCATACATGGAATCTGATCAACATATTAATCAATGAAAACACAGTACAAGAAGAATTTTGTGAAAATATTCAAACAAAGGATGGCTGTACTATTATATTGCCAAGGGATATCGCTGCCTCCTTTAACTCTTATTTTGTAAACATTGGCACAGATCTTGCCGAGGAAAAAGCCCCTACTGAAACTTCATTTTTAACATATTTAAATAACCCAGAAATTATTGCAATCTCAAAAAATTTGCAAATTTCTCATAGTTGTGGATCTGATGACATTGACCCGCAGCTGGCTTGGATCTTAATACCTTACATCGTTCATCTTTTAGCGGCCCTAGTAAACCGCTCCATATTTTCAGGCAAATTTCCTGATCAGATAAAAGTCGCAAAAGTAGTTCCTTTGCACAAATCTGTGAAAGGAATCTCTTATTCAATTATCGCTCTATTTCTGTATTGAATTATTTTTCAATTTTTTTAGAAAGTAATATACAAAAGGTTTTATAACTATCTCTCGAAATTCTCCCTCATCACTACCAGTCAATATGGCTTTAGAAGAAATTACTCCACTTGGAGTAATTACTCCACTTACTCCACTGGTTCATCTACATTCAGAGATTGCGGATGCCATTGATAAAAAAATATGCGATTGGTACATTTCTCGATCTCGCCAAGGCTTTGACACTGTAAATCATCAGATACTACTTAAAAAATTGGAACATTATGACATTTGTGGTATTACTCTTAAATGGTTTAAAAGCTATTTAGAGAGGAGGAAGCAGCTAGTTTACTTTAATAATACATCTTCATCTTTTCTACAAATTACTTGTAGAGTGCCGCAAGGTTCTATATTGGGTCCTCTGTTGTTCCTTGTGTATATTAATGATTTATGTTATGTTACTGATCTATATAAATATTATTTATTTGCTGACGACACTAATTTATTCAGTTCTGACGATGACCTAAATTCTTTGTTTACAAATATAAATAATGGCCTGGACATGGTTTATCAATGGTTTTCTGCAAACAAACTATCTCTGAACTTGAGTAAATCTAACTACATTATTTTTCACAGCCCAAATCGTAACGTAAGCTCTGATTTTAATATTCGTATGAAAAACATTTTTATAAACCGTGTTAGCAAAAGTAATTTTTAGGTGTATGGATAGATAAATGTCTTAACTGGTCCAAACATATAACTTACGTTAAATCTAAACTAGCGAAAAACATTGGTATTTTATCTCGTGTCTGTTACTACATTGATAATAAAACCGTTTTCATGCTTTACTACTCATTTATATTTCCGTATCTCGCTTATTGTAATATCCTTAACGTTTGCATCCACTTTTCATTCTTCAAAGACGTTCGATTTGCTCTCTTTTACATCTTTATCTTATGACTCATACTTAGTTGTTCTTCACAAATTACAGTATTTTAAATATCTACCAGCTTATTAGTTTTCAGATGGCTATTTTTATTGACGTTCATCAATATTGCCTTCGTCAGAGAAACCGGCTTCGCTCTGAACAGACTCGAACTACCCTGAAGCTTCTTTCAATCAAATGTCTTGAACCTCGTTTATATTCTAGTATACCATTGTACATCAGATCTTCACCGTTTTTGTCTGTGTTTAAAACATCGTACAGATCTTATTTATTGAACATTCACACATAGGCAGTCCCTTCTAACAGGAGTAAACTTCTTTCAATCAATCAATCAATCAATCAATCAATCAATCAATCAATCAATCAATCAATCAATCAATCAATCAATCAATCAATCAATCAATCAATCAATCAATCAATCAATCAATCAATCAATCAATCAATCAATCAATCAATCAATCAATCAATCAATCAATCAATCAATCAATCAATCAATCAATCAATCAATCAATCAATCAATCAATCAATCAATCAATCAATCAATCAATCAATCAATCAATCAATCAATCAATCAATCAATCAATCAATCAATCAATCAATCAATCAATCAATCAATCAATCAATCAATCAATCAATCAATCAATCAATCAATCAATCAATCAATCAATCAATCAATCAATCAATCAATCAATCAATCAATCAATCAATCAATCAATCAATCAATCAATCAATCAATCAATCAATCAATCAATCAATCAATCAATCAATCAATCAATCAATCAATCAATCAATCAATCAATCAATCAATCAATCAATCAATCAATCAATCAATCAATCAATCAATCAATCAATCAATCAATCAATCAATCAATCAATCAATCAATCAATCAATCAATCAATCAATCAATCAATCAATCAATCAATCAATCAATCAATCAATCAATCAATCAATCAATCAATCAATCAATCAATCAATCAATCAATCAATCAATCAATCAATCAATCAATCAATCAATCAATCAATCAATCAATCAATCAATCAATCAATCAATCAATCAATCAATCAATCAATCAATCAATCAATCAATCAATCAATCAATCAATCAATCAATCAATCAATCAATCAATCAATCAATCAATCAATCAATCAATCAATCAATCAATCAATCAATCAATTGAATTTATATAGCGCTATTTTCTATCGTTCAAGAGCGCTCGGAAGCGAACTTTTAAAATAAATAAGTTTTAAGTCCCCGACGGAAAACTGTGAGAGAAGTAGATTTAGTTAGAGAAGTAGGAAGAGGATTCTAGAGATAGGGACCAGAGTAGGAAAAAGAGCGTTTAGCAAAAGAATGCTTTACAGAAAAGATATGAAAGTGGTTTAGAGAGGAAGATCGAAGACCAGACTTAATAGGGATTTTTATTAAGTTAGTTAGGTAGAGTGGAGAGGAGCAATTTTTAATTTTAAACATTAGTAAGCAAATTTTAAACATCACCCTATATTTAAAAGGTAGCCAGTGAAAAAGAACAAGAGATGGAAAGATATGACAAAAGAAAGAGGTGCGAGAAACTAAACGCGCAGCACAATTGAAGGTCTTAGAAACAAGATGAAGGGTAGAGTCAAGTAGATCATAGTAGAGAAAATTGCAATAGTCAATTCGAGTCAGAATAAGAGAAGAGACTAGAAGTTGTAGAGAAGGATCATCGAACAGTGAAAGAAGTTGTTTAATGCGTCGTATATGGAAGTAGCAAGATTTAGTGACAGATAATATTTGAGGAGTTAAAGACAAGTTGGAGTTAAAGAGAAAACCTAAACTACAAATAAAAGGAGAAGGAGAAAAAGAAAAAAAAGATGGAGGTGGCAGAACCAAAGAAAGCAGAGTTAATTCAAACTTATCAGGATTAAGCTTAAGACACATAAAAAAACTCCATACAAATAATAAATTGAAGGCAGGCAGTTATTTGATTAACATCAGACTTAAGAGAAAAGTTAGAGAAAGTAGAATAGACATAAGAGTCATCAGCATACATTTGACTATTAAGAGAGTGAGAAGATATAATATAAAGAAGCTCAGAAGTATATAAAATAAACAATAAAGGGCCAAGAATAGAGCCTTGAGGAACACCATAATTTAAAGATACAGAAGTAAATTTAGAAGATTCAACAGATACATAAGATGTACCAGATATATATGAATTAACCCATAAGAGTGATTCAGCAGTTATATTAAAAGATTTATCAAGTACATTCAACAACAGTGAGTAATTAACTGTATCAAATGCAGATGAAAAATCAAGACAAAGAAAAAGAGTAGAAAAGCCAGAATCAGAAAAAAACAATCAGATTATTATAGAGTTTAAGTAGAGCAGTTTCAGTAGACTGACCAGATCTAAAGCCAGATTGGAAAAGAGGAAAAGTGAGAAAATAGTCAAATAAGCATTTATTTGCTCATATACAACTTTTTCTATGATTTTAAAGATAAAAGTTAGATTAGAAACAGGTCTATAGCTAGAAAAAAAAAAAGGATCAAGAGACGCATTTTTAATAGTAGGTATAATAAAGAAAGATTTTAGAACAGAAAGAAACACAGATGTAGATTAATTAAGTCAAGTAAAATTGTATAAAAAAGAGAAGAAAGTTCTTTAAAGATAGGAGTAGTAATAAAATGCAAAGAGCAAGTAGAAAAAGACATAAAGTTAATAAGTTTAGTAAGATAGTCAAGTGTACTAGGAGAGAAAGAAGTAAATTTTCAGTCAAGAATTTAGAAAAAAATAGGAGTTTGACTATTATTAGAAAATCTAATGTTATTTATTTTAGTAGTTAGAAAATTGTGATAGTCATCAGGAGATAAAAAAGGAAGAGGGAGATTTTTTATTGAGGAGTTTAGACAGAGAAGACCACCTTTTTCTAGAAGTTGAAGCAAGAACAATAGATTTTCTTAAAAAATAAAAGTGCTTATCAAAAAGTAGCTTATGGTATTGTTTGAGATGGTATTGCCATTCATACCAAGAAGCTTTTGAGAGATTAGAACAATAAGCTCGCTCAGTTTTACGGACTGATTGCTTAAAGAGAACACAATCACGATCAAACCAAGGAACTTTTTTAGAAAAAAACCGAAACCTAGACGTCTTAAAAGAAACCAAAATAATCAATATGGATGAAATCGTCGAGTTGAGATTGTCCATAAATAAATCGACGTCAGTGAATTAAGAAGAAAACCAGAGGTAAGAAATAAATCTAAAAATTGAGTCTTATCATATCTAGCTAAGCTAGACTCTAGAGTCTAGAGTTAGACCAACACCGTTTAGTAACAAAAGAGGGATTGGTTAAAGGTCGAGAAAGAAATAAATTAAAAAAAATAAAGTAGTGATCAGTAAAGTGAAGTTTTACAGATGAAAAATTACATATATTAAAGAAAAGAGTGGAGAAATAATAAGATCCATTGGGTTGCCCCGATTATGAGTCGAAGAGACACAATGCTGAATTTAAAAGTAGATAGGATTTCAAAAAACTGGAAAACAAAAAAGTCTTTAGTTTTATTAATAAGAATATTAAAATCCTCAATAATAAAAGAAGTAGATAGAAAGAAAAGAAATTCAGAAAGGTTGTAGAAATCCTCCAAAAATTGTGGTTTAGAATATTTTGGAGGTCTATAAATGCCTATGAGATTGAACTTAAAAGAGTTAATTTTAACAAAAGTAAAGAGGCATTCAAAATATGAAAACTTAATAAAAGAATTTAGAGAGAGAGAGTTGATAGACTTAAAAAAAGGCAGATGCTACCATGGGAAGAATGTCGAGCAGACAAAGGATCAACATGAGGCCTAGCCTGCTTAACAAAAGAAAGGCCAGTAGGAATAGACGCAAGGAGAGAAGGAGAAGAAGCAGATTCATGCCAGGTCTCAGTCAAAAAAAGAGATAAAGACAATTAGGGCCAAGTCAGAAATATAGGGTGATTTATTATTTAAAGAACGAATATTAAGGGTAACTAAATTAAGTGTTTTCTAAAAATTCACAGGAGGAAGAAGCAGCGCCTGTATCATTGCAACCGTCACACGATTTTTTTGCAGTCATACAAGCTAGACGACAAACAGAAAAATCCAGTGAAGACAAAGATGAAGTGGACAAGTACTTGGCTGACTCATCTTCGTCTTTAAATTTGTTAACTACCTTTCCAAGTATTTGTGAACTATGTTGAAATGAATACTGGATTGCCTGCAAATGCTGCTGTGGAGCGTTAAAGCAATACTTTTTAAAGTTGGTATTGATATTGGTATTGTCAATACTTTTTCATTTGCCTATTGGGATTGGTATTGTCAATCAAATTTTTGAATATTGTTAACAACCCTGATTATAAGTAGATTGAACAATGTATCATTTGATTTGATTTTTGTTTCTGTTTGTTTTGTTTAATTTTTTACTGAATAAAAAATTTAAAAAAAAACATATGTATAAGACAAAAAACAAGTGCGAGAGACATAAAAAAAAATCAGATTCAAGGCATTGTTCAATAATTTTTATAATCGCCCTATCAGTAGAACAGAAACGACGAATACCGGACTGCATAGGGGAAAATCAATCTGCTTAACTTGGCATGACCTAAACATTGTCGATAGAAACAAAAAAAGTTAAATGGATTGATAGCTCTTATGATTCAAAGAGTCCTGATTGGGCTTTATCAACTATAGACAAAAACCACCCTCTTCTATCATAATGATAGATGAAATGAATGAATAAAATAATTTTTACAAGTGAACCGTAAAAAATTAGTTTATTGAAAATTTTTTCTTTCTAAATACTTAATATGTGAAGTATGTGGGGATTGAAAATTAAGAAACTTTCGAATTAATCCTCAATGGGTCCATGCTAGAAAATTACATTCCCGGTCCTTGGAGTTCAAATTGCACACCTATTTATTTGTATATATAAATCAGTGGTATCTGTGTAAATTTTATTAATATTAAAGTTAAAATACGTTTAATGAAGTAAACTGCATAAAACATGCATAATTTTTATGAGTTTATACAGTCAGATAGTCTGAGATAGTGCAGTTAAAGTGAGTCATGGCGGTGGAAGAGATCCACCGACTGTCCTCCAGTATAGAAAATAAGTTCAATTATAATTGCAATTTCAAAGTAATGTTGCAAAACAAATCAGATGCAAGCATTGTTTTATGTTTTTTCAAATGAACTGTACAGTTATTTGCACTTATCACCAGGGACGTAAATTCAGCATTTTCCAGGGGGGAGCAAAATTTTCCCGCCATTATATAGCTTACTGACAGGGTTACCCGGTGTTGTCCGGGTTTTTTGTGCTTAGTTTTTTTTCGTATTTGCCAACGAAACGTCAAAGAAATAACATATTTTTTTTTTAATTTTTCAAAATTTTTTTATCAATGAAGTTACCTGCATGCCAAATGTTGTTAAAATTGCTCCTGCGGCTTGGATGTGATAAACGAATGCTCTCACACTCACATTACCTTTTACAGTTATATAAATACGTAGGTACAAGCAGAGAGGGATGGGGAAATGCATCCCCCATCAGAGTATCAATTGAAATTTTTTTGGGTATAATACCTTGTTTTTAGAAAACGACCGTAGCTTTTTTGGGAGGAGAAATTAGAAGTCTTTGAAAAATTTTTGAAAAATACTTACGAATACCCCTTACCGGTTATCAGCTTTTTGGAAGAGAATATAAAAAATTTCTGAAGTAAATCCCCACCAAAAAATTCTATATTCGCCACGCGCCACTGGATATAAGGGGGATGAATGATTTAATCATATTGCAGGGGCAAGTACAGGATTAGTAAAACAAGTAAAGGAAAAACAAGTTTTTCAACACAAACTTTGATTTCAAATACATTCGATTTAGAAATGCAAAAGATGTTCACAGTTTTTTAAAAAAAATTGAATCATGTATTTTCATCAAATATAAAGCTGTGCTGAAAGTTTCAACTTCCTAGCTAGTCAAAATGCTGGTTAAATTTCACTTGCAAGATTTGCGTACAGAGAAAGACACACACACACACAAACAAACAGAAATTGTAACCTAAATAAAAATTTGTAAAAAAGATGTCCAAAATGGGGTGGGTATAATTTTGTTTTATTTTTGTGTAATAAATAATAACTTTGATGTAGACAGCTGTGAGGGAATCAACATTGTATTAATACCACTAATAGGGTAAAATTCCACGAGTTCTCTTGTATTTTGGCACAGAAAACAGCTAATCTTTGGACCAACACTGATACACAAATTATTACTCTGCAGTTATTGGTGAATCTAGCATCGAGCTAAGATATAAAATTGTCTACACACGCAAAAAGAATTCCAATACGCATTGAATCATCACGAGGTTAAGTAAAGTTAAAATTAACATATTATATAGTAAACTCTAAGTAAAAAAAAATTTTAATTTTGGAAATCAAGGGGGGAGCGAATTGTCTATACACGCCGGAAGGATTCCAATACGCATTGCATCATCACTAGGTTAAGTAAAGTTAAAATTAAATAAATATATAGTAAACTCTAGGTAAAAAAAATTCAAATTGCCCACCCCAATTTACGTCCCTGCTTGTCACACAGTACACTTGATCTGTTGACAGAGTGTGCAGGACAAGCTGGCCTAGTGCACTTTTCACCAAATTTGCGCGTCTTTCTGTCAAACTCTCGCGGGCAAAGGTAACAACGTCCCTGTGACCTTTTTACTTCCGCTGGTTTTTCAGTTCATGTTTCTACAGTATCCAGTTCTAAAAGTTGGATTGCATCCATGATTGGTGTTCTGAGGTGGGCCGCATTGTCCATACGTCTTCTAATCAGTGGCTCGACCAGAGACTCCCCGAGATTCGCGATGAACTGGCGACGGCGTATCGCTTTGGATGACTTGTTCCAATCAAGGTTATTACACATCCAGATCACAAAACTGGCAATGGCAGCTGTCAAGCATGTTAAAAAACAGAACCATTGGCCATCTGTTGATCTTCCGTTTACAAGAGTAGAAACAGTAGATACCTACTCTTCCTCAGAAGTAGTGGCATCCGTTAGTTCATCAGATTCCTCTGAAACATGATCTTCTGTATCAGATTCAGCAACGGCACCAGGTAAATAATCACCATCGTCATTATTGCCGACATGTTCACTAACACTATCTTCATCACTGTTTGTATCTTGCAATATCTGCCCAAGAGCTTCAGCTGTCGAATACTTGGCCATGGTGATATTTATTATCTAACACTTAATATGTAAACAAACAATATGGCCGACTTTTAAATAGGTTCAACTAATAACCCAGGATGTACTGAAGTAAAAATTTATTAGCAATTAGCAATAATTACTTGAATTTGTTTATCATATCAATGTCTGAAAATATGTTTTTTCATATTGGACCCCTGAGGAAAATGTGTCGGTAAAATTTTGAGTAAATATTTTTTTCAAAATTTTTTGCATTACCGTTTCTAAAAATGGTACCTTAACAATATCCTTAAAGATAACTGCTGCAGTTTTATACACGGTAGCAGCCTTAACACTGCAAGGGTTGCAGATTACACCCCAAGGCCTTATTGAAGGTTAATATGGAATAAACCAATTTGTATAAAAAATTTAAATTAAAAAATTAAATGATGCTTTTTTTAATTAAGCTAAAAATATGTAGTTTGTTTTTGTACATAAAAATCCTAAATTAAAAAAAAATAAAGTTTTAATTTATTTGTTTTCTATAATTCATTCAAATGTTGTCCAATCGGGTATCCTAACAAAAGAGCAAAAACATAAGGGCGAAAACAAAAGGGCGAACATAAAAGGGCGAAACTAAAAAGGGCGAATGCTAAAAAGATCGCACGATAATAAGAGCGAAAATGAAAAACGCGAAACTAAAAAGAGCGCTCAATAAAAAAGGCGAACGTCAAAAAAGCGAAAACATGAAATGTTTTAATTTATAATTTCACCCACAAACTAGCAGCACAAACCAACTTTCTTTTTTCTGCTATCTTGCTTTCTCTCTCTCTTTCTCTCTCTTTTTTTTTCTCTCTCTCTAGTGAAACGCATGGTACTTTATTTGTTGCTCCTCTTTCTTTTTTTTTCTCACTCTCTATCTTGCTCTCTCTTTGTCCTTAGCATGTTTCTTTTTTTCCTTCTCTCTATTTAATTTTTTTCTAGTTATAATTCTCTATCTTATATTTTTATTTGTTTTGTTTGTTTTTTTCTTTTCCTTTCTTTTTTCTACTTGTGTTTTTCTTATCTCCCTTTTCCTAAATGATGAGGTAGTTGGTAGGTAGTTATAACTACAATTGAAGTAGTTAGTGCCCATCACTGGTAGTGCTGCCATATAGAGGCCATTTAGAAAACATTTTCATATAATAATTGTTTCATTTTTTAGTTATCTATGCTCTGGTTGAATGTTTGTCTTCTTGTGTCTGTTGGTAAATTATGCTGATAATTTTCCGTTTTCTAATTAGGTATGCATGTTGTAATTCATTGTTGTTTTACGTGGTTTTTTAGAACATTTTTATTTAGCGCATTAATTGGAGAGCAAGAGGCGTCTGAATTAAAAAAAAGGCGCTTTATAAGTTTATTTCAAACTCGAACCCAAGCCGGACTCAAAAATTTGAAAACCCGAATCCGAACAAACCAAAAAGTCAAACCCGTGACAACTCTAGAAACCACACGCCAGATGGGGATGTTGTGAATTTTATGTTAAAAAAACCAACAAGAAAAACGTTAATATAATTTATTTAGAACAAAACCGATAATAAAAATAACAATTTCAAAAATTTATCAAAAATTCTAAACGGGCCGCATAAAATACTTTGGCGGGCCGTAGTTTGCCCACCTCTGATTTATATGATGATCAATTTAGTACATAAGGTGGTCCATTCTCAAATTCATCAGGACCGTACTGAATGGAACACCTAAGTTTAAGAGGTGGGTATACACAAATGTTATTTTGAATAATAACTTGATTTGCATTTGTCATTAATATCTTTACAGAACCTATGTAAACAAATTTATTGCAAATTTTTAAGCGCATTTCATAATGAATTAGGTTATAGATATTACATAGATAACGCTCAACGTTCTTATCTTCAAAACGAAAACGAAAAGTTTAGTACTAAAAATATTTTTCAATTTTTAGTGTTTAACTTTTTCTAAAACTAAAAACGGATTAATGTATTTAATGTCACTCATCTAAGGACTGACCGAGCTGTCCGAGCTTGATGTTGCTTAACTTGATCGGACGAGTAGAGGTGTTTTCAAAAACAACGTTTGCGCTGAAACAACTTACAAAGAAACAAAGAAGCAAACAAACAGTGTTGGAAAAAGTACTGTTTCAGTACTTAAGTAAAAGTACAAGTAACGCCTCAAAAGTTACCTAAGTAAAAGTAAAAGTATTTTCTAAAAAAACTACTTAAGTAAAAGTAAAAAGTAACCGCACTTTAAAATTACTTTTAAAGTAAAAAGTAAAAGTACTGAAGCCGCTTTCGTTATGGTCATTCGTCAATTATCTAACTCTAATTTATCGTAATTCCATCGTCTTAGATTATATTTTACTTCAATGCATGTCGTGTAATTGTTTCACGATCTTGCTGAAAGACTGATATGAGATCAATAAACTCGGGCAACTCGACGGTGTGTAAAGGTAGAACTCCATCCATTACCAGATTTAGAATGTTGTCGTTGATCGCTGCCTGTGTCTGCCTTTTGTTTACTTGCATTTTTCGTCAAGTTTTCGTATTCCGATACACGCGCTGGATGCACGCGTATCACGTTTTTCTTCAAGTTCGATGGAGAATTGTGGAAGGCTGAACACGTAATTGCTTCGTTATAACTATTACCAAGGCAGTAGGCGCCGTTTGCCGGGGCAATAAGCGGGAAAATTGCTACTGAGCCGGCGGTTTTGCCATAACAATTGATTCTTCAATCAATTGATAAAGATGTACTTATTTTCTAAAGGGTTAGAGGTAGGGATAGAGTTATGGGTAGGGTTAGGGTTTAATCTTAGGTAGACTTACGGCGCGACTGCCGGCTCAGTAGCAATTTTACCGATTATTTCCATGTCTAACAGCCGGGGCAACAGCAGCGACCTAATTGCTTTAGGATTGCACGGCAAGTGTCGGCAAGCATGCGAACCTAGACGTTTTAGCTTCCATCGATTCAAATCTGAACATTTTGACTAAATATGGCCATGGGTGTTCTTTATTAAGTTCGTTGTTGTTCTGCCCATCTTTGCCACCATTGTTTACGGTCATTTTCAGAAGATTCCATAGTAATCTCGAACAATCTATTGTACACCAAAACAAATATGACCGCGAAAATCTTAGCTCCACCCACATAAAAGTAAAATAGGGTTCGGAAGTGCATACGTTAATAATCATAGATAATTGATAATACATCGATTTAAACTTTATGTCGTTTTATTAATATTTTACAGTACTTTGTAACGCTTTGTCCTGGAAAAATAGCAAAGTAAAAGTAAGTCCGAAAATATAACTTCGTTACAAGTAAAAGTACTGAAAATAATCTGTACTCCGTTACAGACAAAAAGTACGTCGGATGTACTTAAGTAAAGTAACGCGTTACTTTTACTTCGTTACCGAACAACACTGCAAACAAACAACATTGTAAGTTAATATAAGCGTTGTAATAATAATAAAATTGTGGTTCATTCAGTACCAGTTTTTCCTATTCTCAAAAACTTTCAATAAAACGGACTTATTACACGTTTTTCTTTAGCTTCACTGGCCCGCTGAGTTTCGCGACAAAAATTGTAATCCCATTTTGACCCGCTTCCGAGTACCTATGCTTTCGATCTGAAATTTGGAATATAGTGGTATTCTGGATACCTCAACAAATATTAATTTAAAAAATTAGTAATTAGACTTTAAATTAGTAAACAAAAATGACAGATCTCAAGCTTTTTATTTTAATCGAAAGAGGGGGACAACCTTTTTGATAATCAACCATTAATATTAGGTTTTTTAATTAATTATTTATTTAATAAAAATATTATTCTTAATACAATATTTTAAAGAAATTTAAAAAATTAATTTAAAAAAACTAAAAAGTATAAAATGAATAAAAATAAAAAAAAATTAAAAACACTCCTTTATAAAAAGCTTTAAAAAGTAAAAAAATAAATTATAAATAAAGAAGCGTAAGATATTTGCGCTGCTGTGATCGTAATAATACGTCCTACGCTTTAATGTTTATGAATAATTTATTTTTTAATTTTTATGGTTATATATAAGAGAGTGTTTGTAATTATTTTGAAGTTTTATTTTTTTCTAGTGTATAGATGACAGAAAATAATTTATTTTTAACTGTTAAAAAAGTTTCAAAATGAGATATCAAAAATTAGTATGCAAACATTATACTTTCTATATACATGCAATACAACTAAAAAATTAGTGGTCATACCGGCTCTAAGTGGTATGCGATGGTAGAGGACATATTTTTTTATTTCTTCTTTTTCCAATTCTTTTTTTTCTTCAACTTCTGGGATAGACACGTCATGCTGTTTCTGACTTGATCCAACTGATATAACTGAGACAGTCGGTTGAACCGTCATTATGGCTGGTGCCGAGGTTTTATCTTTATGTTTTAGTTCGCTGAGAAGACTGATAAAACTCGGAGCGTCTTCTGCTCCCAATGTTACACGTCTTGTAGCAACAACATCAGAAATTGGTGGCTTGACTAAAGCTGCTACAGACGATACTATAACTTCTTGATTTGAAAGAGCTAGACCATCGAGTTCAATAAGGACTTTGCTAGAAACGATAGATCCTAATTTTTGGCCAGGAGAAAAACTAGACGCGACATTGGTAACAGAAAATATTGGAGGAACAAAATCTTCAACATTGTTGCGAGACGTGTTCAATGTGAAAGATACCTTGCTTGACTTTGGTGTTTTGCTGTTTTTTCTTAGATTAACTGGGCGTGAAAATTTTGTCGCTTGCGTGTATGAAAGTTTTGAAGTGACCGATGCCAAAGAATGTTCTTTGTTTTCAGGTGGTCTCAGAGTTTCCACCCAGGCTGGCTGCATT
Organism: Erpobdella octoculata; assembly: GCA_963978895.1. NCBI lineage: Eukaryota > Metazoa > Annelida > Clitellata > Hirudinida > Erpobdellidae > Erpobdella > Erpobdella octoculata. Next base: position 22,343,173 of record OZ022238.1, on the reverse strand, counting down.
ATATCTGCATCTACGCAAAGTACGTGAGTGAAATCTAAAATAGGGACCTTTTCTAAAGCTACCACATCGCCGACGTACAGCGGCCCTACAAAGTGAGAAAAATTAGGTTGATCTTTTAAGGTTTTGGCCATTTTACTAAGATCCACGCCTAAAACTTGAGCCATGCCATGGACAGCTGGTTGAGTAGGAGGTATTTTCCAAATTGCATCGTTGACGTGTTTTGCTCTATAGCTGAACTGAAAGATGGTTTGAGACGTTAAAATGGCCGAAACACCGTAAACATACATGTTTTCCTGCTCCAAAGGTCCACGTAAATACAATCTAAAACATTAAAAATTGAACGCTTTTAATTCTAGTACTAATTTTAAGTTTTAACAGCATGCCTATTCATGATTTTTGACATGGAAAAAAGTTATTAAGATGGCAATAATTATCACTAATGATGAAACATTTAAATTTTAAATTTGTAATTTTTTGAGGTTAACTGATTTATAAATCTTTTATATTATATTAACACATAGCCTCTATCACATTAATTGACTGAATACAAACCGTCATCCAATCAACCTGAAACTTAGTCCATAGACTCGTTAGGACCAAAAATTAATTTTGAGATAATCACGCTCAAAATTGAAAAAATTAAAAAAATTATGAAGGATATTTAAAAAACGGAGTTTTTACTGTTCACTTTTGGCTTGCTTGTAAAAATAATGAGGCGCAGGGGCAGACATGGGATTAGTTGGGTCCAATTTTGTTAAACATGTGTGAGTTGGGTTGGATTGGGCTGGGTTAAAAAAAACTTTCATTTTTTTAAAGTTCAAGTGTGGTTTTATATTTGGTGTGCTGCTACTGAAACCCTATAAAACAAGCCGTATCAATTTTTGTTTTTTGGACATGAACCCTTTTACAATTTCCTCCTGTACTTGTTTTTGGCACTACATTTGAATGAGTCTCAAAAATGAGAATGCTGGTGCTATACGTCTACAAGCGAATCTGTACATTACCCTCCAATGATAAAATACCGTAAAACTTATTATTGCCCAGCAGCGAAGCATCCGAATCCGATTTCGTTAATGCTATATTCCATTTATGTGTCTCGAAGTATTATTATGCCCGCATGAGTCAGATTCATTCCAATATCTCCAGCGTCTGCCTTTGTGGCATTTAAGGTTTTAACTTCAAGCAACATGGAGAGCAGGGACTGGCAGAGAGCAGTGATATTTCAGTTACAACTTTTCAGTTACAGTTACAGTTAAAGTTACAACATTTTTCAGTTTCAGTTAAAGTTACAACATTTTCAGTTTCAGTTAAAGTTATTTTTCCGCAAACATTTTTCAGTTACTATTACACTTATTTATTTTTAAGTTAAAGTTACAGTTAACTGTAGATTCTATAAACAGCCAAAAAAAAGTTTTTTTATTTATTTATTTACAAAATGGTAAAACTTCGAGTTCATTTTCAAAAAACACGAGTTTCTAGATTCTTGGAGAGCCTGTTTCTTTTTCCTGCAGTCATATCACTGCAAACCGAGAAGATGCGCTCCACATATGCTTCTGAAGCAGGTGCAGAGATAAGGTCTTTAGCGAAGGCCGCTATTAGAGGATACGCTGTCTCTGAGGCTGTCCAGAAACTTAATCCAGTTTGATTAGCAGCTAATCTTTTTGAAGCCCCAAGATAAGCATTAAGTTCTTTCTCAACAGAAATTCCGTGCCTAGATTGCTTGCTCGGAGAACAGGAAGCTTCAATTTCTTGGGCAAGCCTCTTAAATTTGTTTAAAGGAGGTTGGCACAATTTATCAGAAAATTGTCAACTGATTGCTCATAATCAAAATATTTCCATACACTACTTTCTTGTTTTCTGCCACTATTGTTCTTAAACATTTTTCACGGAACGATTGCAACAGCACTATCAACTATCAATAATAACAAAAGGCCGCGAATAACTAAACCGCACCATATATACTATTTGTTAGGTAACACCAAAGAACTCGATTTTTATCTTTAGATAAAAAAATAAATCTAATATTTAATTTATTTAGAAAAAAATTACATTAAAAATATTTTTCAGTTATTAATTACTTTTGTATTATTTAACTGAATTTATTATTCCATTACTATTACAGTTAGAGTTATTCGCCGTATTTCAGTTACTATTACTATTACACTTAACTGACTATTATTTTTCTATTATTTTCCGATTACAGTTAGTGTTACAGTTAACTTGAATATCACTGAATAGGCATACTATATGCAATAAGATCGTAGTCCGAGAACACCACAACCTCTGACAACAACAAACAGCTATAGCACTGGCATCTGTTGCAAGTCCAAACCCCTTACTATAATCAGTCGTGGTTAACGCTGTAGCATTTGAGAGATTAATAGGTTTTTGCAATGCAATTTGTGTTTATCGTACCATCTAGACAAAATAATGATAATAATAAATGAATAAACATAACCAATGAATGGTTCTGTGAAAGAAATCGCGCTCAGCAATGTGAGAAATGAGATTTTTGTGATTGTGTTTTCTGTTGTATTAAGCCATCCATAAAAAGGGAGGAGTCATGGTTGTGGTGGTGCACTCGATGCGGCGTAGCGTGAGCCAGGAGTTATCGTACAGTACGAGTTTGGATGTATTTGGTTTAATTTGTTTTGTGGAATTAAAGTTTTTAAATTAAAAAGTTTGCATTCGTGCCATTTTGTCGTGACAAGAAAAGCATTGCTGGCCGACTCCAGACCAAAAAGCATTTTGCGTAAATCGAACAAATCTTTCTCATAAGAAAATGCAGTAACACAGGCTGATTCAGGATTCATGGGAATTAGTCAATATATTTTGCGTGCATCGAAACAGCTTATGAATTGTGCTCTGCCTACCTTTTGTAGCACATTGGGGATATTGGGGACTGGAAAGCAGTCTCCCTTCGTTTAGTGATTAACCTGATGAATATATATGACTATACGGACACCCTTTGAAACACAACCCATTGAGCTTACAATAGGGTTCTGCAATGTTATGATGACGCCCTGGTGATTCATACTAAAAAAATAATCTCTGACATTATGATCATATGCAATTTCAGTAAATCTCTTAGCAATTTGGAGATTTTGTTTATGTTTTGCTAAGTAGTCAGGTGGTTTTTACCTAAATGAAAAAGCATTTTTTTGTATTATTTCAAGAATCTCTTAAAATGGCAAGTGGGTTTTAAGGTAAAAAACAACAAGCAAAACCAATTATTTGAGGTATTGAACATACAATGAAGATTTGGAAAAGTTTTTCACATACAGACTTAGCACTTAACAGATTCAATAGATATGCCATCGGCCATATGCTAATCAAACTGGATTAAGTTTCTGGACAGCCTCAGAGACAGTGTATCCTCTAATAGCGGCCTTCGCTAAAGACCTTATCTCTGCACCTGCTTCAGTAGCATATGTGGAGCGCATTTTCTTGGTTTGCAGTGATATGACTGCAGGAAAAAGAAATGGGCTCTCCAAGAATCTAAAAACTCGTGTTTTTTTGAAAATGAACTCGAAGTTTTACCATTTTGTAAATAAATAAAAAAAAAATTTTTTTGGTTGTGTATAGAATCTACAGTTAACTGTAACTTTAACTTAAAAATAAATAAATGTAATAGTAACTGAAAAATGTTTGTGGAAAAATAACTTTAACTGAAACTGAAAAATGTTGTAACTTTAACTTAACTGTAACTGAAAAGTTGTAACGGAAATATCACTGAGCCTATTCCGTCTATACAAGTGCTAAACTATCTCGGTGGTCAATTGCTATCCAAGAATTTAATCTAACATTCAAAAATAGTTCAGGTAAACAGAATGTAGTGGCTGATTTCCTGTCTAAATTGAATTAAGTTTGGATATAACAGCGACTGTAATTAGATTTGTTTGTTCCATGTTTGCTTAATCTTTGGTAAAATACTTCTTGAGTGGTTGGTAATTTACAGTTAGTTTGTATGATTACCTATTGTAAGATAACGTTTTTTCAATAATTTCTTTCTTTCGGGCGATCCTGGTCAAAAGATAAATTGGATCGAGTCAGTGAATGGAGAGTTCGGAGGGTCCATCGACCTCAGGGAAATCTGTCGCCAGGTGGGAGCATACTCAGCCAACAGGATCTGTCCAGGTTGAAGATTGAAGTTGATGAACATGATGCCGCTAACGAAAAGAATCGTTACCGACTTTGAGGGGGGGGGGTTATGTCACGCCAGTGTGAATCACAGCGTGCATGCATATCCATTTGTATATAGTAAGACGTTGCGTAGGTAATTAATTTGTGATGCGATAGTCTCTAAATTTGAATATGCGCGTATTAATACATTGTTGTTTTGTTGTTGCAACCAATCAGGCTGTCGGATTTGAATATTTGCGCGCAGGCCTGCGGTTCCTTTATAAGGAGGCTTAAAATTCGAATCGAAGAGAATTGCGCCTACTTCGTCAGAACTTGAGCCTGTATTACTCTGTCGTGTTGATATTTGATAATAATCCGTGTTTTGGACTTTTTTCGATATAAAACTAACTGATTGTCAACTAGAAAGTCTTTGGCTTTGTTTTTGAAACATCCCAGTTGTTTTCATCAAAGTTCTTCAACCGTTTCGGCTTTCGCAAAAGCCGCCGTCAGTCAGTCTTGCTTTGAGTTTTGCTTGTTGGCCATTATTCGTAAAATTTTGCCAAATAATAAAATCCACGGCTTGTTAAGGCAGTAGGTTGGGTTGGGATGGGTTAGAAAATTAAATTTTTCATTTGGGCTGGGTTGAATAAGTAGTGGGTTGCCAAAATTAGACCCATGTCCACATCTGTCGTAATGGTTATCCCGACTGAAATTTTAAGTTGAAGCTGAAGGATAAAAAAAACCGTTGTTTATACTTTTTGATTCTATTTGGACATTTTTCTTACAACAGCAGGTGGCACACTCATTGGGGAGAAAGCATATATGCAGAAGATTATGAACCAAAAGACATAAAAGCCATTTTTAGTGAATATTTATAAAATTCTTTGTGATAAAATTTTTCAGGATTTAAACATTTTTTTACACGCTTATTTTTAGCTCTACATGTCCGTTGGTACGCGTCCAAGTTCAAATTTAGAATATAGTCGTATTCTGATTACTTTAACAATATTAATTATTAAAAATATTAATTCCACTTTAAATTAGTTTTAATTTAATGACTGGTATTCGATTGTTTTTTGTCACATTTTCGCAATTTTAACATTTTCGAAAAAACTGATTTTTTTCGAAAGTGTCTAGAAAATTCCAAAAAAAAACTTCCAATTACACCTGAATTTTCGGAATCGATTTTTGAAAATCGGGAACTATTTTTTTTTAACTTAAATAAAACAGAAAGTTTGAAAGAAAATTATTTTTGATACCTTTTAAATAGTTTAGAATCTAAAATAACCGAACATCAAACATCCATGCATAATAGTGAATCATTTATCACAACAGGCTTGTAAACACAAAAAAAACCGGTCTTACTTAATTTATATTTTCAAAACTTCTAACCTCAATGCATGCTGGGACCCATCCGATTGAAACTGGTCCCTCTGCGTGGTGAGAACTTCAACGATGATATCATGTGGAGAAACGTTCTGACTCACTTCGATGACCGCCCTGTAGAAGACCTCCTCGTAGATGTGATAGATCGATGTAGTCGGCACGCGGGGAATGAACTGTTTAAAAGTAAACGACATTTTTTTTCTTTTCGGCAGGAAAAACACAAAGTTTGTTTATTAATTTGCAAGTTGTTAATGATGTTAATATTTTAAAGAGCTTTATCCAAGAAACAGAAAGTTTATTTTTTTCAATATTGCGCAAACCAAACGCGTTTTGAATACATAAACGTTCGATAAAATGTCGCAAGTTTAGTTTACAATTTTTTGGCGATGTTTTATTTACATGATGAAAAATGTCTGTGTTACCATCGAATCGATATTTAATTTTATTATTACTTTCTGACGTTGTATAAACATTTACTAAGCGTTCAATAAATATACTTTGAATAACTAGCTGATTTTGGAAAATATCAGATGTCAATTTACCACGTTAGGACTTTTTGACGGAATTTCAATAAATACTGATTTCTATTTTGCTCATTTCTCGGCAATGTTTTACGTTGCGTGTAGTTAGTCGTTAGACTTCTAGGTCACAATTTTTTTTATCACTCTTAACGTTTCTCAGTTTGGATTCATTAACAGACAAACCAAAGACTGCTATTTTCTAGTTGCCCATCTACCTACGGACGCTGGTGAAGCTGGCATGATTCAAACCACCGAATGTTAGATCTACCTACCTATAGGCCTTACCGCTTCATTATTCCCTTTTTCAAAATTACTTATTATTTTTCCAATCATGGAAACCGACAGAAAACCAAAATTTTCAAATAAAAAAATTAGGCTCAACAAAAAACAACCACACATAACCGAAACACCAATAATCACTTTTTTATCAATGTTTTTCTGAGAAAAATCACTATTATTTTAACAAATTAATTTTCTGCTTGTTAAGATGAGTACAAATAAAGTTAAAATTAATCTTCAGGCGCAGATAATAGTTGATAATAAATCAATACAACAACATCCGACAACACAGCTCACCAAGCCAACATAAAAACAAAAAAGAACAATTTTAAAGTTACACGTCACATACAAAACTCGTATTCATTCATTTTTTTTATTGTCAAACTTTTAAACATAAAAGAGTTTTAGAACCATGATAGCTACACAATCTGCTTACTTCAAAACGTCGTTAAAATGGTCCTGGTGTTTCTAAAAATAGTTATGGGAGAACACAGATGGCCTACGATATGAGTGAGTCATTTTTCTTAGGGCTGCTATTTATCGACTTCAACTGCTGCTAGTGTATCGAGATATCAGCATGCTTTTTAAAACATGTTGGTCTCTATTTATAAACAATATAACATAAAACACGATTAAGCAGTTTTAACCATTTATTTCCAGCTACACTACTGATCAATATTAAATTACGTTATGAATATATATATGTATGTATATATATATATATATATATATATATATATATATATATATGATAATATACATAAATATTACACATATATTGTATATATTCTTATTAATTAAAATCAGAAATTGAGTTTAATCTATAGGATCGAAACGTTGCGCTGGTAGTTGAAATATTTTTATTTGTGATTACGTGAACATTAACTGACCAGTTTTAAATACAGGTATCGGGACACATAATTCGGTTAAGTGCGTATTATCATCCAATAAATTTAGGACCATTTCTAAAAAACCTAAATAAGGTTGCCAATATCGTAACATTGGTGTCAAGAGTGGGATCTGAAAGAAATAGTTCACCACAAGTTATTGGACAAACTTTCCGCGGCTGGGTCTAGGCGGGAACTTAAAAAACAAGAAGTCAATGATAGAGGAAAAAATCTGAGCTCGTGGATCGCCTCCGAATAGCATTGGAAATCCACGGTTGTTATCCAGACAAGTTTGAATATGATCTGGATAAGGAACTGACAAAATTTCTGAAAGAAACCAAAGCAGCTATGAACATGAAGATAAAAAATTAAAACAGCACAAGAAAAGAACAAAGCAACTATGAACGTGATGAGAGAAGAAAACAAAGTAGCAAAAAAAAAGAACACAGCAGAACAACAAAGAATAGAAGAATTATTTCTTGACGATCAGCTTTGCTTAACAAAAGTTGTAAAGAGAGTCAATAACCTGGAGAAGCTGGTGGAAGAAAACGCTGGAGAAATCGAAAAAAATCAAAAACATGGAGACGAAATTGAACAACCTGGAGACGAAATTGAACAACCTGGAGACAAAATTGAACAACTTTGTCAAACCGGTACAGTACAGACTGGTTTCAAAGTCCAGGAAAGAATTTAATCTGTTGAACATATCAAGACCCCAACTTTTGATGCCACTGTGTTATGGTCTGTTTACAAAGCTCAGTTTGAAATTGTTGCCAGAAAAAATAACTGGTTAACCAGCCAGCAGAAGGCAGAATACTTGATATTTTCTTTGAAAAGAGAAGCTTTACAGACTCTCGAGTTCATCGTAGATGAAAATGATAACGATGCATTTGTGAAGGCCTTCGAGAGTAGATTCGGCAATCAAAACGCGCCAGAATGTTTTCGAGCAAAACTCAAAAATCAACGCCAGAAACAGGAAAATATTTTGCAACAGTTTGAAGCAGATGTGGAGCCACTTGCTAATCTGGGATACCCCATGTGCCCTCGAAAAGTCCTCAACACAATTATTAAGGATAGATTCAAAGCAGTCTAGAAAAACTCTGAAACCCGAAAAGATCATAGGGTTGCTAATGTAGGTGGTCTTAATGAGGCTACAACAATTGTTCTGAATTATGAAACCATCCGAAAAACCATCAAACAAGTGTTATCGGGTAAGACGAGTAGAAGTTGAAGAAAAAGAAAAATTAAATTATTGAGTCCGGGAAATTTTAGATGAATTATCTAACTGAAAAAGAAATAACAACTTACCGCTTGCAACAAGATTTGGACTACTGGAAAATTTCCAACACTTTGGACGAAGTCCATCGTAGTCACCATCCCGAAGAAAAGAAAAACAATTAAACTACCGTACGATTAGCCTCATCTGCCATGCAAGCCAGATCATATTGGAGATCATCATGAGTTTAATGATGCAAGTTCTTCGCCAGCGCCTTTTTTCAGCAATGCAAGCTTTCAATTAAGACACCCACACAAAATAGACTGACTATCTGATTGATTATAATCAATAATTGCTTATAAACAATATTATAATCACTGGGAAATAACAACGAAATTTTAGCGTGTTGTCTGGAATATTTCAACGGATTCACATGTGATTTTAGCACGTTTTTCTTAACTTGCTTTCTTGTCTGTCTGTTTTTCTGGATGTATATATATATATATATATATATATATATATATATATATATATATATATATATATATATATATATATATATATATATATATATATATATATATATATATATATATATATATATATATATATATATATATATATATATATATATATCTTAGCAGCGTTACCCGGCGTTGCAAGGGGTTTTTAAGAGGTTTTTTCCTGCTAAATTCAAAAATGATTTTAGATTTTATCTATCAGGTCAAGTCTTCTCACTATTTTCATTTCAAGTTTTTGCTCCAGTCGATTAAGTGATATTTAGTTATGAAAATCGTTTTAGTTAGTTTTGAATAAAGCCTTTTTAGGTTATTTAGTTTTAGTTTTTCTAAATGCAATTAGTTTAGTTATTATATAGTTTCCTTTTTATCATTCTAATTTAGTGTAGTTATTATTTAGTTTAGTATATTCCAACACATGACTAAATTTTCATCATGGATTGAATTTTCTGCTCATATATTTTTATTTCAGTATAACAATAAACATTAACAGTCCATGTCAACAAGTAGATCTTAGTTTTTTTTAAACCAAGCACGCATATTCAACGATTTTTCCATCCTGTTGCTTCTGCCAAAGAACACCATAATTTAAAGATACAGGAGTAGATTTAGAAGATATAATAGTACTCAGAAGTATAGAGAATAAACAGCAAAGGACCAAGACTAGAGCCTTGAGGAACACCATAACTTAAAAATACAGGAGTAGATTTAGAAGATTCAATAGATACATAGGAAGATCTACCAGATAGATAAAATTTAACCCACAGGAGTGCTTCACTGGTTATATTAAAAGATTTATCAAATACATTCAACAACAGTCAGTGATCAACTGTATCAAATGCAAATAAAAAATCAAGACAAAGAAGAAGAGTAGAGAGGCCAGAGTCAGAAAAAACAATGAGGTCATTATGAAGCTTAGGTAGAGCAGTTTCAGTAGAGTGGCCACGTCTAAAGCAAGATTTAGAAGAAGGAAGAAGTGAGCAAGCAGTTAGATAATCATTTATTTGCTCATACACAACTCTTTTTATAATTTCAGAGTGAAGGACAGGTTAGAGACAGGCTTCTAGCTAGATAGAGAAGAAGGATTAAAAGAGGCATTTTTAATAGTAGGGATGATAAAGAAGGACTTAAAAATAAAAGGAACACAGATGTAGATAAAGAAAGATTAATTAAATTAAGTAAAATTGGATAAAGAACAGAAGAAAGCTCTTTAAAGACAGGAGTAGGAATGAGATCCAAAAAGCAAGTAGACTAAAAAGACATAAAGTTAATAAATTTAGTAAGATAGTCAAGTGTAATAGGAGAGAAAGATGTAAAAGTTTCAGTTAAAAATTTAGAGAAAATAAGGATTTGACTATTATTAGAGGACCTAATGTTTTCAATTTCGGTTGTAAGAAAATTGTGATGATCATCAGGAGAAAAAGAGGGAGGAGGAGATTTTTTATTGAGGAGTTTAGAAAAAAAGACCACCTATTCCTAGAACTAGAAGCAAGAACAATAAATTTTCTCAAAAAGGAGGAATGTTTAGCAAAGATAAGGTTATGGTATTGTTTGAGATGGTATTGCCACTCGTACCAAGAACCTTTAGATAGTTTAGAACAATAAGCTTTCTCAGCTTTTCGTGCAGATTGCTTCAAAAGAATACAAGTAGATAAGATTTAAAGAAATTGAGAGGCAAAAGAGTCTTTAGTTTTATTAATAGGAATATTAAAACCCCCAATGATAAAAGAAGGAGTAGATAGAGAGAAAAGAGATTCAGAAAGGTTGTAGAAATCCTCCAGAAATTGTTGTTTAGAGCATTTAGGAGGCCTATAGATACCTATTAAATTAAACTTAAAAGAATTAATTTTAACAAAAATAAAGAGGCAATCAAAGGATGAAAATTTAATAAAATAATTAAGAAAAACAGAGTAGGAGGACTTAAAGAAAAGGCAGATACCACCATAGAAAGAATGATGAGCAGAAAAGGGGTTAGTAGGAGGCCTAGCCTACTCAACAAAAGAGAAACCAATAGGAATAGAAGCAAGGAGAAAAAGAGAAGAAGCAGATTCATGCCAAGTCTCAGTCAGGAGAAAGAGATTAAGACAATTAGACAGGGCCAGCTCCGAGATAAAGAGTGATTTGTTATTATGAGAACGAATATAAAGAGTGGCTATATTAAGGTTAGGACTAGGATTATTATTATTATGATTATTATTAGTTTTAAGATTGTTTATTTTAAGAATAGGTTTAGATATAGAAGAAGAATTACACTTATTTATACGTTTAAACTCTTCGGACACTGCAGGCCGGTAGATGTTTTGACTCTCATAGGACAGATTGAAGCTTGCTTCTCTCATCTCGCTGACTAGACGAGGTCGAACCGATTGTCTCTAAACTCGGACAAAACCGAGTTGATGTGGTTCGGATCAAGCGTCAGATGTCACCTACGCCACTCCAACTTGTTGGTGCAAAAGTCTACCACTCACGAACGGTTAGAAGTCAAGCGTTCATCTTAATTCTACCCTGTCTATGGGAGTTCATGTAAACAGGGTCTCAGCTGGCTGTTATGGCATTATGCGTGTTCTCAGAGATGTCAGACCTTTCGTCCCTCAGGGCTTGTTTACAACTCTGGTAGTCCAGCTTGTGCTGACACGCCTGGACTACTGTAACTCCTTACTCTCAAACGTTAATAAAAAGATACTCATCACCTTCCAAAAGGTAATCAACACTGCCGCTAGACTAGTCTGCGGGTCTAAAAGGTTCTGTCCGATTACACCACTTTTAGTGGGGTTTCAGTGGCTCAGGGTGTTGGAAAGAGTTACATACAAGATATCAAGCATTATCTTTAGCGTCAGGCTCCATGGATCTTCAGAGTACCTAAGTTCTCTCCTTTTGTCTTCAGGCACACTACCAAGAAGATCTTCTCTCTGATCGGCTACTCTCCCCACTCTCGTCACCCAAAGATCTCGTCTCACAGGGTTCGGTGACCGTTGTTTCCACGTTGCCGGGCTTATCATCTGGAACTCTCTTCCACCGTTGATCAGAAGGCAGATGACTTCTGATCACTTTCATGCATTACTTAAACTATTTCTTT